>OU343224.1:68393320-68478030 GCA_910596185.1 Chrysanthemum makinoi | reverse complement strand
GCACCTCAATATTCATAGCATCAACCCGGTTAGGGTCTTTATGACAGTATTATAACACATAGCTCAGCTTTTATTCAAAGTGGAAGCAAAACATTTGTAGACACATTCAATCTCTATAATCAACATACTTCTCTCACATACTCAGGCTTGAGACTAAGCACATAATCATTAAACCTAACGAGGTTGCTTAGTTTCATGGACCTTCTTAAAGCAGGAAATTTGCACATTAGACTACACATCATTATTAACTTAACTAGTTTGTGATTATTCATTTAAATATTGACCAACATTTCGGACCGGTTTGGTCACCATAGTTGGTTCTGATTTCCACCCTTCGATGCAATTATGCAGAGTATATGTGGTAATACCTTTTGTATTATCTGGCATCAAGGGTGGCTTCTTGCCATCCTCAAGCTGGTGAATCTCCCGCTTCATCATTGGGACTTTGAGACCCAATTTATTAAAAAATCAAATGATCGCTTCCTTGCACTTTGTGCATCTGCAGAATTATATGTTTTCATTTTAAGAGGAAAAACATTTTCATAAAACCTTACATCTCTATGAAAAAAAATACATTTCTTGTATCCATACTCAAAAGTTTATAAGCTTTTTTTACTGTAGAATATCTAACTGAGACACATTTTTCAGACCTAAAACTCAATTTATCATGATTATTTAAAACTGTTGCAAAACATAGACAACCAAAAGACCTCAAGTGGGAAAGATTAGGTTTTCTTTTATGAATCATCTCAAAGGGACATTTACCTTTTAAAACGAAAGATGTCAGCCTGTTAATTAGATAGACAGCAGTTAAAATACAATCAGACCATAATCTTAAAGGAATTCCCCCCTGAAACATAGGACTCCTTGCCACATTAAGCAAGTGTCTATGTTTCCTTTCAGCAATCCCATTTTGCTGAGGAGTATGAGCACAAGAAGTTTGATGTAATATGCCAAGATCAGAAAAAAATTTGTGCATTTTTTTATTCATAAATTTTGTTCCATTATCAGATCTTACAATTTTTATCTTTGAATTGAACTAATTATAAAACATGTTTATAAAAGACACAAATACATCAAACACTTCATCCTTAGTTTTTACTAAGTATACCCATACTGCCCTAGAATAGTCATCAACCACAGTCAATAATTACTTATAACCTTCTCTGCTAGTGACTCTGTATAGACCCCATAAGTCTAGATGAACAAGCTCACCCAATGTTTCAGACTTATGGTCAGACAAAGGAAAAGGTTTCCTTGTTTGCTTAGCCCTATGACAGACCTCACATACTGGCACATAAGCATTCTTGGAGAAACCAAGATCAGACTTAAGAACATTCAGAACTAGATCAGCAGGATGACCCAGTCTGTTATGCCAAATAAACTTAGACATATTATAAGAGATGATCATATTACATTTACTCACAGAATTAGCAGGATGCATATCAAACAAAAAAAGGCCATTAGATTTTCTACCAGTCCCCAAGGCATTCTCCCTTTTCAAGTCCTGAATATAACACTTATCCTCATCAAAACCAACATGACTTATAGTAGCAAGAGTACCATTAGGGTGACCAACAGTTATTTTTAAACTAGATATATCAGCAACATTAAACATTCCATCAGTAGAAGCTTGATGAGTGGTGATTAACACTAGAGTCAATAATCCACCCCAAGGTAAGAGTCTTAACAGTAAGACTAGAATTGTCAAACTAATATTTAGAAAATTTTATATTAAACCAGACATTGTGATTAAAGAATGAAGCCCTACCTGCCATATTGGCATGTATGCTTCCAGATGGAGAATCATTAATCAAAGACAGAAGTTTCTTCATCTGTTCAGAAGTAAAACCAGAAGAAGTACTAGCAAAAGAAGACTTTTCATTTTGTTTAACCTCAACATTAGCATTATAAGTTTGTTTAAAACCATTTTGCTTAAAAGAGCCATTGGTTTTAGAAAACCCAAGAGGAAAACCAACAATTTCATAACATCTCTCTATAGTGTGTCCAATCTTTCCACAATTTTTACAATTTAGATTATGACCTCTATTAACAATGTTATTAGTACTTCTAGTGTTATTATTATTGTTGTTGTTAAATCCCATTCTATTGTTATTAAAAGTTTTAACGACAAATGAAGAAGCATTTAGTTTAGATTCGAGTAACTAGAAGACTCAGGAACACCTCTGTGAGATTCCTCTCTAGAAACAGTAATATAACCATCTTTAACCTCTGGGAGAGGATCCCTAGTTAACAAAGCAATTGTAATAGGTTGATAACAATCATCCAAACCCAGAAAATTGCATTAACCTCATAAGTTGCTTATGCAACACTAATTCTTTACTAGCATCAAAAGAGCACTTAACTTCACAAACACATATAGGCAACTTAGTTAAAGCATCAAATTCTCTCTAAAGAGAGTTAAGCCTATGATAATAATCAGCCACAGAGCTACCACCTTGTTTAACACAATTAATTTTCCGTGGATTATGAACCAGAACCATCAACTTTATCATATGTTTCCTTTAATTCTTTCCAGACAGATGCAGCATTTTCAGAATAGACAAGACCCATATAAACATCTTGAGATACATAATTCATAAGCCAAGTCAAAACAATAGCATCGCATCTATCCCATTGAGCAGTCAAAACATCACTAGTAATAAAAGACTCTTTTAAACATGTTCCATCAGCAAAGCTATACTTATTTCTAGCTTGTAAAGCAAGTTTCATAGCACCAGACCATATTCTATAATTTTTAGTACTACTTAACTTGAATTTAATTAGAGTAGTATTACTGTTATCATTAGTTTGAATATAAAAAGGATAAAGAACACACAACAACCAGATATTACACCCAGCCAACCACCCCTTGGTGTATTTTATTAATCAACTGCTATGGCAGATAAGTCCCCAAATGGGTGCTTACCAAACAAATACAAAAGACAGTATGTGATCTCCTTTAGAAGGACACCGCAAGAACCTCACTACAAATACATTCAATCACACAAACTAACAAGATCAAAGGTGTTTGATCTTGAAACAACTACCAGAATACACGAGTATGTGTAGAACCCTTGAGAGAGAAAATAACAGAGATAAAAGACTGATAGAAAGAATGTTACAAACCCTAGATCTGGATGACTAAATATATACTCAAGATATTTTCACTTTAGCCCTTTAGAAAGAGAAACTTGACAATAAGCACTTTACTTCTTTTAAGCCATAAACAACTTCAGAAGAATGACAAAACTAGCCCCTCAACTTATAGAATATCAGGTTGCACAAATAACTTCAACAACTCTTAAAACGTACACCGCTGTCCCTGTGACTGTCCATTTTGCATATCCTTTGACCAAGCGGGGGTTAGCTTTATCGCTAAGTCCAATCACGTGAGTGTCACGTAAAGGGCAAAATAGACCCTTTAACCATAAAAAACTACAGGGACTATCTATGTAACAATTACATAAACATTTTTTTCCGTCTTTTTTTATTTTTATAAGGGGCTATTCCTTTTTAACTTCATACTCTACCAGAACCCGCCACCACCTAAAAAACCACCATCACCGATCTCAAACTTATTTAATTGATTGTTGCAGCCACCAAATAAATAAGAAAATTAATTTTCCCCGAAATCATTAATGAGAACAATCCCTTGATATAGACGACTCCGATCTTCGACCAACCACTATCCTCCGTATAACAACACGTAAATTTCAGGATTATTATAATAATATTTATTACGTCAGAAAATTCAAATCGGCTATTTTCTGACAGTTGTCAATATTTAGATCTAAAAACGAGAGGTTATCTCGTGTAATTAGAAAATCACGGCACCGCACGCATACCGACACCAATTAAATAACGGCAAACAGTTATAATCAAATTTCAATGTAATAAGAATGTCATATTATTACGTTTAAGAAATCGTTTCCAAAAACATAATTTTTATATTTTGCGAGTACCGGGAAGGTACAAATTCGCGTAGATTCATCAAAACACGGGGTACAATTGATATCGTGTATAATATTAATAATAAAAGATAACCTGTACCCCCTACCCGCCGCCCACCTCTCTACTTTTTCTTCTATTTCGTTTTCTTCCCAAAGCAGAAATAAAAACATTGGAGGTCTTCATCTTCTTTCCAAGACACTATTGATATGTCATTTTCTTTTTCCATTTTTTTCGTCTCATCCTTTTGACAAAGAGTAACTTTATGGTCCTTCTTCTTTGGGATGCATCGCCACCCCCTTTCTTCCTCAAAACCATCACCCCCATCTTTCTTCTTGAAAGTCCACAGGCCTACTCCTATACTCGCAAGGGTCAAAGGATGAAGAGTCATTTTCTGTCACAAGTGGGTTTTGAAGGTGAAAGGTATCTTTGCTCAAAACGTCACTTCACATGGCTCCATGGTAAAAAGCATGTCAAATATTTTACTCTTTGAACCTTTTTATTCCCATTTGAAGACCAGGGCTTTAGGCACAAAACACATCTCAGTTTTTATCACAAGAAACAAATTTTACAAGTTTTTGGTTTAAGGTTTTGATTAGTTGCTGGGTTTAGCTTGGATTCGGATCGGGTGAAGTTTGTAATTAGGTTTTGGTTTTCTTGTGGTCTCCCTCTTCAGCCGGCAACACCATGCCTAATGTTAAGGTGTCCTAAACCTTTCTTTCTTTGTAAATTTTTTTGAGATCCGGTTGTGTTTAAACTTTTTGTTTTGATTCAGTTTTACAAGTTATAATGTTGAGTTTTGTTATCGACATACATGTTATAATCAATTGTTGTTGTTGTTATTGTTAATCCTTGTATGGCAAAATGAAATATACAACCAAAACTACATATTGGCTCAAGATTGGAAAGTGAAATTTTACTATAGCTTATTTTATGGCTCATTCTTTTCTTCGCTACCTACATTCAAAATGTTCCAACAAAGAGATTTGATTTGGATGATGTATTTTGTTTTAGCAAATAAGTCCACAGATAATGTTGCACTTGAAATATTTTTTATACAGCGATCTCTTGAAACAAAAATAGATATATAAAGACTTAGCTCTAAGTGAAAAGTGCACAATTTATTTGTTTTACTACAAGACTTATCGCTAAGCTTATTGGACTAAAATAATTTTGGGGTTAAATTGTGTTTGTGTTTGTGTTTGTATTATTTTTTGGAGTGGTGGGAGACCCAACCGGACCAACAATGGGGTCGTCGAGTATTGCTTATTTTTGGTTCATGTATTGCACGTCTAGCGGATACATATTGTATATTGATCATTTTAGGCCATTAGCCAAGGTGTAATCGTTTTGGAATAAACGAAGTACTTAATCCAACCACGAACATTGAATAATCATTATCTAAATGATTCAACATATATTAGAAAATTTTGATTTAGGACATAGTAGCTTGGCTGAATAATAATACTTGATTTGGACCATCAATGAGAAGTTTTATTCATAACTTGCGCCATCAAATTATTTAAATACAAAGGTATTAAATAAGGCTATTACTTAAATTTTGAATACTTCTACGTTAACCAATAAATGTGATATATGGAGATACTTATACATGTATGTAAGCTTAGTAAAGTATATACCTTTGAAAATAATGTTACATAATCCATTAACGTCTAATATTACATGTAATTATTTTTCGTACATCGTCTTTCGGTTGTCATCAAACCAAAGACTCATTCGTCCTTGATATTTTCCTATATACATATGTACTTATGCACTTCCAAGAGCCAATACTTACAAAGAATTTAGAGACTGTTTTAAACTTAAATACTGCCACACAAGCAACAACAACAACGTAAACATTTAAAAATTTATAAAGTAAGTTAAAATTTATCGAGTCTTAAAACATGAAGACCAAATTGCCGTACTAAATTAGGTTGCGTGTCGGAGCCGTGCACCACTACTAATTGATTTATTACCCTTTGGATTACTAATGGCCAAGGTGAGTTTCATAGCCCCTACTTTTACCTGTTTTCATAACTGTTTTGGGAGAGAATACATGCTCATTTTTTACTTAAACTAAATGTTGATTTTACCTGAACAAGTGAATTGTTTACTAAAACTATGCTAAATGACTGAATGTATTATGTGTTACTTGCCAATTACTTGATTTCTTTCAAATGCATACAAGTGTAATGTTATTGCTTGCTTTTACATATGGACACAAGTATTTGAAACTGTTATGCCTGCATGACCGAGTGAACTGGTCACATGACCGATTGTACTGGTTGCATTGACTATGTACATACATGACCGAATGAATGGGTCACATTGCCGAGTGAACTGGTAACATGACCGAGTGAACTGGTCACCTAATGAAATGTATTAAATACTAAATCTTGTGGTCCATAGAAACTTTTACAAATTAAAAATCTATGAACTCACCAACCTCGTGTTGACACTTTTTAGCATGTATCTTCAGGTTTTGAAGTGATAGATTATCTTTGGAGGCGCAAGGCAAAGGCATGGCATGTCATGGTCATAGACGACTCTGATTTATGTATTGGGACCACCTGTTTATAATGGGCCATTTTCCGCACTTAATCGATAATGTAAACATTGTTTTCAAGAATGAATGAAAGTTTCTTTATGAAAATCAGTTATTCTATGCTTATGTTGTGATATCAATTTAGTAGCACCCGATACTTGTATGCTTCCGCTGAGTCATTTTGGGGTTGTTACAGATTGGCATCAGAGCCTAGGTTATAGAAGCTGGGTATTTTAAAACCTAGAATAGAACCACTTTTACAAAAACTTAACCATATGACCGACCGTGCCTGTTGCCGAGCTGATGCCTCACTTATGATCTGTTGAGATCATACTTGATAAGATACATTTTTATCACTTTGCTCACCTAATTTCATTATAGGTTATGATTATCTTCCCTATCGTATATTCACGTATCACGACTGCTACACATTTTCCCTCACATAAATGGAATAATTGTTCTAGTCTTTAAGATAACTTTTAAAAGTATTAAGACATATTACTAGCGTAACTAAGCTAAGTATTTCAAAATTCATTGAACCTCGGTTGATTATAGATTGATCACCTATATTCAACCAGGGACAATGGGACATAACGATCACCTATGTCCGACTTCGAGTGAATTTTGCAATACTTAGGGTAGTTATAATAGCGTTATGTCCAGTGAAAATTGATTGATAAACATGTAATAAGTCACTCATTGGCATTCCTTAATCATAAGCCACTCATTCGCATTCCTTAATTATAAGCCACTCATTGGCATTCCTTAATCAAAAGCCACTCACTGGCATTCCTTAATCATAAGCCACTCACTGCATTCCTTAGTCATAAACCTTATATTTCCATATCACAATCGGGTTATGTTATAGTCACTCCTACCCCCAAACCTTATATTCCGTGGACGAATCAAACCATTCTATGAGCAACATTCCATAACACCTATGAGAAAGATTCTATAGTGGGAATAGGCAACAAAAAGAACAATAAACCTTTGGCAAAATCTAGCAAGGCATGATAAAGGACCTATAATCCCACAGAAACTTGAAAATTTTACGCCCTACCCTGAGAATTAAATACCTAGAAGCTCCACCTACCTCTTAAGAATAACAGTGCCTACCTCTTTACCCCCTAACCCCCTACAAACAGGCAACAAAAAGAACAATAAACCTTTGGCAAAATCTAGCAAGGCATGATAAAGGACCTATAATCCCACAGAAACTTGAAATTTTCATACTATACGAGAATTAAATACCTAGAAGCTCCACCTACCTCTTAAGAATAACGGTGCCTACCTCTTTTAACCCCTACCAAGCGAAATAAAAGGGTTGTCATACAAACTATTTCCGATTATCCCTCAAACCATTATAATCAAATACTTCATGAATCACTTCAGATTATTCTACAACCAAATTACCACCTACCATTTCACCATAAAGTAAACTACAATTTCACTACTACCTCACAAGAATAAAGTGTTTCTTAATACTTGAAAAGTATTCTAGAATCACTCTGGTCTACTTCCTCAAAAGTGTTTTAAGTTAATACGCCATAAACATAAATGATCAATGTCCTCCTGGTAGCTAAGCGACCTTAGGATGTATCCCACACACCTAAACCCATAGAAAACAATGAGGCTTACCAACCATTAAACCTCCAACCCTACCCAACTTAGACAACTAAACCCTACTCATAGCTATGGGTAAATGTTATATCCTGCTACACATCCTTACAACAATAGAGTTTTCAAATTGGAGGATTCCCCTTTAAAATCAAACAATAATACTTCCCAAATCCCTCATTAAAATGAGACGAAATGCCGAAACACTAAAAGTTTCACAAAATTCCCCTTATACACAATTAAGAACCAGTTTTACAATCTTGTGAAAATGTGTCATTTTTACACAACTACCGATTTTGAAATCTTGTCTTAGTCAAACTTGTATAAACATTTAGTCGAAAAAGAAATTCGAAAACAAATGTTTCTTCATCCCTTAAGAATCAACCCATATACTTTAGAATAACGAAACGCCAGAAATGGGTACGTTTTGATAAGACCATGGGAAGTTAGAAGTGCCCACCCTAACAAAATAGTGAAACCTCATAACATCAAGAACTAGAACTTTCATCCAATGAATTTACCCCAGAAAATCATGACACCTCAGATAGAGGATGTGATACTGACAGAACACCTAGGTACCCATACCCAAAGGGGAAACCCTAGAACAACCTAGGGAAAAATCCAAAACTTGTTCCAAATACCATCACATTTTTCCCGACACTCTATCGGGTAATGTAAACTGAGATCCAGGACGGATCTCTTGTAAGGTGGGTAGACTATAACAACCCGTAAATTTTCGGATTATTATAATACTCCCTCCGTCCCAAAATTATAGTCCCCTATTGACTTTTTCGGTCTTTCTTCTACAACTTTGACCTTAAATATTTTTGTTTGTGTTATATAATACTTGATGAAAAATATATGAATGGATTGGGTTTTAAATATATTTCTCATTGGTTTATCTTTCATCAATTATTATATAACACAAATAAAAATATTTAATGTCAAAAGAAGAAAAAAAAGTAAACAACTAGAGACGGAGGTAATATATTTATACGTCAGAAAATTCAATCGGCTATTTGGACAGTTGTCAATATTTAGATCTAAAGCGAGGCGTTATATCGTGAAATGAAAATCACGGCACCGCACGCATCTGACACCAATTAAATAGGCAAAAGCAGTTATAATCAAATTTCAATGTAATAAGAATGTCATATTATTAAGTTTAAGAAATGTTTCAAAAACATAATTTCTATATTTTGCAAGTACCGGGAAGGTACAAATTCGCGGAGATTCGTCAAAACACGGGGTACAATTGATACCGTGTATAATATTAATAATAAAAGATAACCTATACCCCCTACCCGCCGCCTACCTCTCTACTTTTTCTTCTATTTCATTTTCTTCCAAAAGCAGAAATAAAAACATTGGAGGTCTTCGTCTTCTTTCCAAGACACTCTTGATATGTCATTTTCTTTTTCCATTTTTTTCGTCTCATCCTTTTGACAAAGAGTAACTTTTTGGTCCTTCTTCTTTGGGATGCATCGCCACCCCCTTTCTTCCTCAAAACCATCACCCCCATCTTTCTTCTTGAAAGTCCACAGGCCTACTCCTATACTCGCAAGGGTCAAAGGATGAAGAGTCATATTCTGTCACAAGAGGTTTCGAAGGTGAAAGGGATCTTTGCTCAAAACGTCAATTCACATGGCTCCATGGTAAAAAGCATGTCAAATATTTTCCTCTTTGAACCTTTTTATTCCCATTCGAAGACCAAGGCTTCAGGCACAAAACACATCTCAATTTTTATCACAAGAAACAAATTTTACAAGTTTTTGGTTTAAGGTTTTGATTAGTTGTTGGGTTTAGCTTGGATTCAAATCGGGTGAAGTTTGTAATTGGGTTTTGGTTTTCTTGTGGTCTCCCTTTTCAGCCGGCAACACCATGCCTAATGTTAAGGTGTCCTAAACCTTTCTTTCTTTGTAATTTTTTTTTAGATCCGGTAGTGTTTAAAATTTTTGTTTTGATTCAGTTTTACAAGTTATAATGTTGAGTTTTGTTATCGACATACATGTTATAATCAATTGTTGTTGTTGTTGTTGTTGTTGTTAATCCTTGTGTGGCAAAATGAAATATACAACCAAAACTACATATTGGCTCAAGATTGGAAAGTGAAATTTTACTATAGCTTATTTTATGGCTCATTCTTTTCTTCGCTACCTACTGTCAAAATGTTCCAACAAAGAAATTTGATTTGGATGATGTATTTTGTTTAGCAAACAAGTCACAGTAATGTTGCACTTGAAATGTTTTTTATACACTGATCTACTGAAACAAAAATAGATATATAAAGACTTAGCTCTAAGTGAAAAGTGCATAATTTATTTGTTTTACTACTAGACTTGTCGCTAAGCTTATTGGACTAAAATAATTTTGGGGTTAAATTGTGTTTGTGTTTGTATTATTTTTGGGTCGAGCATAGTGTTGGGCCGAGACCCAACCGAGACCAACAATGGGGTGCGTCGAGTATTGCTTATTTTTTTGGTTCATGTATTGCACGTCTAGCAGATGTATATATATTGTATGTTGATCATTTTAGGCCATTAGCCAAGGTGTATGTCGTTTTGGAATAAGCGAAGTACTTAATCAACCACGAACATTGAATAATCATTATCTAAATGATTCAACATATATTAGAAAATTTTGATTTAGGACATAGTAGCTTGGCTGAATAATAATACTTGATTTGGACCATCAATGAGAAGTTTTATTCATAACTTGCCATCAATTATTTAAATACAAAGGTATTAAATAAGGCTATTACTTAAATTTTGAATACTTCTACGTTAACCAATAAATGTGATATATGGAGATATTTATACATGTATATGCGCTTAGTAAAGTATATACCTTTGAAAATAATGTTACATAATCCATTAACGTCTAATATTAAATGTAATTATTTTCCGTACATCGTCTTTCGGTTGCCATCAAACCGAAGACTCATTCGTCCTTGATATTTTCCTATACCTACTTATGCACTTCCAAGAGCCAATACTTACAAAGAATTAAGGAGCATTTTAAACTTAAATAATGCCACACAAGCAACAACAACAACGTAAACATTTAAAAATTTATAAAGTAAGTTAAACTTTATCGAGTCTTAAACATGAAGACTAAATTGCCGTACTAAATTAGGTTGCGTGTCGGAGCTGTGCACCACTACTAATTGATTTATTCCCCTTTGGATTTACTAATGGCCAAGGTGAGTTTCATAGCCCCTACTTTTACCTGTTTTCATAACTGTTTTGGGGGAGAATACATGCTCGTTTTTTTACTTAAACTAAATCTTGATTTTACTGAACAAGTGAATTGTTTACTAAAACTATGCTAAATGGTGAATGTATAATGTGTTACTTGCCAATTACTTGATTTCTTTCAAATGCATACAAGTGTAATGTTATTGCTTGCTTTTACATATGGACACAAGTATTTGGCTGTTATGCTGCATGACGAGTGAACTGGTCACATGACCGATTATGCTGGTTGCATTTACTATGTACATACATGACCGAATGAATGGGTCACATTGCCGAGTGAACTGGTCACCTAATGAAATGTATTAAATACTAAATCTTGTGGTCCATAGAAACTTTTACAAATTAAAAATCTATGAACTCACCAACCTCGTGTTGACACTTTTTAGCATGTATCTTCAGGTTTTGAAGTGATAGATTATCTTTGGATGCGCAAGGCAAAGGCATGGCATGGCATGGTCATAGACGAATCTGATTTATGTATTAGGACCACCTGTTTATAATGGGCCATTTTCCACACTTAATCAATAATGTAAACATTGTTTTCAAGAATGAATAAAAGTTTCTTTATGAAAATCAGTTATTCTATGCTTATGTTGTGATATCAATTTAGTAGCACCCCGATACTTGTATGCTTCCGCTGAGTCATTTTGGGGGTGTTACAGATTGGCATCAGAGCCTATGTTATAGAGAACTGGGTATTTTAAAACCTAGAATATAACCACTTTTAAAAAAACTTAACCCTATGACCGACACGTGCATGCCTACCGAGCTGATGCCTCACTTATGATCCTGTTGAGATCATACTTGATAAGATACATGTTTTATCACTGCTCACCTAATTTCATTATAGGTTATGATTATCTTCCCTATACGTATATTTACGCGTATCACCCCAATACTTGTATGCTTCCGCTGAGTCATTTTGGAGGCGTTACACTACGTCCCTGCAATAACCACCGCATACGCCATGGGACACCACCACCACCCAAACCATAGTTTCATCTCAAAATCCTATAGTCGATAATTTTGCTAAAAAGCCGGTTAGCAATTGAAGGTGGGTATGATTTTAATAATGTCATTTGTAGTATTTTAGGAAAGTCGTTAAGGATGAGGATTTTCGAGGGTTATGCGTGAGTTAGCACATTGAGTTTGTGAATGCTAATGGGGGGATCGTGAGCGGGTGCTTAGGCGATATCATGAACTTTCGCATGAATGGAAAACTTGACCAGGTTTTTGCAATAATCAGATCTTGTACTCCACAGTAACACTTAAAGACCTTTCATGTACAATTTGTGGTGCAATTCATCATAAAGTCCTTATATAGGGTTGTTACGGAAAGGCTATTACCTTAATAGATTCTTTTATACTTCAGTATGTTTATGTGTTTTCTCCTTAACAATTAGGCAATCATCTAAACATTACAATGATAAATGTGGTTAAGGCTTTCCACATTAATACAGTTGTTGTAAATGGCAGTGGTGTAGGTTGCAGTGGAAGTGTTGGTGGTACAACTGATCTTCCTGCACTCGATGGACATCTTGGTGAAGAACATGTATGTAAAGTAATAAGTTAACTAATAATTTGATACATGTATATGTGATTTTTCAAACCAATTGTCTAACATTATACAAAAGAATATCAGTTGAGACTAGACCAAGAAGCATTAACAAAAACATTAAAAGAAGAAGCAAGGATTGAACAAGAGTGGCATGATAGATTTAGGCAAGAATAAAAGTGAGAGGATAGACTAGCTAAAGCAAACATTTGATCTAGATAATGTGTAACTTAACTCTTAGGATTATATTAGGATTTTAAACTGGTTATGTCAATGGTGTTGTTGTATTAATTTGGTTATAAACTAATTATATCAGGAATCTTTATTCGATTATTACGGTAAAGGTATACCTTACTATTTTTAAATTGTGCTTGGAAAGAAATAAGATAATGTGATTTGGTTGAGCCAGTTCAAAAACCAACTAAACTACAAATGCAAATGCCTAAATTGCCCAAAAAAAATGTTCTTTCAATGACTTTGTTTTACGCAATCACAGTCATACCCTCATACTTACATTACGCAAAAGATGACATATGCGATGGCGAAAGATGTAATGCAAATATATATGCAATAACAAAAATGGCTAATGAGGGTGTTTTTGAATTAGAAATAAGGTTGCATGTTTAGTGTTTAGGCGGTTTAGATTGTGTTTAGGCAGTTTAGACTAGGTTAGGACATGTAGTCATGATACCACCTAAATTGCAAATGCAAATGCCACAAACTGCAAATGACAAAAAAAGAGTGTTTGGTCAGTGTTGTAACACCCCCAATTTTGTACGCGAAATTCAAATTTGTGTTACTTCATGGCATACTTGATTATAAAAATAGAAAAGCGAACTCTAATTAAGAATAAAAATGAGAGGAAATGGACTAGCTAAAGCAAACATTTGATCTAGATCATGTGTAACTTAACTCTTAGGATTATATTAGGATTCTAAGTGGTTATTTCAATGGTGTTGTTGTATTAATTTGGTTCTAAACTAATTATACTAGGAATCTTTATTCGGTTATTACAATAAAGGTATACCTTACTATGTTTAAGTTGTGCTTGGAAAGAAATAAGATAATGTGAGGTTTGGTTAGTTCCAAACACCAACTAAACAACAAATGCAAATGCCTAAATTGCCCAAAAAAATGTTTTTGCAATGAATTTGTTTCTGCAACCACATTCATCACTGCCCCCAAATCTCGGTACATGGGAAGACTTAATCAAGTTTTTGGGGAGTTACATTGGATTGGTATCTCACACAAGTATAGCAAACAAGATAGTCATTTATCATTCAAAACCAATTCCAAATTTAAATATTCAAAACAATAATCCCAAAATGTAAATAAAAGGACCAAACATGATTTATAAAATAGGTCCCTATAAATTATCAGAGTTTGATTATGATCCTTGAACCATTCCTCCTTGCCAAGCATCCACATACATTACTCCAAACATCACTTAAATACACGAGAAAGATATGCTAAAAGGTCGATACTAATGGTGAGTTCATAGGTTTAAAGTCAAGTTTAAAATAGTGGACACGTAGGAGTTTATTTGCTATCACGAGACCTAAGATAGATACACATCCATCACATACCAATATCACAATCACAATATCATCAATATCATATCCGACTTCATAGTGGGCCCCTAGCGACACTAGCCAGCCTGATCGTGCCAAGTCTAGAACGATTGCTAACCCGGACTAGGTTAGGTAGAAGTCTATACTTAGCTAGGAAAGTGCTATAGCAATTAGGATTGCTACCCTAGACTAAGGCAACAGCTACCACATATCTATCTAAATAGTCAAGCACATAAGCAAATCAAAATAGTTTAAAATGTCCAAAAAGAGTAGCATGATTCTCACCCCAAATTAGTTAAAAACATAGAAAAAAGTGGGGCTATGAAACTCACCTCAAGCAAGCAACGCACAAATAAACACTAGCAGAAGATAACAGCTAATCACGGCTTAGCAACTATCGACTCAACACAACCTATTAATGAAAACCAATTTTAATATATATTTCCCAAAATCAACGTTATCTACCCCATAATATTCCTTTTCTTTATCTCCAAAAATGTCTTGTTTCACGTTTAGTCCCGGCATTTGGTATCGCATTAATGCGTGTATCGACTCAATATGATATCATGAATGCACTTAAATAACCACAATGTGACTCAATGCAACGCAATGAGACATCTAAGCGATAAGCTCCATAGTCCAATAAGTTTCGGAATTAATAGTAGACCTTATCCCGATTAGTCAACCCGATAAACTCATTTTATTTATTAGGTGTAAACATTATCCCATAAACCCCGTCATCCTAACGAGTCATAAGGACAATTCACCCATTAATAACATTATCACCTTTACCTAGCGGGTCTTATTAGATTCAACCTAATAAGTCCGTTACCCACGTCAGCTATTAATGTTAGGTCTGCATAACCCGCACAAGCATAAACAAATTAAAATACTTGAAGCTAGTATTAAATGCTCATAAATGGCACATTTCAATAAACGTGCACTCGAAACATTAAATACTTATTTATTAGAAAACCTTTCCATTTTAAGTCGTTAATTCCCATTTAAAATAGTAAATAACAAGACAATTCTTGTTATCGATAGTTTTGGTATAAAAACCTTTTTATTATTTATGTTTCATAGTTTATTAACATTTTCATATATATATATATTTCGTCAATTTCAATATTAGTTTGATATCGTTATTCGTTTCGAGTCCACAAGCAAGAGTCATGACCTCTCGGTTTTTAATCAATCAATAGTCCAAAATATACTAAAGTCCATGTTATGGCGTTTTCGGGGTCAACAATGACTAAAAAGTCAAAGTAACACCGACGTTGCTCAAAGTTGACAATTTATATTATAAGTCCAAGTAAATAATGACAATAGCGCAATTCAAACTCAAATCAACCCAAATCAATCTTGCCAACCAATCAATCTACCAAATATACCCGAAACCAATGTTATGACCCTAATGGTCATGATCGGTCAGGTTAACCACGTGAACCAAACAAGCTCTAGAAGCTTTTGGCTCCAGCGTCTCATCCAAACACCACCAACAACAACCAACAAGCTACCACAACAACCCGACCCAGACCCTTGGTCCATGAGGTCCGTCACGCAAATCAAGACTCCGCGTCTGAGTCTTTTGTGGCTCGCAGCCTCTCCTATCCAAACACTCCCCAAATGGCCTACAATATCAAGCACAATTAATCAACCTCCAATCATCATCCAAACATCAAACCCATCAACTAATCTAAACCCATCATATGAAACTAAGCCTAAAATGCAAAAACAAAACAAAATGATACACCACATGATACCAAATCACTAGCTACATGTTTTTTAAAGTGTAAATTAGTTTTAATCCCATGTTTCACAAACCCTTTGTGGTCGAGCATGAGGCTAGAGACCCATGGCAGCTTTCCAGACCCAAACAATCTTGACCCATGTTCCATTTACACCCGACTTGATGCTGGATTGAAAGCCTAGAATCAGAATGGTTTTTGTAAGATTTGAAGGTATTAATGTAGGCTTCTATAAGTGATATATATATGGATGGAAGAGGAAAGAGATCTTCAAGATGGTGGTGGAGGTGAGATGTCACTCAGCCGAATATGGTAGGAGAAAATGGCGGTGGTGGTGGTGGTTTAGGGTTTTTAGAGAGAAAGATTAGAGAGAGAAAGTTGGTGTGTAGGTGTTTTTAGAGAGAGAAACAAATGTATCAAATGAGGGAGGGCGAGGCTTTATATAGTTTGCCACAAGGACCAAAATAAAAATGATGGGGGGGGAGGGAAAGGAAAGGGAACGGCCGTAATTTTTAAGTAAACGTTTACAATCCAGGCTCATATATTGTCATCACAGTGTCCGACGTTCCCGACTTTCTATTATGTTTATTTATGTTTTCACGAGTTTTGACTATTTATTTGCTAAGTTTAGATTCACGGTTTAAAAGTTACATTATTTCTTGTTTAGGCTTTTATTGTGCTTGTCGAATAATGCCTAACAAAAGAGTTAAAACTCACACGATAACTCATACAATAATAAAATAAATCATAAAAACCAATAAATGATATCAAATCAAGTCATAGTGATAAAAATGGTTCTAAAGGCAAAACTCGGTTTAGTTTAACGTAATGCGGTTACCTAAAATAGACTCCCTAATTTGGGTTGTCACACATACCCTCATACTTTACATTACGAAAAGGATGGCATATCGATAACCAAAGATGCAAGGCAAATATATATGCAATAACAAAAAAAAAAATGGCTAATGAGGTAGTGTTTGGAATTAGAAATAAGGTTGCTTGTTTAGGCGTGTTTGGTTTAGTGTTGGAATAAAGTCTAAATGGGTATTGTTGTTAAAGTTGGAATAAAGTCGTTTAGTTGAAATGATCTTGGTTCATTTATAAATTTTGTAGTGTGAAAGTGGGTTGTGGGAAATATGGATTTTGGGAAGCATATTATAAAAATGATTGTTGTTGGTTTGCATATTTTGCAAATGATGGTAGCGGGTTTTGCTTGTGTTAAGAAGACATGGAATGGGCGGATGATGGTGTAGCGGGTGTAGGGAATTTGAATTAGCGGACCAGAAAGGATGTATTGTTCATGGCAGCCAATCGTTGTTTGTTGTGACATTTTTTTTGAAGAAAATTGAATTGAATTGTGAAAGTGTGTATAAATTGTGATTTATTTTGAATATTAGAAAAATATAAGTTAAAAGCGGGTATTTATAGGTAAAAGAGGAATGGGGAGTTGGTAGCATTATATCCGTTTTCAACATTTAGATTTCAGAAGAAAAAAAAAAAAAAAAAGTGTAGTCAACCTATGAAAAAAAGAGCGAATGCGTGGCTCTGAGTCGATTGGTGGGTGCATTCTGTAGCGATTGGTCAAAACATTCGCCAATGGTGTGCCAAAACCTCTCTACACCGTACATTCTTATTGAATTGAACACATGCATGGACTCAGTAGATTAATTAGTACAATGTGAGAATCCATGGTAAAAGAAGAAGGGAAAAAAAATTTGTAGATTACATTTCATATGTATGTTAATAATCGTGCGGGTCCAAAGTTTGGTCCAGCCGCAATATAAAAAACTTGCATCAATGTTCATCGAAGGATGAGAAATGATTGTATAGTTGCAAAAGTCACATAAAGGCTGGTCTTGTCGAACAAATCAAATCGGTTGGGCATGGATTTTTGACCTTCCGGAGATGTTAGATCGGTTGGGCACGAATGGGGTGGCGGTTGCCACATGTCGGTCGTGGTCTCCATTTTGTGAATATCGGTTCGATTCCCTTTCGATATTGGCGCATGTATTCTCCTTCCCAACGCATCCTAAAGTGTACATTTAATACAAAATTTAAAAAACGACCGTTTGGTCATACAATTAAAAAAAAATTCAAACCCATTTCTCTCTATAAATACCGACTTCGCCTCAAACACAATTCACAACTTACCATTTTCATCTACATTCAATTCAATCTAATTCTTATCCAACTTCAAAATGTCAAAGAAAAATACCCCACAATCAAAAACCCGACGATCACGACTACCCAAAATGCCGGGATCACGAATTTCTGCGGGAAAACAACTTGAGTTAACAGGCTTATCACCACACAAAACCGGCCTATTATTTCGTCCACAGGTTTTGATTATCAATCACAACTACCCCAACCAAATCAAACCAAAACCCGTTTTATGTTGCCGTCCTTTTGTCCCCGCGCGTCCACCACGATTACTGCAAGAGCCTGGTGGGTGCGTCGTACCATCCAACATTGACTTCATTTATCATTCTCAACCGTATCAACCTTATTCCCGATTGAAGCACTAATCTAGACATGAATTTGGAAGATTTTATGCCGAAGTATTCGACACAAAACTACCCAAGTCAAGATGCTTCGATGGGACAAGGTTAGTCACGGATTCGCACCACCGGTTCGTTCCATGGTTCCATTCCGTTGATGATTATGATGATGAGAAAACGCTTCATTTGAAGAGATGTCCCCATCAAACCAAAGCGCCCATCAAGGCGTGCTTCAAAGGCCAAGGACAAAGCCAAGAAGCCGAGAAACAAGCAAGGAAAGCCAAGCCAGCGGATCCATGGACAAAGGAGGAAGAGGTGGTGCTTTGTAAAGCGAGAGAAAGCCCGGAGACGCTTCAAGTTTTGGGAGTTAGTGATCGACTACTTTAAGAAAGAAACTGGCAAAGACCGAAGCTATGACTCCATCACTACCAAATGGAAGGCGAGAAGTAATAGGGTTGGAAATTATTGTGATATCATGGAGAATATCAAGAATACCCATGGAAGCGGTGAGAATGATATCGACGACACCTTAAAAGCTCTTAGAGAATACATTATGGCGTGCGGTCATGATTTCACTTTGGAGGAGCTACGAGGTTTAAAAGGGTCATCTTGCTTGGAAGGAGGTTGAGTTGCCGGCTTTATCAACAAATAGTCGGAAGAAAACAAAGGGTTCTACCACTACCTCTGGTTCAACCCAAGCTCATGATCCTTTCGATGTCTATGACGTTGATGATTCTGCTGAGCGACTAGAGAATCCGCGACCGGTAGTGCGTGACAAAGGAAGGAAAGCATCCTCCTCTCCGTGATGATGATGTTCCATCAGGACTCATTTATGTCGTTGGCCAAAATTTCTTAAAGACCAAGAAGCGTCAAAAGAGGATAAAGGTAAGAATAAGCGAGGGTTTAGAAGATCTTGGTTACGGTTGAGGAAAAAAGAGCTCGAGATAAAAAGAAAAACGAGCTCGGGGATATCAAAGCGGAAGTCCGGCATCATCTTCTACCACCCCAATCGACCTAAAGACCGTACCAACTAGAAGAGTTGGAGAAAGTTAAAGGCGGCAATCAAAGCACGTTACAATTTAGATTATTAGTTTAAGTATTGTAATGTTTATTTTAATTTCGTATTGTAGTGTTTTTTTTTTTTTTTTTTTTAAATTAAGTAGTGTAATGTTTTTTTTAATTTAAGTAATGTAATGTTTTTTTAATTTGAATGAAATTTAAATTTAATGTTAAAAATGTTTGAATTAAAAAATAATAATAAAAATAAATAAATAAAATAAAATAAAAAATCTTGGAGTGCGTCATTTGGGGCATCAGAGTTGTCTCAGTCATTTGGAGAGAAAATTTGGCGTGGCCTGAGTTGACCGAGGTTGTCAGTCACTATTTGGACTAGCCTAACACATGCGCTGCTTTCATATCTTCTTGTATACACTTATAAACTGGTTCTAGATGTCTTTAGAACAAGATGATTATGTAACAATGCTAAGATAGATATTCAACAAATAGACTTGGATGATGTATGATTAACTTCATAAAAATAAAGAGTTGTAATGGGTATCATTTCAATAGCTCCAGTACCTATAGTTTAAAGTTTAAACCCTTAATGATGAGGATATTTGTAATTAACTTTTTTATAACCATTGTTAATGACAGACATACTTAAGTTCTTTCGAGCAATCTATCACTACACTCAATTGCATATCTTTTAAAGAACATCTTTTCTTAGTTTCTTTAAAATATAACAATAAGTGCATAGGCAAAAGTCTCAAATTTACCATAGATCCAATAATCAATGATAGTCATTCATTTTTTTTTAAAAATAAACTTTCACCATTTTTTAAAAAATTAAATATCTCGCAAACCGTTAATTGTTACGCGATAAAAATCATACCATCGCGACGAGAATTAAATTATCTTTCTATAGATATGCACTACTATATATTTTTAACGATTTTTTTTTTCAAAATTTCGGCACAGAAAAATCATATATGATTTGTGAAAATCATATATGATTCGATTTTTACAAATCATATATGATTTGTAAAAAAAATCATATATGATTTGTGAAAATCATACATGATTCGATTTTTAAAAATCATATATGATTTTTGAAAAAAAAATTTGTCGAAAATATAGAAAAGGGCATATTAATAGAAAGATAATTTAATTCTCGTCGCGATGGTGTATTTACCGTTTTCAAAAAAAAATATGAAAATTGTTTTTTATTAATTTTGATTAAAAATGAAGGGCTAAAATTAGTTTATTGGATCTATGGTAAATATAAAATCTATATTGATCTCAATATCTTTTACTAGCATATTTCTAAATCTACCACTACACTCAATTACCATAATCTTGAAATATTGTGGAATAAAAAAGAGAAATACGAACCTCACTCATAACTCATAAGCCCGCATCCACTTGACCTCAGTGTTACAAAATGAATTCAACTTAGAGTCATAGGTGTACTACAACACCAATAATTATTAGAGGATTAAGAGCGTGGGCTCGTCATCCTTCTTCATCGTCCGGACGTGGAGATTTTATTATACCGGTGACCTCGCCATCACTCGTGTGGCTCCTCCTCTTCGTCATCACAACGGTACGCAAAATCGACACACCACCTACAAAAGCGGATATATTTACTTTTCATAAAAATATATTAGTTTAACAACGATCTTTACATTTAAAAATAAAAAATAAAAAAACAAAACAAAAAACAACTATACTACCCCTATAAATAACATAGCATAACCACCATTTTTATCATCTTCATCTCCTCCATCTTCATCAACTTTCTATATCTTTAGTTCAATAAAAAAACAATGTCTCAAACCGAATGACGAGGGTATTTAAACCTACTAAATTCAAACCCACAATCACGGGGGTTCTTCAAACCCATCTACCCCCTCCTGCAAAATTCAACTTTGTCTCCATAGAAATTTTTCTTAACCAACAATATCGTTTCAACAAGGATTAAGCAAGTTACCCCCGATTTCATCACCACAGTTTTTAACGTCACAACCTCCAGTTTTTTACCCATTACAACCTCAAGCGTTTCCCCAAATGGAATCACAACCATCGGTTCACAATTCAAAGTACCAAAATCCGTGAGGCGCCAAAGGTACCGAGGAAAAAGACGAAGGCAAAAAATTAAAACAAAGCGTGGATTGGACGCGATGATGATACGAAGATGTGGAAGTCATAGGCCGGCGACGAGGAGGAAGTGGAGCAAGGCTGAAGAAAGGTTGCTTGCGCAATGTTGGATAGTAATTTCGCAAGATCGAGATATGGAAATGATCGTTCGAAGATTTCTTTGGAGCGACATTATGGACATGTTCAATAATCAACCAGATGACAGTACCAAAAATATGATCACGGGTAAATGGTCGAGGATTAACGGTGATTGCCAAAAATTCAACGCTATTTACAAACATCTGTAGCGTCGAAGTGATGAAAATGACCACGATCATGTCGAGAATCTGGCTGAACTTTGAGCAAGCGTTATGCTGGGAAGAGTCGGGTATGTTCAATGTTGGGATATTTTGAAAAATTACCGAAGTGGGATGCGAAGAGCGATTGACATTACATGTCTCGAGGATATATTCGGCCCGGACAAACGACCTCGCCTTGAAAGAGATGGCGTGCGTAAAGAGTCGAGGCAAAGAAACAAAATCTACTTCCAGGCTCGTCGGCGCTGCAAGCTTCCGGTGGGAGTCAAACGAGTACTTTTTCGGGACATATATCCGAAAAATATGCTCAAAAAGCCGACGCTCAAATGGCTTGTTACTGAGGCGAGGCGGAGAAGGAAATTCTGCGTTAGAGATGAAGGAGATGAAGTTTCTCATGCTAAATTCGGTTTGACCGATGACCCGCAAAAGCGAGATCATCCGAAAGAAGCGAGGAAAGAATAGTGAGGAAATATGCGAGCGAGATGTTTAGGTTTCTTATTATTAGTATGTGTTGTATTTTTTTTTACGTATCGTGTTTATTTTTCTTATTATTGTGTTGTTTAATGTATTTTAATTATTAATGAAATAAATTTAGTTTATTTGAAAATTTGAAAAAAAAATAAAGTTGTAGTGGTGGGCTCCAAATGAATAGGTTAAGGTTTGTTGTGAGTTGGGGGGAGGGGGGGGGGGGGAGTTGTGGTTAGTTGTGAAGATTTGTTATGATAATGTAGCAGTAACGTGGCGGTGATGAAGAGGGGATGCCTCTTCACGGCACATAATCTCTTATTGGTGTGTCATTAGTATTAATAGATGGATTATAGGTTAGTCAACTCAATACATTGAAATCTCGTAGTTCATTTTTATTATTCATTGACATTATACAGAGTACAAGATAACACAAGCTTAGATAAATTTTATGGACCCAAACCCACATATGGGCTTGAGCCGACTAACCTATAATCCATCCACTAATAATTACAGCATCCTACCAGTAACACTCCAATAACTAAAATACTCTCGCTAGCAATAACATCCAATAACTATTATTGGTGCATGTAGATCTCATAACACAACACCAAAAATATCCCACTCATTCAAGAAAAAAAATATACCAACAGTCGTTGATTCACCCACGAAAAGACCAACGGCGTGCGCACAACAACAATGACGGTGCACTACCACGACACCATTAGTTTTTTTTGCCAACTGCGTGCCAAACTTATGCTTAACAAAGATCTTATAATATATGTCAAATTCAAAGGCAAATATGATGAGAGAAAAACAAATCATGAATGTTTTTGATAAAAACAAATCATTCACCTTTATTTTTTTTTCAAATTTATAAATAGTTTTGTAACATATGTTGAATTCACTTATATGAATGTTTTTGATAAAAACAAATCATTCACCTTCAAAACCTACTGTATTTGAAAGCAAAAGTGTTACTCTAATGACCTAATCCAACAAAACAAAATAGCTAGTTAACTAACTTGATACCATCATAGACATCTCTAAATAATAATCCAAAGTATCATATTTACTATCGAATATACGACTTAGCAAAAGAAAAAGAATAGAAATGAGATACAAAAGACAAAAACAAACCATGGAACTCTTGATTCTATCGAAGTCTTGTCTCTTTGATAGCAACTTCTAGCAAAACATCATATTTCTGTCTCACACACAAAAAACCTTTGAGAACTAAACTCAAAATTCTATGTTAACCATGCAGCTTCTTAAAAAACATATGGTTTATTTGTTTGTGATCATAATTGGGTATCTATCAATCATGGCTCAGTCCATACGTTTTGAGATGGAATCAGGACGTACAAAATGCATATCAGAAGATATCAAAACCAATTCTATGACTGTTGGTCGTTATTCCTTAGTTAATCCTAATGATGGACAGCCTTTACCTGAATCCCATAAATTTACTTTGAGGGTAAATCATCATTTCATTTCTTCTTTTACTATTGTATTCTTAATTCAGTAGGGGTTCTCTGATCATGGTTTTATTGTTGTTGTTTAGTGGCAAATAATTAGTTTTGAAAATAGCTAGGTTGTGAATAGCTTGTTAAAAGTGATCAACTGTATTTGATTATTCCAAAAGGGTTGATTGCACCAAAAGGTAACATGCTTATGTTTTTGTATACTTTTTTTTGCGTAGTAGTTGCACCAAAAGTCAACTATATTACCACTTATTGTAATAATTTTACATGAAATTGCAAGACAATTCAAGTATGCTATATACAATGGTAAAAGTAAAATAAGCTGTACAAGATGAAAGTTGTGCATGTATGTTATATTTGGTGCAGTTAACTCATTCCGAAACACAATCCTAGAAAAACCCCTTGAGTTTTGCATGAAACATTTGTGTCTTTGTGAAGTTAGGGTTGTGTTTTATAGTTGTGACAAGCGTATACCTGTTGGGATTGTTTTGGTGAATTTTGGTATTTGATTTGTTCATTTATTGCGCTGATTTAACTTTGTCCAACTCAGGTAACATCAATGTATGGAAATTCCTATCACTATGCCGTTCATGTGCAATCAGGACAATTTGCATTTCAGGCTGCTGAGGGTGGGGATTACATGGCTTGTTTTTTCGCCCTTGATCACCATCCGGTGGTTAAGTTTTCGATTGAGTTTGATTGGAAGTCTGGTGTGGCTGCTAAAGATTGGTCTAACATAGCCAAAAGAGGTTCTGTAGATGTACGTATCACACAATCCTTGCAATTCAACTATCAATTTATGATAAATGTTTCATATACATGTTTATCGGCACGTGTTTGTTTTGTAGGCTATGGAATTAGAGCTGAAGAAGCTTGAAGATACAATCACTTCCATTCATGAGGAGATGTTTTATCTCCGAGAAAGGTCAGTGAATCATTTTATTTGTTACTTAAAAGTAGCTATTCTGAGTATAAAAAGTCAAATGTCAAATAGGTCAACCAGGTAACTTTTGTTTGTATGATTGTTACAGAGAACGGGAAATGCAACAGCTCAACTTCGACACGAACTCAAAAATGTTTCGGTTGAGTTTTCTTTCGTTATTCATTTGCTTGTTAGTGGCGGGCTTGCAAGTATATCATTTGAAGTCGTTTTTTGAAAAGAAGAAGCTCATTTAGGTCTTGGTTTATAGTTGTATACTGTGTTTTTTTTGTTACACTGGAATGTCGGATCTGTAGCTTTTTGTTGTTGATTACAGTATAGACTTTTGACATCTTGTTAAAAATTCAGAACTGGTTAGGCAAATCCCAACTAATGAAAAACTAATTAAGCACTTAGACGTTAGCAAGTATACCTTTACTCTTGGTGATAGATTCATAATGAACTTGACAATAAATAAGATAAAATTAATAATACATGTCCAAATTGTTGGATGGTTGCTGAACAAGACTTGTGATCAAACTATTTCTGATAAACATATGGTTAAAGCAAACAAACACAATTATCACATTCTGCAAGATCCGAGTAATTGTCAAAATCATCCTTTGAATAAAGGCAAAAAAAAACTATAGCATTTACAAATCAAGAGAAAAAAAGGTTATATGAACAAAACAGAAAAGAAAAATGTGGTTCAAGCTAACAATAAGATTATTAAAATCAAGCAAAATTTAAGTTTTCCTGAAGTTCCTTAGAGGAGAAATCCGGTGGTGTAAGCCTCGGTACAGTAGCTCATTGTTTTAAGCTTTCAACAAAAACTGTGTTTATCTTTAGGTTTTGGACTCATGCATAATATGTTCACAAAAAGATGATGTGTTGGTCAATGACTGGTTAAGTAAAAATATGCCAATGGTGATCAGGGTGTATTGTTTCCTTAATTTTTTCGAGCCTCTTCAAAATCTCCAAGAAAGAAGGTCTCTTGTTCATATCGGCCGCCCAACAGCTTTCCGTCAACCTACAAAAAAACATCAGCATTATTGCTTAATAGTCGAACACATTTACTAAAGTACATGTTGCATGAAACTAATTGACTTACTCTTTCAGTTCAAGAGTGTAACCTTTTGCTCTGAAATGAGGCCTGTGTCCTTCTGCAACGTATTTTGCTGCTTCATAAGCTTCATATTGTGATAATGGTGGCTCACCTTCAAGCATCTGTACCAGAGTTCAAAACATCATTTTCAAAACACAAAGTTTGTTTCCTATCCTTTATCTCCACTCTGCTTACACATAATTTACCTCGTATAATATCATTGCAAACGAGAACACGTCGACCTTTTTATCATATTTACGGTGCTTAAACACTTCAGGGGCCATGTATCGATCTGTGTTGTATACCATGATAAAGTAAGTATGGATTAAAGCAAATGTGATATCAAACTTTTGTACAAAATATAAAATTGTAAAAAAAACTAGTATAGGGTATGAACCATACAGCTGCCAGTCTCGCCGGTCATTTTATATATGTCATGAGAATTTTGAACTCTGACAAGCTTGCTGAGTCCAAAGTCTCCGACTTTTAAGTGATCCGCATTGGTGTTGACTAAAAGAACATTCCTAAAATACAAGCCAACTTTAAGATTAACAGGAAAAGGTAAACAAAAAAAAGGTAATTTTGTACGGGTTAAAACAGGCCAGTTTGGGACAATATACTTAGTGCGAGTCTTGAGCCAGTTGACCCGTTTCCTTATTTAATCTATCAAAATATATCACAGCCCAAATCAACCCATTCATTAGTAAATGGCTCGAAATTGCAAATTTCATATACTACAGAAGACCAGTAAGCTTTGTATTATGAATGTGGTGGTGAACAAACAAACAAACCTCGGTTTAAGGTCCCTATGAACGATGACATTAGGCTCATTGTGAAGATAAGCCATGCCTCTGCGAACGCAAAAATCAAGAAAATTAAGTCAGTACAGCTTATTTCATTTAATGTACAATCATTCTAGAAGCTAACAAGAAATAGGACTTACCACTTTAAATTAAACGTTGAAGGTGAGCATAATAAATAACTAAAAAGTACCTGGCAATGTCTAAAGCAAAGTTTACAGCTGTTGCTGGACTTAGTGCACCTTTCTCCTTCAAACATTGGTGAAGATCACCCTGCATTCACATAAAAATCTTCAGACCTTATGACCTTTTTATTGCTGTAATTGATTTTAGTGTCGCATTAATTACCCCTCGCAGATACTCAGTTATCAGCATTAACGGCTTCTTTTCGGTAACAGCTCCTAGAAATTGCACAATATTAGGGTGGCGAAGCTTGACCAGCAAATTGACCTCATGCCTAAAGTCCTGACTGGATTGGCAATGTAAATAAGAATAAGCAAATTTATCCATTACAATAGTAAAGATCATTTAGTAGATTATCAAGATTTAACAGTAGTTTGCCAGTTTACCACAAGATACTCCATCTATTACTTGGTGAAAGTTTTACCACTATAAGTCTATATTCTATCAGAAAACAAAACAGAACTCACATCACCAATTTGTCATCTGAGAGACTTGGAAGTATACGTTTGACAGCTACAGGTGTTCCCCGCCAACATGCTCTTACAATCTCACCGAAGGACCCCTGTTACAGAATTTGTTATTATCACTAGTATCAATTATAAAGATGACAAAGATTTGCATTCTGACTTAATAGTTTGAATATATAATGAACAAGGTTTAAGCAAATGAAACCAGACCTTGCCTATTAAGTGGGAGTTTGTGAAGTCCAGCTCTGAAGGGTCAATTTCCCAGTCACACTTATTTGGAAGAGGTGGTGGCACAGGCCTTGGTTCAAAATGGCTTCCATTCTGGCCCTGCACAAAAGATGCCAACAAAACTGAAGCTTGTAAACGCATACAATATCACTTCAAGACTCTGTATGAGCATAAATGAAATGATTCTTTGCAAGACACAACTTCTTTTGCTGGAATAGGAGGGGATGATTTACAAACTTCACAATCTTTGGCAATTAATGTAGTCTGGTTTGCTTATTATTAATGTCCCATTTACCAACATAATCTAACACAGTGCTAAGAATTCGGTTTCCTGGATCTTACAATATGTTGTTTTTTTTGTTTTTTGTTTTTTTTTTTTGTGTGTGTCTGACATTAACAAGTTCACAGGGACCTAAATTTTTAAAAATGTGGGCAAAGGCCTTGCCACTAGGTAAATGAAGTCATCAGGGACGATCCACATATTTAATAAATTAAATTGGTCCCGAAGGCTCCGTGTTACCTAGTGCCAAGGCCTTTGCATAGATTTACACAAACTATGGTCACCATGGAATCATCAAGGCCAAACAAAAAAAAGGATGAAAAAGACAACATATTGATAAGAACCAAGCAACCCAAACTCTTAGCACCATGCTTGTTAATGACACATTATTAGTGGAAAGTGAGTAGACTGGATAACACAAATTGAAATAAACGAAATACGTATAACATCCCTACTTTTCAGAGAGAGAGAAAAAAAAAAAAAAAAAAAAAAAAACCCTTGCATTTTGCAAAGTTAACTATTTATGTGTTCCATGTTATATTCTTCAATAGGGAAAGAATTGTGGATCCTAAATCCGGACATATGATGAATACTGTATTGATAAATTTGATCTTAACTGAAATAAAAAATATAGGTTTGTATAAAATGCATTTATACCATGGAATATAACATCAAGAATGCGTTTCAAATAACGTAAGAATGCCAAGTGCTGAACTTACATATGACAGGCCACCATATGACTTTAGTAACTCAATCATGTTATGCTTTCTAGCTCCTTCTGCATCAGCTAGAGGCTGTCATTCGCAATACAAGTATAGTGAGTTCATTGAACTAGATGAAAGCTCAAATCAAGTTAAAACTTGGTACTCACTCGTTTCAACCTAGTATAACGATAAAAATGAAAATGGAATATCTTATACCACGAGAAAATACGCACTCAGGCAACTTGTTCCATATTACATTTATATATTTGTCGAAGTTAACAATATTAACAAGTGTGCGAGCACGAGTTGTGGCACCTGGTCATAACTCTCCCAATCTCGGAATATGCACTCATCTACCAGGGACTCAACTAGAGAGTTATAATATGTGTACTTTTTGTAACTTCTAATCTGTTTCAAAGGCTCGAGCGTATACGTACGAAGCCAAATTTGTGTCATTTATTCTAATATACATTAGATTGTGCACACATTCTACACATCTGTGATCACTCTGTGTATGTCTGGATCATACCAAGGAATACCAGCATAAGTACATATGGAAGATCCATCAAAGGGCAACACGTCGACCGAAAATTCAAAGTGACCTTAGTAGAAGACCAAACAAATTCCCAACCAATGTAAGCATCGATAGTAAAGATCTATACACTTTCATTACTGCATGTACACTTCTATTCTATAGCACCGAACAGCCATCCAATACTCCATAACTCCAGCAACAAATTGGTTGGTAACCTACAGATGCTAACATTCCTGAGCAATATTTCTGCAAATACACTAATCCTAAAGAGTGCACATCTACAGACTTCCAACAGGTGAGAAAAAGCTTGCAAGAAACTCATAAAGCTACACTAAATCTATTATAACTGCAATTTTATGATTACCAGCTAAACCAGCTTCGTAACCCCTTTCCCTCTTTTAAATGAGCATATAGTATGATGCACTTCCATTAAACAGAACTAACACGCATCGACATTTAGCTGTTAATAAGATATATCAATATAGTGCCACTCTTATAAACAATACAAACAATAAGCATTCACAAAACATTTATAACGTGAACCTACATTCGTTATACCGAACAACAGAAAGTTCCAGAATATGCTACTCAAAGAAAATCTAATTTAAAGGGATTACCATTTTTGATCAGAATTCAACTATATAGCAAGCAATAATACGATTCAATTCAAATAGCTCAAACCTATAAACTGAGGCCTATGAAACTCGCAAACTAAATATAATCAAATTAACGCTAAGTTTGGCAAAACTAGCGCAGCTGTTGTTTTATATAAGCGTATGGCAACATGGTTGTAGCTTTTATTATAAAGTGTATAATGACATAAAGCTAAACGCTTCTTTTATTAGCGTTTCAAATAAGATAGTTTTAACAAATTCAAAAAGCCAAACATTCGTTGCCAAACACAGTCTAATAAGGGGGTGTTTGTTTAAGCTTATTTGATTTTGGCTTATATTTCATAAGCTCAAATTTTCTGGCTTTTTTTAAGACTAATTGGCTAATATAATTTTAATATGATGTAACAAGCTTATATAAGTCTCAAAATAAGCCATAAAATTTGGGTTTATGAAATATAAGCCGAGATCAGATAAGATTAGGGAGGGTATTTGTATAAGCTTATACGTGGGCTTATGAGCTTATTTGATTTCAACTTATATTTAATATGCTCTAATTTTTCGGCTTATTTTGAAACTTATGGGCTAATATAAGTTTGTCATATCATACTAAACTTATATAAGCCCACAAGTCTCAAAATAAACCTAAAAAGTAGAGCTTATGAAATATAAGCCGGAAAACAAATAAGCTCATAAGCCATATATAAGCATAAGCAAACACAGTCCAACGAGTTGTGCATAGTAATGTTACAACGCCTAGATCCACAAACGATGTTTTTAAAAGAATTAGTTTTGCAATCCAAAAAGGGCTAGTGGCGCAGCTTGTTGCTCGTTTGCCTTGTACCTCTATGTAAATCCAAATATATATGTGAATAAAAATATACTGTACGTAGTAACAAACATCCCCTAAGCATCAACATTTATCTACTAATCTAATAATTCAACCAATTCCCAACTAAATGTATAAGTAATATAAATACCGTATTCTTCCAACGATCAAGAGCATTAACATCAGCACCAGACTCAATCAAAACCTTAGCAACATCAATCCATCCATGTAACGAGGCAACATGCAAAGGTGTCCTATTATCATAATCACGTGCATTTACTAAACTCTCATCTTCATCCAACAGCTTCTTCACAGCCGTTGGATCGTTCTGATGACTGTGCCATAGTATCAACGACGTCCTACTAACTTTTGTCTTGTCTTTCTTTTTTATTGGTTGTGGTGGTGGTGGTGGTTCTCCGGCGGTGGAGTGGCCGGAACTGCCTTCGCTGCCGCTCATTGGTTTTTGGTTTTAGATCGGGAAATGAGGGAATGAATAAATAATTGTAACGGAATTTTAGAGAGAATTTATATAAGTAGTATTTAATAATGGATGTGACTTTGCATTGCGAGCGTGTTTTTGTGAGTGTTGTTGTTGAGTGATGGATACTGTTTGTTTGTTTATTTGACGTGACTCCACCAAATAATTATACACGAGTAGGGTACACGTGTTGTGATAATTTTTTTGTAAAAATTATTTTCAGTTTTGTTAGAGCATTAGGTGTGTCATTCGTCGATTTTCGCTGTGCGACGGTGACAACTTCGCCGACCCTCGTTGTCACACCGTGGTTCTTCGCCGACCTTCGTTGTCATGGCGCTCGCCATCTGCACAACGAAGTATTTAACTGACAAACCATACGTTACAAATTCATTTTTTTAAAAATATATTTGTTTTTTAACGGATAGTTTTCTTTTTTTTTTTCTTAAAAAAAAAAACTTAACACCCCTATAAATACCAAACCATAAATCACCATTTTTTTCACAACAATTCAACCAACTTTTATATACTCTCTATATCTCTAGTCCAAAAAATAATAATAATAAAAAAATAAAAATAAAAATAAATCTCAAAACCCGAATGACGAAGGGTATTTCACGAACCTCCTCAATTCAAACCCACCACAATATGGGGTTCTTCAAACCCGCCTACCCCCTCCTAGCAAAATTCCAACCAGTCTCCCCAATAATTTTTTCTTAACCAACTATATGCGTTTCAATAAGGATTCGCAAATTTCCCCAAACGATTTCTGACACCACAGTTTTTTAACCCGTCACAACCTCCAATGTTTCATCAATCTCCACAGTTTCATCAATCTCCAACGTTTCCCCAAATTGAATCACAACCGTCCAGTTCACAATTCAAAGTACCAAAAGCATGTGAACCGGCCAAAGGTAAAGGGAAAAAGACGAAGGCAAAAAAATCGAAACAAGTTTTGGATTTGGACGCAGACGATGACGATGATGTGGAAGTCGTAGGCCAGGCATACAGGAGGAAATGGAACAAGGTTGGAGAAAGGTTGCTTGCGCAAATTTGGATAGAAATTTAGCAAGATCGAGATATGGGAAATGACCGTTCTGAAGATTTCTTTTGGAACAACATTATGAAGATGTTCAATGATCAGACTACCGATGACCCTCGTACCAAAAATATGATCACGGGTAAATGGTAGAAGATTAACGGTGATTGCCAAAAATTCAACGCTATTTACAAACATTTGCAGCGTAGAAGTGGTGAAAATGACAACGGTCGTCTCGAGAATGCGAAATTGAACTTTGAACAACGCTTTGGTGGGAAGGAGTTCGGGTATGTTCGGATGCCGAGGATCCGATTGACATTACATGCTCGAGGATATATTCGGCCTGGACAAACGAGCTCGTCCCGAAAGAGATGGTGGCAGAAAGAGTCGAGCTGCAAAGAAACAAAAGTCGACTTCAACGTCGAGCGCTGCGATCTCCGGTGGGAGTCAATCGAGTATTTTTTTGGGACAATTATCCGAAAAGTATGCTCAAAAAGCCGACGTTCAAATGGCTTGTTACAGAGGCTGAAAAGGCGGAGAAGGAAATTGTTGCGTTAGAGATGAAGGAGATGAAGTTTCTCATGATATATCCCAATTTGACTACTGACCCGGCAAAAGCATAGATCATCCGAAAGAGGCAAGAAAGAATAATGAAGAATATGCTCAAAGAGATGACTAGTAAAATGTTTAGGTTTCTTATTATTAGTATGTGTTGTATTTTTTTCCCCGTATCGTTTTTTATACGTATCGCATTTTTTTTCTTATTATTATGTTGTTAAATTAATGAAATAAAGTTGTAAGTGGTGGGCCCCAAATGAGTAAGTTGAGGTTTGTTGTGAGTGATGAGGGGTAGTTGTGGTTAGTTGTGGAGGTTTGTTATAGTGATGTGACACCCGTGGGCCCCGAATGAAGAGATATGGTTCTTCACGACACCTAAGGCTGCCCCCAGTAAGGAGCCCCAATCCCCTTAATTTTCTCCATTACATCGCCTTTCTCCAAATGACCTTCGAAGCCGATTGGGTCTTGCAAAGAAAGACACCTTAATTAAAAGTGAGTTTTGTTTCTATGTGTGAAATGAGTCGATCTTGAAGACGATCGAATTGTGTATAAACATGATGCGATCGACAAGTCACACAGCAAGTCGATCGACTTGCACTCGATCGCCAGGAGCAAAGGATCGACAAACGATTCATTCACTGGGGCTAGCCTAATTGATATGTGTCTAAATACACATATATTTTATATTATTTAATCCCACAAAAACATCTGAAAACACTCAGAAATGTCATAAAATACTATAAATATCATTGAAATGTGTTTTTATGTGTTACAAGTGCAAAATGATTGAAAACTGATGAAAAACAACAAAGTTTACATAATTTACAGTTTCAGTCCCTAAACTTTCATAAATTGGCAAAACTAGTCCCTTGTAATTCAAAACTTGTAAAATATCATTAAAGGTCCTTGGGGATTCACAAGTTGTTAGAAATAATCCTTTGAAGTTAAAATTGCATATTTACAACTTTGGTCCCTCAACTTTGAAAAATGTCAAAAATACCCAGGCTGATTTATTTAAAATGGAAAATTAATAAATATAACCCTTGTACTATTCATAAATGGCATAATAGGTCCTTGTGTTAACTTTGGGAAAATTGCAGGTTTGGTCCTTCAAGAATTCAGAAAATACAAACTTAGTCCTTGGGCTTCTATACACTAAAAACCAAACCGGATCCTTTTTAATAAACACAAACCCAAATCCATATCCTGGCCCAACTACAAATCCAGCCCATCCTTTAAAAATAAAACGCGCGCTTCCATGTTCCTCTCTCACACTCTAAAACCTGTAGAATCTTGCTCCAAAACCACCACCACCTGTCCACCACCTTTCCACCTGTTTCCAGCTGTCTACCCACTCTCCTTCCACCTCCACAACCTCCCAAAACCCTTTAATTGCAAGAACCTGCTACTCCCACTCAAGACTTTTGGCGCAAAAAAAGTAAAATCAACTGCTGTGATCAATTCAACCCAATCAGGCCGGTAATAATAGAGACGAGACTCTAATGAAGCCTATAAAGAAGAAAGAAGAAGAGAATATTTTGTCAACTTTTAGACCATTTCTTATTTTCTTGTAATCGTTTTTAATGTTTTAATGTTAAAGATTTCTGGGTTTTATGTTTAATGTAATTTACAAGTCATCTCAAGTCTTAATTAAGCAGTTTTAATCATCAATTTCCAGTTTTTGCCTATTTAGCTTTCCCGCCATTTTGCTCTTAATCTGTTTTCAAGTTTTCAATCTTTTAAAATTCCTTCATTAAGCTTCAGAGCTTATTAGAGTTGTTTTAAATAGAAGTAGAAGGTTTGCTTGGTCTTAATTGCAATTTTCTAAAAAAAGTCAAAGAAAGTCAACAAAAGCTCAAAATAAGCAGTTATGGGAGAAGAAGCTTTTGGATGGTTTTTTGGTTTCTAGCTTGTTGACAACAAGCTAGGAGTGGTTTATGGTCCTTGGTTCCTTATTCTCAGTCGTGTTTCATTTGTAAGCCAAATTTCTCATTTTTATTAATTAACTGTAGATTGGATGATTATGTGCTTTTATCAGTATTTTTATGTTTCATTAGTGTATTAGAATTAACATAAAGCTTAAAATCTTATGTTTGTTCATTGGGATACTTGTTTGTTCAGTTTTTCGTTTTCACTGCCAATTTTAGCATAATCATGATCAATGAGTCTTTGTTGTTTAAAGTTGTGTTTATGTGTTTCATTAAGCTTATTATCTCATATTAAGACCTTATGATTCAGTTTTATGGTTTAAAACAGTGATTTACTTTAAAAACCTCATTTTAAGTTATCTTAAGGAGTGTTTGGATTTAAGCCTAAACATGTGTTCAAGTCTGCAATTTGGGTTAAAATTGGCTTAGGTAGCATGCATTAGGTTAGTTTAGTATAGTTTAGACATAAAATTTATAAGTCATTTGCAAAAAAGTCAAAAATCCATTTCAAATCCAAAACTGCCATCATGATGGAGTTTTTAGTTTGCATTTCCATTTGAATCTTTTCAATAGTAGTAGATAAAGCTTATTCCAGTATTTTCATAGCTTATTACTTCAATCTCAGTCATTTAAAATCATTCAAAGTTCACATAAGTCAAATTTTCAAAAACTCCAAAAAGTCAAAATTTCATAAAAACCCGTTTTTGAATAAACTTGTGAATTTCATTGTGACCTTACCATTAGGATTTAGGATATAAGCTTTTGGGATATTAAATTTTAGCTGCTCAACTAAATTAGAAAAATATTAGTTCACTTTTAATCAGCTTATTAACTGCTTATTCATTAGCTTCTTTTAAGCCCTTTTTCACAAAACTCCCGTTTTGCTTATTCCTTATTTCTGCTTATTCAGTGTGTTTTTCTTGTTGTTGTTGCTTATTCTAAGTTCCCATAACTTTTTTATAGCTTATTCAACCTTTGGTTCAGTAGTGGTAGCTTATTGAGGCTTTTAGCTTAATTTCAAGTGCTTATTCATATTAGTTGTGTGCCCAAATCATAGTTCCTGATCTTCAAAGTAGTTTCTGTCATTTTTCCTTGATTCTCAGTATTATTTTAGACTTATCTGGAAGTTTTCATATTTTTCACTGTTCATTTGCTATTTTTCTGCATTTTATGTCATTTTCTAGCATTTTTAATTAGCATTTAATCCAAATAAATCAGAAAAAGTTTAAAAAATATGTTTTCAATTTTCCTAGATTAAGATAAATATAAAAAGCCAAAAAAATATTTTTCCATAATTTTCTTAGTTTAAATAGTATTTTCTAGCATTTTAATTAGTTTTAAATAGTATTAAATTCATAATAAATAGATAAAAAGTGTAATAAATATATTTTCAGTTTTAAAATTAGTTTTATAATATTTTAGATTTTTCTAAGTCATAATTTCACATTTCTAGCTTTATTTCATATTTTCTTATATTTTAGGGTATTATTAAATAGTTAAAAATAGTTTTTAATTAATAATAATTAGATAAATAGTTTTAAAAATAATTTTATTTTTCCAATAATTTTCTTGCATCATTAGGATTGTAAAAACATTATTTTCATACCCATAGGTGTTTTATTTATTTAATTTCACGTTTTGTTTCGTACTTTTACGTAGAATTTTAATTAAACGTCACGCGCTTTTTAGATTTTAGACGTTTCTAAGTATTACGCTTTCACGTACTTGTTCTTATAGCTTGTTTAAGCTATTTTATTTTATTCCTTAGTATAAATCACTCAAAACCCTTTTTCCATTCAATATCACCCGATCACGCATTCGTTAGTTGCTACGGTGTTCACACCTCGTTGGGACTTAACGACGGGAAACACTATACTCCTCTCGATCTTAATTGCTTTGGTTTTCGAGCTGTTTTAAGTTTATTACGGTTGACCATTCACAAGTGGTCAGCTTGTGTGACAAACTTGACTGTTCAGGAGCCAATCAAATTTGCAGCGCCGCCGGGAGGTGTCGCTTCGTTCTAATTTGAAGAATCTGATTGTTGAATATACACCCATTGTATATTTACCATCTTTGTCCATATTTCCTTGTTTTCATATACAACCAAAATTATCGTAGAAAGTTAATTAGTTTGACGGATCGATACCAAAAACATTTTTTATTCAAGTTTTCAACAAAAACCCAAAAGATTTTCTTTCTTATATTTAAAAAAAATGTTTATCCAAAAATCCAAAAATATCCATCTTTACCCTCTCACATTTTTTGATTCTATATTTTACCCTCGAAACCATTTGATTCTTTCTATGTCTTATCCTCACCCTCTTGATTGTCAATGGTGTGGTGGTCCTTATAATAGTGGCAATTGCCCCAGTGTGGTGGAGTTAGGAACGGGTGCTGCCTATAACCGGGATCCCTATTCCTACCATAACACAACCGATTTATTCCATCAGCTACCACACCTGTGAGATTCAGCGAGTTATCTTGTGAGTATCTGGTGGTTCACACTACGCCTCGATTGTCAATCGGGAAACACGCTTGTCTATGAGCGGTTCCTCGATAACAATTATGACTACAACACATATGACTCACGACCACATCACTTATTTGTGAGTATTGTGGAGGTCCTCACTTTAGCTCTGATTGTCAAACTAGGAATCCATTTCCTTGTAACAATTACGACTCTTCGTATCATGACCAACCTCTACAGTACCAAATGAATCGGGCACCACTCGGCCTAAGCCACTTCCTCAAAATCTTCTCCTTGATCTTTTGGATTTAGTGAAAGATTTGAAGGAATCCAAGATAATCCAAATAAAAAATCCATGGAAGTTTTGTTAGAAGAGCGGATGGCTAAATTAGATTCCCAGATTGCCTTTGAAAAATCTATCAGGGAATCAATTGCAAAAGAAAAAGCAGCCAAATCTAGCTCTCGATTCCGTTTCATTCTCTGATGGCGATGATGATGAAGTTACCCTTGATATTCGTCAATTTTGTACAGGTTCATCAAGTTCATCGGTTGAAATTCCTTCCATGAAAAATCAGGGAGAAAAGACTATGATGGAATTACTAGCAAAAGAACAAATGGAAATTGTAAAACATATGTATGCTAGTCCTTCTCAACTCCTCGGTCACCTGTTATCACACCCGAGGTTCACACTCACTCTCCGAGCATGGGGGACGAGCATCTTGACACGTTCAAAGGAAGGACGAATTCATAAAGTCTAGTGTTGAGAACCTTGTCCCAATCAGAGAGCAGTGCAGGAATTCTTGATCATGTGTGTGATATCCATCATCCTCTTGTCTTCCAAAATGATCATATTGAGATGTTCTCTGATGAGGACTATTCTTTATCTTGTGGAGACATAAGTTATGTGGGGAATTACCTTACGAGCTTGTACTAACTTAGAAGAGAATGATGAAGAAATAATCCAAGACGAAGCTCTTCGTCTTACATTATTGAATGTTAATCTTCTCATTTCTAGAATCAAGGCTTTTAATGAAAAGCCTACTTCTTATCCTATCCCCTTTGAGGATAGTGAACTTTTGTTCGATGATTCTATTCCGAATTGCAACGTTCCATTTTGATCATATGGGAGAGAAGATTAGTGGTATTACCACTTCTCATTCTCATAATTCTCTCCCCGATTATTAATCATTCACTTTTGAGAGTTCCCGGTGAACTCACTCAAATCAATCCCGAATATGAATCATTCGCCTTTGAGGAGTTCTCCTGTGAACTCACTCATATCATATCTCCACCAGAGTATGATAACTTCTACTTTGATCTAGACACACCCGGGATATGTCTAGACCAATTGAGCTTAAAAGATGAAATTCATGCTATTATGAATTCTCCTTCTGATGATGATGAGTTAGTCAAGATTATTATCATGACTTTCTTTCTCTTCTTCACCTATACGGTGACTTCTCCTGTTCTTCACTCCTTCGGGAATGAAGACATTATTTTTGACCCCGGCATTTTCATTTATCATTTGTGAGCCGGTTCTATGTATATCTCATCGGTGTGGAACTTTCACGTACTTCAATGTTTATACAAACATCTTGAATGAAAGTCCGATGGAGATTATCTCTTCCACTTACTTCCCCATGAACAAATTAATTCGGGGTTGAGTCAAGCTAGCGACTTCGGTAATCAAAAATGATGATTAAACATGGGTTTTCACCGTGTACCACCTTAGTGTGGGGAGATGCCCACATGTTGTATATAGATCTAAAAAAAATGAATGAAAATTGTAAATATTAAAAAAGATAATAATTGTTGTGTTTCTACACTTAGCTAGTAATGTTATCTTTTTACGTTCAAGGATTTGACATAATAGCGGGACTTTGAATATTGAGGACAATATTCATTTCTAAGTGGGGGAAATTCGCGAATTTGATCATAATGTACCTTTAGTCCCTTTTTCCCCAAAATGGCCAAATTAAAAAAAAAATTAGTGGAAGTACTATGTACTAAACACAACAAATGGTAATCAGTCCGCCATGTCTAACACACATAAGGATTGGCTAATCCAAGAGCAAACGGCTCTTGGTAAAGATATCTCAAATCCGTTTATGGCTTACAATTTGCCCAAAATTGTTGATGGTGTTATTTCACCATATCCTAAAAAGTGAAGAGTTTGGCTATAAGTTTTATGCTTGTGGTAAAGGCGAGGAAAACCATAATGGTAATCGACTCACCAAAGATAATATTGATAATTTATCTAAGAGTTGGCTAGTCCGAATAAACGGCCGGTAAAGACAAATCAAAACCGCTACTCGTGATTTGCTCAAAATCATTTGGTTATCATTGTACCAAGTCTTACTTGAATGAAACAATTGGCTACTCCAGAAGTAATGGCTTTTGGTAAAGAGATGAAATCCATTAAAGTTTCAAAAAGATTGCTAGGGACTAGCAATAGTTTAGTGTGGGGGATTTGATATGTGTCTAAATACACATATATTTTATATTATTTAATCCCACAAAAACATCTGAAAACACTTGAAATGTCATAAAATACTATAAATATCATTGAAATGTGTTTTTATGTGTTACAAGTGCAAAATGATTGAAAACTGATGAAAAACAACAAAGTTTACATAATTTACAGTTTCAGTCCCTAAACTTTCATAAATTGGCAAAACTAGTCCCTGGTAATTCAAAACTTGTAAAATATCATTAAAGGTCCTTGGGGATTCACAAGTTGTTAGAAATAATCCTTTGAAGTTAAAATTGCATATTTACAACTTTGGTCCCTCAACTTTGAAAAATGTCAAAAATAGTCCTGGGCTATTTAAAAATGGAAAATTAATAAATATAACCCTTGTACTATTCATAAATGGCATAATAGGTCCTTGTGTTAACTTTGGGAAAATTGCAGGTTTGGTCCTTCAAGAATTCAGAAAATACAAACTTAGTCCTTGGGCTTCTATACACTAAAAACCAAACCGGATCCTTTTTAATAAACACAAACCCAAATCCATATCCTGGCCCAACTACAAATCCAGCCCATCCTTTAAAAATAAAAACCGCCTTCCACTGTTCCCTCTCCCTCACACTCTAAAACCTGTAACTGCTCCAAAACCACCACCACCTGTCCACCACCTTTCCACCTGTTTCCAGCTGTCTACCCACTCTCCTTCCACCTCCACAACCTCCCAAAACCCTTTAATTGCAAGAACCTGCTACTCCCACTCAAGACTTTTGGCGCAAAAAAAGTAAAATCAACTGCTGTGATCAATTCAACCCAATCAAAGGCCAATAATAGAGACAGAGACTCTAATGAAGCCTATAAAGAAGAAAGAAGAAGCGGTAGAATAGTTTGTCACTGTTTTTAGACCATTTCTTATTTTCTTGTAATCGTTTTTAATGTTTTAATGTTAAAGATTTCTGGGTTTTATGTTTAATGTAATTTACAAGTCATTTCAAGTCTTAATTAAGCAGTTTTAATCATCAATTTCCAGTTTTTGCCTATTTTAGCTTTCCCGCCATTTTTGCTCTTAATTGTTTTCAAGTTTTCAATCTTTTAAAATTGCTTCATTAAGCTTCTGTAGCTTATTAGAGTTGTTTTAAATAGAAGTAGAAGGTTTGCTTGGTCTTAATTGCAATTTTCTAAAAAAAGTCAAAGAAAGTCAACAAAAGCTCAAAATAAGCAGTTATGGGAGAAGAAGCTAAGCTGGATGGTTTTTCTGGTTTCTAGCTTGTTGACAATAAGCTAGGAGTGGTTTCTGGTCCTTGGTTCCTTATTCTCAGTCGTGTTTCATTTGTAAGCCAAATTTCTCATTTTTATTAATTAACTGTAGATTGGATGATTATGTGCTTTTATCAGTATTTTTATGTTTCATTAGTGTATTAGAATTAACATAAAGCTTAAAATCTTATGTTTGTTCATTGGGATACTTGTTTGTTCAGTTTTTCGTTTTCACTGCCAATTTTAGCATAATCATGATCAATGAGTCTTTGTTGTTTAAAGTTGTGTTTCTGTGTTTCATTAAGCTTATTATCTCATATTAAGACCTTATGATTCAGTTTTATGGTTTAAAACAGTGATTTACTTTAAAAACCTCATTTTAAGTTATCTTAAGGAGTGTTTGGATTTAAGCCTAAACCTGTGTTCAAGTCTGCAATTTGGGTTAAAATTGGCTTAGGTAGCATGCATTAGGTTAGTTTAGTATAGTTTAGACATAAAATTTATAAGTCATTTGCAAAAAAGTCAAAAATCCATTCCAAATCCAAAACTGCCATCACAGTGGAGTTTTTTAGTTTGCATTTCCATTTGAATCTTTTCAATAGTAGTAGATAAAGCTTATTCCAGTATTTTCATAGCTTATTACTTCAATCTCAGTCATTTAAAATCATTCAAAGTTCAAATAAGTCAAATTTTCAAAAACTCCAAAAGTCAAAATTTCATAAAAACCCGTTTTTGAATAAACTTGTGAATTTCATTGTGACCTTACCATTAGGATTTAGGATATAAGCTTTTGGGATATTAAAGTTTAGCTGCTCAACTAAATTAGAAAAATATTAGTTCACTTTTAATCAGCTTATTAACTGCTTATTCATTAGCTTCTTTTAAGCCCTTTTTCACAAAACTCCCGTTTTGCTTATTCCTTATTTCTGCTTATTCAGTGTGTTTTTCTTGTTGTTGTTGCTTATTCTAAGTTCCCATAACTTTTTTATAGCTTATTCAACCTTTGGTTCAGTAGTGGTAGCTTATTGAGGCTTTTAGCTTAATTTCAAGTGCTTATTCATATTAGTTGTGTGCCCAAATCATAGTTCCTGATCTTCAAAGTAGTTTCTGTCATTTTTCCTTGATTCTCAGTATTATTTTAGACTTATCTAGAAGTTTTCATATTTTTCACTGTTCATTTGCTATTTTTCTGCATTTTATGTCATTTTCTAGCATTTTTAATTAGCATTTAATCCAAATAAATCAGAAAAAGTTTAAAAAAATATGTTTTCAATTTTCCTAGATTAAGATAAATATAAAAAGCCAAAAAAATATTTTTCCATAATTTTCTTAGTTTAAATAGTATTTTCTAGCATTTTAATTAGTTTTAAATAGTATTAAATTCATAATAAATAGATAAAAAGTGTAATAAATATATTTTCAGTTTTAAAATTAGTTTTATAATATTTTAGATTTTTCTAAGTCATAATTTCACATTTCTAGCTTTATTTCATATTTTCTTATATTTTAGGGTATTATTAAATAGTTAAAATAGTTTTTAATTAATAATAATTAGATAAATAGTTTTAAAAATAATTTTATTTTTCCAATAATTTTCTTGCATCATTAGGATTGTAAAAACATTATTTTCATACCCATAGGTGTTTTATTTATTTAATTTCACGTTTTGTTTCTTACTTTTACGAGAATTTTAATTAAACGTACGCTGCTTTTAGATTTTAGACGTTTCTAAGTATTACGCTTTCACGTACTTGTTCTTATAGCTTGTTTAAGCTATTTTATTTTATTCCTTAGTATAAATCACTCAAAACCCTTTTTCCATTCAATATCACCCGATCACAGATTCATGTTCACACCTTGGGACAACGACGGAAACACTATACTCCTCTGATCTTAATTGCTTTGGTTTCTGAGCTGTTTTAAGTTTATTACGGTTGACCATTCACAAGTGGTCAGCTTGTGTGACAAAACTTGACTGTTCAGGAGCCAATCACTAATGCTCTTATATTAGGAGCATCTACAATGGTGAATTTTTTTATAGGTACGTAGTCATTAATTTATAAACTTTTTATAAACTTTTTGATGTTAGAAACTTATGTTTACTATGCATAAAACTTTTACAGCTCTTCAAATGATTCATAGTAACACATGCATTAAATTATGAATAGGTTCAAGAATTTGAACCTCTTCATGCCACATGTACATGAAACAAATGATCATTATGGTTAAAATGAAAGATAAAGCTTAAGGTTGTAAAAATCGCTAGGCGCTAGTGAGGCGGTCGGGTAGGGCCTAGCGATTAATCGGTTAGGCGGGGATTAATCGGATTGAAATTTTTACGCACAAAATTGTAATTTTAGATATTATATTATATTATATGTATGAGATAAGTATAGTGCATTAATGTTCAAAAATTTCAAGTGTTCAATTATAAACATAATACATAATTCTTCAAAATTCAAAGTCAAACATAGATATTACTCGGTTTGTTGACAATTTTTAAGCGATCTTTGACCGATTAATCAGTTTGTTGACTAATTTTGAAGCGATTTTGTCCGATTTTTAACCGATTTTGATGACTACTTTTAAGCGATTATGTTTGATTAATCTGATTAGACCGATTTTGTTCGATTTTGTCCGATTAATCGGTTTGTTGACCGATTTTTAAGCGATCTTTTACCAAACCGATTAAATAGGCCGATTATGATAAATCAAGGCGCTTATTGTGCGATCAGCGATTATGCGAGGATTAATCGGCCGCCTGAGCCGATTTTTACAACAGAGGCTTTATATAAAGTTTAGACCTTTTGATGAAACAACCATAGTGGATGCCCTAACTTTACAAATAGCGAAATGTTACTCTTATTAAATATTTAGTTTTGACTTTTGAGTATTTTTTTTATCTTTGACATTACATATATTTTTTTATATTATATAATATTTGATAAAAATTTGACCAATGAAAATTATATAAACAAAAATAGTTAAGTTTAAAGTAAAAAAATAAATCAAAAAGTCAAAACGGACATTTAAAATGGAACAGACGGAGTATGTTTGAATAAATTTAAGCAAAGTGGTAACCAATATTAAACTGATCATGCGATGTTACGCCAATAGAGCGTTAGTCCGTAACGTTATGAATTTATGAGGTTAAAGTAGTTGATAGTGGCATGCAATCGCAAGTTAATTTTAAATGAAAACGTCACTTAAAATTTTAAAAATCATTTACATCATGTTAAGAAAATTTTAGTTATAGTTAGAGAGCTAGGTACCGTTTGATGCCATGGAAAAAAATTGTGTCACCTTAACATTTTTTCCTCATGGCATCACTTTTAGCTATCGCACCAAAACCCTCCTCCCTAGTATAACACCAGTTTTTGTAGTGCCGTTATATTTTTATTTTTATTTTTTTTCAATTTTAAATAAAACAATATATGTAACTAGATTTAATTTCGTTTATGGAAAACACATTACATAAATAAAAAAAGACATGAAATTAAACAACGCATTAAACTAAAAATAATTTTTTATAACAACAAAAATACATAAATAAAATAAAAAATACAACCAAAAATATCAATATCTAGGCCCAGTTTTATCTCTTGAAACTTAGCATGCTTTTTTTCTTTTCTTTTTTTTTTCTGTTTTTTTTTTAGAACGAAACTCGGCATTCTTGTATCTTGCTTTTTTGAACACATATTGCCCAGCCCAACTAAATAATAGCATGCAAAAATAGGGGTGTTCATCGGTTCGGTTATCGGATTATTCGGTTTATTCGATTCGGTTAGTTCGGTTAAAAAAAATTTATGGGTCAAACCGAACCGAACCGAACCGAATTCCAATTTGACTCAACCGAACCGAAAAACTGAAAACCAAACCCCTATAACCGAAAACCGAACCGAATAACCCGAATTACATAATTTTAATTATTTTTTTATTTAATTATATATATTTTTAGTACAAAATTTATTTTCAAACTTAAATAATGATATATTTATACTAAGAAAGAGTTTTAGTAATTTTTTTCATATAAATACATAGAAAAATGTTATATTTATACTTAAAAAAAGAGTTTTAGTACTTTTTTTTATATAAAATACATAGAAAAAATATATATTTATAAGAATTCGGTTTTCGATTTTCGTTGTCATAACCATATCCAACCCGATAACCGAATATTTAGTTCGGTTCGGTTCGGTTCGGTTATGACCAATTCGGTTCGGTTAGAAATTCGGTTCAGTTTTTTTCGGTTCGGTTCGATTTCGGTTTTCGGTTAATGTGGATATTACCCGATCCGTGAACACCCGTATGCAAAAATATTGCACAACCCAACTAAATAATAGTATGCAAAAAAATATTGCACGACCCACTATTGAGTACACTTTTACCCTATTTTATACTCACGCGGCCATACTCATCTTCTTCATTTTGCTACCTTATTCCTCTCAAACCTACAAAAAAAAGAAAAAAAAAAAGAAAAAAGAAAAAGAAAAAGAAAAGCACATCACACAAATACATCACAACACATAAACTCAAACAAAAGAAAAACAAACCCACCAAAACAAAAAAAGAAAGAAAACTTTGGAGTGGGCTGGTGGCCATGGCGCCAGACCTTACCAGCCCAACCCCGGTGTGGGTTATCACGCCATAAGCTCGCGTCGAGCACAATAGCTTGAACCACCAGCCAGTGTACCTGGATACACCGGTTTAAATTGTAAATAATATTTATTGTACTTATCCAAATAGGTAAAAATATATAAGTAAAATAGCACTTAAGGTAAAGAGAACCTAAGTGTTTAATAACTATAAAAAAGTACAATTCTTATTATATAAATACATGTAATAAATATAAAATCATGGAATTAGTGCTTAACATTTTGCATCATTTGCCTTTAAAAATTCATCTCGATCTTTATAAAACACAGTTTTTTGTTTTTGCAGTAAATTTTATAAATTTTTTAAAAGATGTCTAAATTGGTTCTCGAGTCACTCTTATGTTTAATCATATTTTTTGAACATTGTCATATGCATTTTAAAATTCTATTAATTTATATTGTTGCATTAAAACTTATACTAATTCAAAAAATATAATAAATGAAGTATTAAAATTTTCCCAACTCCTTAGATACACCTTATGTAGTAGGGCTGAGCATCGGGCCGATCCCGACCCGGCCCGACCCGAATCCCGACAAGCCCGAATCCCGACAAGCCGGCAAACACAAACCGACTCCCGACCCCGACAAGCCCGACAAACATGATTCGGGACTGGATCGGACGGATTCGGGATTTGATCGGTTTTGTTTGTTGTTTTTTGGTTTTCGGCCCGTCCCGACCCGATCCCGACAAGCCCGAAACCCGACTAACCGAAAAACAGAAACCGACAACCGACCCCGACAAGCCCGACAAGCCCGACTAACATGATTCGGGACTCGGGATGGGGACGGGATTCGGGATTCGGTCGGTTTTGCTCACCCCTATTATGTAGTATGTTAATACAGGACATGTTAATTAGACTTTTACATTTGGCATGTAGTCAGACTAAAATTTTGTAATACCTGTAAGGATATGATTCTTTATTATGGTTTTTCGTAGCACCCCCAAAATCATAATGTGACAGCGGAAGACTACTTGGGGTATTACTTAGAGGATCACAGTCATAAGTCATAGAAAACGACTCTAAAGAGACGTTTTTAATAAAAGATTGTTATCATTTCATAAAAACTCAATGTTTTGGATCACAAAAGAAAGTACCACAAGTTTTGAAGTTACACAAAAGATAGTTCAAAGTTTGAGAAATGATAACTATATTTAAAACACCTTCGGCATCACATCCACTCCTTCCAAGATTTATCCTAGTTAGTACCTGAGATAAACATGCTTAAAAAGATCAACAAAAATGTTGAGTGATATTCATAGGTTTAATAAATGGTTGAACTCAAGTTAGAGATGATAATTTCTTCGAAGACAATTACCATAGAAAAACAGTCATTATTATGCACTAAGCTCATGACACCAAACTAACTGCATACACCTAATTACTGGTGTAAGTAATAAAATTTGCCCCAGATGTAATATCCATTACTTAGAGATGATCAAATATGGCGCCCGGTTATTTCCGATAACCGAAGCCGGGTCGTCAATTCCCATATTACAATCCACAATATTCGCGTTCACTCGCAAGTGATTAATGGTTCATGATGAAGGGGACTTTTGGCAGGCAACTTAGGCAATAATAATAATAATCAGGCAAGCATACATTTTAAGAAAAGACTTGTGTTCTAGTTTATAGCATGTATCTCCCTCGCGGGGGTTGAAAAACAAGTAAAAGCGAGGCTATGAACTCACCTTAGCAAAAGTATCCGAGTAGTGTAAATATCAAGTAGTAGATGCACGAAGTACCGTCATGCGACCTATAATTAATATAACAATACTTTAATTAATACGTTTGCGTTTGACTCGATATTGCTTATATATATCAAGATTTGTGTTGTTGATGTTATGTGGCCTTCATTTGTTTTATTGATTATTGGATCATGTAAGTGTGGGTTTTACATGAAAGGATGGGGCGTCGAGTTGGTCATGTCGAGGGTTAGTTGACTAGTTATACAAAAAGGGCTTCGTATGGTGAATATGAAACATCGTTTCTTTAGAGAGTGGATGTTTATCTCTAATCATATATGAGTAAATTAAATAGTTCATTATCTATATTCCCAAATATCGGTTTTTAATAGATTATAGTTACAAAATATATTTGTATGTGATTATGACTTATTATATAAAAAGTTGATATTTAAGAAAATTTGGCATGGTTTCGTTCACGTGTTATATCATATGGTTTTTGGAAATATAACATTATTGTAAAAATATATTTTGTTTATATAAAGTATAAGTATATATATATATATATATATATATATATATATATATATATATATATATATATATATATATATATATAATCTAGATCAAATAAGATCAAACTTAAAGTTGTTAAAATGAGATCCAACTAAAATTTGACAAGCGACACTCTCCTTACAACAAAAATAAATTTTGTATTAACTACAACTAAAATTGTTAGTGTAATGTGTATCAGGTGTATCACTAATCCAAACTCATGTATCATTTGATTATTAGTTGCTAAAATGTTAATTTGTATTAAAATATTATTTTTATGTGTATTATTGCTAAAATTGTTATTTATAAATGTTTTAGTGATTTTTTAGACTTGATCTTATTTTTACAACTTTAAGTTTGATCTCACGTTAACCCTCCCCTATATATATATATATATATGTATATATATATATATATATATATATATATATATATATATATATATATATATGTAAGTGTCGAAATCTTTGTTTCAATAATACCGTCGTTGTAGTTTAGTGTATAAAAGTAGTCGTTTTAAAAATAGCGATTATTTATCAATAATAACAAAAATATAAGTCATTGTTTATTATTAAAAGAATGTTTTGTCTATATATTCGAGATTATAAGTTTTTAGTTTTAAAAATTTAGTTTATCATTTTAACGATTTTGGTTCTATTCGAGGGCTTGTTGTAGACGCAATAAGTTATACGAGGAGGGGGGAAAGAAATGGGGCTCGATGTGGGTTGAGTTGAGTGGTCAAGGAGATGGGCATTAGCCCAACTCTACATACCAAATGAACCTAGCCATGAATCAAACTCGGTCGTGGCCCAACTACCAAAACCAAACGCACCCAACTGAGTTGAAGGGAAGGAGCAGCAGTACTTGTTTTATTTTTTGAGATATCTTGACACAAATAGCGGAAACATGTTACTAAGTGCTTGTAAACAAAATTTTCGAAAGGATAGCACTTGGTTTGGTACGAATACACGATTCATGGTGCTTGTTTCTAGTTCACGAAGCTTACCAAGCCCCCCGTTGGGAAGTGGCTGTGAACCAACTCAAATCAAACGCATCCTAGCTAGACACAACGTCCAACCTTTGACACTCGGGGGACTAAAAGTAACACCCCTAACTTGACCATAGGAACTAGCATTATCTCGCATTATTTTGACAACGCATGAGTAATTCGACACCAAGCTGTCTAAGCCATGATTTTTCAAGGAATACTTTACGAGTTAGACGAATAAAAGGGCGTTAGCAGCCGTACAACATCCATATGATGCGCAGGTCTTCACGTGGCTCCCCTTGGTGTTATCTTCGAGTCGTGGCTCCTAGAGACAAGAAGGACAATGGGGACCTTGAGTTTGTCGATTTCTTCCATGGAAAGAGCCAAGGGTGGATTCAAGAATGGTTAGGGTTGACTTTGTGAGGTGGGAAAGTAGTTTGGGAGGTTTTCTCTTTTTGGAGAGGGAGGAGGAGCGTGTTCTGGGAAGTTAGAGAGAGAGAATGGCGATCTGGGAGGAGAGGGAAGCAGATGTGGGGGCGTGAGATCAGAGGAAAACAGAAAAGGATGATAAGGGGCGTGGGTTTGTGGGGATAAGGGTAAGTTTTATTTTGATTTTTATTAGTTGAAAAATGTAGTTATTGGATATTTTGAGTATTTATTTGGTATTGAGTGTATTTCGTGTCCCGTTGTTTTAATTGTAAACGCATAATTTCAAACGGGAAAAATATATCACTTATATTTTCAAGAACGTTTTAAATAAACTGATACGATGGTGAAATTTCCGTCTTTATTAATTCGTTTTCATTTTTCGTGCTTTCTTTTATTATGTTGGTACGCGTGCGGACTCGTAAGACAAGAAAATTTCTTGTGAGACTGATTTAGCTATCAGTAAATATCGGGCATGATTAAATAAGACTACTCGGAGATGCATAAATTTTATGCAAGAAAAATGAAATGTACATGCTAAAATGCTTAACTTAGCTCAAATAGGTTTTGATAAACAATCTAGTTTATTGATATGAAAGTTAATGATAGTGAAATTTTACAGGTGGCTACAGTACCTACCCCTTAAGAGGATTCCGTCCTCGGAATTTTAGTTTACGGTGGTTGTTGGAGTTGGATTAGCAAACAGATGTGGGTACTTAACACGCATGGTGTCTTCGCGCTCCCACGTGTACTTCGGTCCTCTCTTGGAGTTCCATCTAACCTTGACGATAGGAATGCGACTTTGCTTAAGTCGCTTGACTTCCCTATCCATGATTTCAATTGGTTCTTCGGCAAAGTTGAGCTTGTCATCGAGCTTAATCTCTTTTAGTGAAACAACAAGAGATTCACTCGACAAGCATTTCTTCAGATTTGAGACGTGGAAGGTAGGGTGTATTCTACTAAGTTCTTCCGGGAGTTCAAGTTTGTAAGCAACCGGGCCGATTCTTTCTAGAATCTTGAAAGGGCCAATGTATCGAGGATGTAACTTTCCTCGTTTCCAAATCGAACCTTTCCTTTCCAAGGTGATACTTTTAACATGACTCGATCACCCACTTGAAATTCCATGGGCTTTCTTCTAACGTCGGCTTGACTCTTTTGTCGATCTCTAGCAGCTTGAAGTCGTTGGCGAATTTGCACAATCTTCTCGGTTGTTTCTTGGACAAGTTCAGGTCCAGTGAGTTGGACATCTCCAACCTCGGCCCAACAAACGGGCGATCGACACTTTCGACCGTAAAGTGCTTCGAATGGAGCTGCCTTGATGCTCGCGTGGTAACTATTGTTGTAGGATAATTCCGCCGGTGCATTTGTCAAACCAAATGGCATCACTTGGAACTCATAGTGGCCGTATCGTGTTCGAAAAGCAGTTTTCGGAATATCTTCTTCTCTAACTCTCAGTTGGTGATATCCAGATATTAGATCAATCTTTGAGTAGACGCTTGACCCTTGCAGTTGGTCAAACAAATCAACAATCTTAGGCAATGGATAGCGATTTTTCACCATTAGTTTGTTCAACTCTCGATAATCGATACACATACGGAAAGATCCATCCTTCTTTTTGACAAATAAGACCGGAGCTCCACAAGGCGAAGAACTCGGTCGAATGAATCCTTTTTCGGATAGTTCTTGTAGTTGGTTAGACAATTCTTGTAGTTCGAGGGTGCCAATCTATAAGGTGCTCGTGCCACTCACGTGCCGCCCCGACACTAACTCGATTTGGAATTCTACTTGCCGAACCGGAGGAAAACCAAGCAAGTCTTCAGGAAATACTTCGAGAAAGTCCCTAGCCACGGGGACGTCTTTTAGTTGTTTCTCATCCGCTTTCTTCTTCTCCGTTACTTGTGCTAGAAAAATGTAGCATCCTTTTTCTATGTGCTTTGCAGTTTTAACGCACGAGATGATATTTAATCGGGTCTTACTACGATCACCCCGAATGATTAGAGTTTCGCCATCGAGAGGAATGTGAACGAATTTCTCGTCCCAGATGATTCTTGCACGATTTTTGGATAGCCAATCCATGCCAATGACAGCATCGAAGCTACCTAGTTGGATAGGCATAAGGTCTATATCGAACGGGTGGTTTGATAAGGATAGGTTGCAACCTCGAAGGATAGTGTTAGTTCCTACTATTTTTCCATCGGCTAACTCTACTTCGTAGGTGGTATCTAAGGCAGTTGGTGTGACTTTTAACAAAGGTGCAAACTTAGAAGATACAAAGCTTTTGTTGGCTCCAGAATTAAATAACACTTTAGCTAAATGATGATTATGTGAAAACGTACCCGTAACGACGTCCGGGTTTTCTTGTGCATCTCCATATCCTAGCACATAATCTCTTGCTCTAGCAGGTTATTGTTATTGTTCCCATACAGTTTTGGGCATTTACTCTTGACATGCCCAGCTTCTCCACATCCAAAGCAAGTTATTCCCAAGGGTTGGAGGTTACTTCCGGTAGCAGGGCTTCGGAAATCCTTGTGAGTATGACCCACCTTGTTACACTTCCCACACTTGATAGTACAACGTCTCATGTGATGCAGGTTGCATCGAGTGCACAAAGGGTGTGGTCCAGCATATCCTTTTCCAGTGGCAGGAGTAGCAGCATAAGCCCCCTAAATTTCTTGCCTACGATTTTGTTGATTGTTGTGGTTGTTTCGGTTTTGGTGGTATGGGTTGGGATTGTTGTTGTGGTGTTGGTTATGATTGTTGCGGCCTTGATTGTTGTTCTTGCGGTTATTTTTGTGATGGAAATAGTTGTTATGATGGTAGTTGTTGGAAGTGTTGCCTCGACGGTCATCAAATTTCCTTTTGTTGTTGTTATTGCCTTGCATAGGTCCATGTTTCAGGACTTGTTCCATGAGTTGGCAGGAAATTGTGATCACTTCTTCCACAGTCTTGGGCTTTGATGCAGTAACATTTCCTTCAATGCTTCGGGGTAATCCCCCTATGAGGTTTTCCAGCAATTTGACATCATCAGAAACCATGGATGGGCATAGAGCTTTTAATTCTTGGAAACGCTTGAAGTAGGTTTTGAGATCATTACCCTTAGTAGTTAGATGATAGAACTCATCTTCCAGTTTCTTGATCTCGGTCCTTGGGCAGTATTGCTTCATCATCAATTGCTTCAGTTCAGTCCAAGTGGTTTTGTAAGCTTCTTCCATGCCAATAGGTTGGGCATGAGCTTTCCACCAAGACAATGCATCTTCTAGTAGGGTACCAGTAGCAAATTTCACTTTGCAATCTTCCGAGCAATCACTTAGGAGAAACACAGTTTTGGACCTTTCCAACCAATGAATAAGGCCAATGCTTCTTCCTTTGAAGTTTCATTCGATTGGCTCGATTCGACTTCATTTGTTTGAACCGCTCAAAGAAGTCGGCAGCAGCAAAAGCAGCACCAATCTCATTAGTAACCAGTCTCCGAATTGCATAAGGGGTCATCTCAAGAGTTGGAGTAGGGGTAGATCTCATTCTTGCCATTTTTCTAAAGACATACGCTCAGATTTTAGAATCATTCAACATAAGTGAGAATTATTACAAAAACGATTTCATAATAGTCAAGATCATCACATTATATCAATAGAGTATAATCATCATAAGAAAGAATCACAATGTGTTAGAACCACATAAGAGAATATATATAGATGATCACTTCGATTTATATAAACCGATAAATAAGAAAGATCACCATACATAAGAACATAAGAAAAACAACCATAATGTCATAGGTCCATCATCCATACATAGTGATACGATAACCATACAATGTCACATCAATAGCTTGTTCGATAGTTTAACAAAACATGCGAATACAAAGCCTCTATCAGTGCCACAGGCGGCAGGCTAAAGTACTAGTAGACTAAGTAGGTGAATATCCGATCTATGGGTTGTCGGGTGTGCCACTCACTCGACGTACGCTTATTTTTAAGTCCGAACAAGCTCAGCCAAGTCATCCATATCCCTATCTCGCCTCCAATCTCGCTCCAAGAGTCGCAGATGCATCTCCATGATCACCATCTCCGCGCTCCGGTGTGTTTGTCTGCAACTCCCTTTAGCATCTCAACTCTTCTAGTAGCTCCAATCTCTCCGACTCCATCCTCGCCTCAGGTATCCCACTGCCTCACTAGCTCGCTCGGATCGAGTACCAATCCTATCAAACACCTCCTCCATCGCGATCCTCCCGACAACGAGGTTCTCGACCTCCTCCTCTATACTCTCAATCCGGACCAATGGGACCTCATCGACGTATGACATAGCCTCTCCAAGCTGATCCTCATGTCGCACAAGTCGTGCGGCCTAGCAATGGGACAGTGTGGTGAAGAGGTTCTCCAAGAATGACGGGAAGAATCTGGCGGCAGCACAGCAGAAACAAATGATCTCCAAGCTCCAAAGCACTCGGTGAACCCTCCTCTGACCTCCATTGACTCATGATCGGCATCAAGAAGGACCAACGCCTAGCCAACCCTCTTATGAGGCCCCTACTGACGGTACAAGTCACAAGATAATGATATGGGTCGGAATGTGAAGGTGAGAAATGGCCCCTCTCCCTAAGGGATATCACAGGCTCAGTATGCATCACCAACGATGATGCACGGATGGAGACGAATGCGGTAGTGGTGCGGTAGATGAAAGTGGTAGGTGGAGGTAGCGGTGAAGTAGGTATGGGTGATGACGTAGGTGAAGCTAGTGGTGGGAAAGCCGAAGATGATGGTATGTCAGTAGGTGAAACAAAGGTGGTGGGTGCTTTCACTCGTTTCCGAGCGGTATGTATGAAAATTGCACCATCCTTATGGTATCGGAATGGCTTGCGGGCAAGAAGCAGCTGCTCGTAGGGTTTGAGAACCCTAGCTTCTTTAAGCCTTAATAATAGGTAATGACGAACGGCGAGAAGTGTGGAGGACACAAAATCGATTAATGTGAGGGTGTCCGAGATACAACGTCCGAAGGGGACCGTACCTGTTGTGACTCAAGGTACTTGATCATAGGTAGGGGACCAAAAATGTGCAAACGCTCGGTATGACCAAAGCAGTGGAGTAATACCGACCTCACCCTCCTCAAGGGCTCGGCAGTCTCACCGATGTCATAGCCGGGGACTCAGTGAACGATTGGTGCCAGACACAATAGCAGAGGACATGGCGTCCCCGATCTGGGTCGAGGTCGATCAATGGGGTGTGAAGCGAAGACATGGTAATCTGTAACAACCCAAAATAAAATATGCATTTATAAGTAATGTCATGCAAGAATATAATTTAGTTAGTGTTGATAAGCATATCTCGCCACGCAAATCTAAATGCCTAACTAAATGAAAGTTAACATTATAGATTTTTATCATGAAAAGTTTTACTAGTCATGTATTATCGGCCAAGCGAATCTCATACATGTGATCGGCACGAAGTAGGCACGGAGGACGTGTAGTGGTGGTGTAAAACGGTCCATTTGAAACGTGGTTATAGTCCAATTTGTTTTGAAAATACAAGTTGATTCTCTATAACCTAGGCTCTGATGCCAATCTGTAACACCCCCAAAATCATAATGTGACAGCGGAAGACTACTTGGGGTATTACTTAGAGGATCACAGTCATAAGTCATAAAAAACGACTCTAAAGAGACGTTTTTAATAAAATATTGTTATCATTTCATAAAAACTCAATGTTTTGGATCACAGAAGAAAGTACCACAAGTTTTGAAGTTACACAAAAGATAGTTCAAAGTTTGAGAAATGATAACTTTATTTAAAACACCACTTCCAACATCACATCCCGTACACTCCGTGCCTTCAAGATTTATCCTAGTTAGTACCTGAGATAAACATGCTTAAAAAGATCAACAAAAATTTTGAGTGATATTCATAGGTTTAATAAATGGTTGAACTCAAGTTAGAGATGATAATTGCTTCGAAGACAATTACCATAGAAAAACAGTCATTATTATGCACTAAACTCATGACACCAAACTAACGCATATACCTAATTACAGTGTAAGTAATAAAATTTGCCCCCCGGATGTAATAGCCATTACATAGAGATGATCAAATATGGTTGCCCGGTTATTTCCGATAACCGAGAGTCGGGTCGTCAATTCCCATAGTACTATCCACAATATTCGCTCACCTCGCAGTGATTAATGGGTCATGATGAAGGGGACTTTTGGCAGGCAACTTAGGCAATAATAATAATAATCAGGCAAGCATACATTTTAAGAAAAGACTTGTGTTCTAGTTTATAACATGTATCTCCCTCGCGGGGGTTGAAAAACAAGTAAAAGCGAGGGTATGAACTCACCTTAGCAAAAGTATCCGAGTAGTGTAAAGATAAAGTAGTAGATGCACGAAGTACCGTCACGCGACCTATAATTAATATAACAATACTTTAATTAATTGCGTTTGTGTTTGACTCGATATTGCTTATATATATCAAGATTTGTGTTGTTGATGTTATGTGGCATTCATTTGTTTTATTGATTATTGGATCATGGAATTGTGGGTTTTACATGAAAGGATGGGGCGTCGAGTTGGTCATGTCGAGGGTTAGTTGACTAGTTATACAAAAAGGGCTTCGTATGGTGAATATGAAACATCGTTTCTTTAGAGAGTGGATGTTTATCTCTAATCATATATGAGTAAATTAAATAGTTCATTATCTATATTCCCAAATATCGGTTTTTAATAGATTATAGTTACAAAATATATTTGTAACACCCTAAAAATACGAAACGTGTTAAAAGACTAAAATACCCTTGAAATCGAACATTTATTAAATACGTAAAATACATTTATATTCATTTAACGAAATTTAAAATCTAACTTATGAATAATTAAAACCTAACGAATATGTTTATGTGATCGACATCGTACGTCGAAGAAAATAAGTTACGCAACATAGGATGTTGGGTCGTTTGATTTCGCCATCCGATTAACCATTGGGCCATGTGGTTTGTGCGGTTTGGATTTAAGCCAAGAGCCAGCTGGGGCTTGTTTCCTTGTTTAGTTTGAGTTAATCCGAAGCCCACACCAAAAAGCCCAAGCCGATTGGTATATATAGAACACAAACACATCAAATTTGAAACCCTAGTTTACAAAGTCTCGGCACAAACAAGTCCCTACTCCTTTTCCCTACCGATCGACTGCTACACCTTTTTGCTTCGGTGTGATCCTAGTCTGAGAAGTTGCCAAGGTAATCGACACTCCTTAATCTCAAAACTTTTGCATGCTATACGAAAAATACGTTAAACTTGTAAAATAAAATCCATACGAACGATTAAGAGATCATGCGTTAAGGTGTTGTGATGCTTGTGACTCGTTAAATCCATGTGAGCATAGCTGGGAATTACACGTTTTGTGTGTGGGCAGTAGTTTGTGTCGTGTGTGTATGTGCCTCGTGATTTTCATGGGTGTGTAGCATTTTTGGACTGTCGCATGGTGGGTGTTCATATGAATTTTGAGTGGACATTAGAAATGTCACAATTCTCAATTTTTGGTCATTTCTCAAAACAATTCACGTTTCACAATTTCATCATTTATCGTAAACTAGCTTTGCGTGTTCCAAATTCGCGTAACCTTTATGGTTTAGTGGCGAATTCATGATCATATCATCACGAACATTTCATATGGACTAAGTTTAGTCTACATTTCATTAGCATCATTTGCATCATATTAGTTCATTCATGATTTTTGCATTTCACATTAAACGCGTAAATGTTATATTAAATAAACGTTATCAGTAAATTATTATTTTGAACATTTAAACCGATACTTCCAAAAATGATCCCGATGTATTTTTATACTTACATTTAGTTTATAAAAACTATATTTTGAGTTTACCTAGTGTTTTAAATTTATTTTGTATATAAATCGTTAAATTTATATTATTACGGCGTTTTCCTAAAAACTATACGATAATTATTTTATCACTCAAATTTTACAAGGAATGTATTTTTACAATTTTTATGATTTCATTATACTCTACTTTGATCTATTAAAAATTTCTTCTACCTAAAACTACCTTAAATACATTAATGTATATCAAACCTTACAAGTTACATTTTACTTATACATTTCCTACACTTATTACAATAATTATACACAAGTATATACTTTATAAAAGGAAAAAAAATTATATCTTGGAAAACATATCCCCCAAAAACCGGTTAGGGGGTTGTTGCATTAATTGGATTGATAAATTTTTCTACATACATATCTATACTCAATCCAACTTTTCATTCATTTTCATTCACCCTCAAATTATTGAAAGTGCAAGCCAAGAAAATTTTTCTTCTCTCTTCCTTCTTCCTTCTAAAAATTCGGCCAACATAAGGAGATAGCAAAGAAATCATCAATTTTTCAAGCTCAAGTGTTTTTACAATCTAGATTACACTCTCATTAAGGTTTTGAAATAAAAACCTAGGGTGTTTAGGCTAACCTTGGTTCTTTGCACCTCATCATATTAACTTGTAAGCATATCATTATATTTTTCCTTTTTCTTTATCATTTCATAAGTATTTCTTCATATTTGGAGCAAACATGCATGACTTGTGTTATTTATACCATTTTACATTGATTTTAAGTGTTTGATATATATAAAGTCATCCTATAATTATTCCCTTGGTATATATTGGTCTTGATGATGTTTAGGAACCCATGACACCCTAAGAAGGTGTATGGTAGGATTAGATTAGCTTTGGAGTTGATTTGAAGGGATTGGAATAGGTTTAGTACGAGAAAAACTATTTTCGACAAGTATATAAAGTGGTCTGTCCTTATTTTGTTTTTCTGGAAAATCCGACAGTTGACACGAAATTTTGGCCTTGATATTTAGAAAATATACTTTAAAACGAATCCGTTGGCACGCTTGAACGGATTAAACGGAGTTATAACGAAGAAGTTATGGATTTTACAAGTTTGACGACGAAATATATATTTTTCAGAAAGTTCAGCAACCTATTTTGGTTTGTATGCGAGTCAAAACGAGTCCTAAGCTTTACAAATTATTTCGACTTATCAAAAATATATTAGTATACTTTGATCTGAAGCTAAGGACGTATTATACGTAGAAAACGGATTTGAAACGACAAAGATATGCACGTTTTCATAAAATTGCCGTAACTTTTATTTTTCGAAAACTATATTATTTATACGAGACAAGTGTTACGGTATAAAGCGACCATGTTGAAGGTTTGTTTTAAACGATGATGTAGAACTTTTTGTAACGAGATGTCTTCTAATAAAATCAAGATCATCAAGCATATTTTTCAAAACGACCAACCGTTTGTATAGCGGAGTTTTAATAAATTGATTACGGTTGCTCAAACTTTGCGAAACTCACTTTTACACAACACTTGGACAAAATCACCATCTTTAACCTTTATTATCTCTATGTTCGAGACCTTTATGTCGAAAACTCCTGAACTGAAACTTCTAGATTTTGATACAAGCTTTTCAAAACCGTCGAGTTCGTTTCCTAACGTTCGACGTACACCATTTTACGACTAGTTTTTCAAAGCCATTGTTGTCACCTTCATGAAATTTAAGCGACATTATTTTACGAAAAGTTGAAATTTCACAATAAATCATTACAAAACTATTGTAGGATGACATTTTGACGAAAATACTTGTAAAGTGATTTTTGAACGGTCAAGACGTCAAAAGGGTATTTTTCGACGAAGAGTATTATTTTCAAAACTCACAAATGGTATAAATAACATACGAAATGCATGCATAACATTAAATCATAACTCATTACGTATCATAACATTCATAATAGGTCAAGGTTAAAGTATCACACTACATCTCGGTGTACTCACTTTTGTCATCGCCTCATTTTACCAAGTGAGTTTTTCATAGCCCCTACTTTTATTCGTTTTGAATTACTTTTGGGGGAGATACATGCTCAACTATTTTCATTTACTATCATAAGTACTCTAAACTTTTAAGGATTACCGTTAGTTTTCATAGAAACCCCACTTTTAATTAATTTTTTATACTACTTTTGGGGAGATACATGCTCAAACTGTTTTCATTTACTTTCACAAGTACTTTAACTTATATGAATTACCGTGAGTTTTCATAGCCCCATTTTCGATTGTTTTTGTACTATTTTTGGGGGAGATACATGCTCAACTAATTACTTTTCACAAGTACTTTATATTTTAAGGATAACTTCTATCATGATCACCATTGTTTCTAAATCAAATGTTATACTATATCAATTGTTCTTTTTTGCGTGCTATAGTTCTCGTCGTGATAACGTTCTAATCGATTGATTACTTGATACATCGTCGAATAAAGTACTATGGGTTGACTCTTTGATACATTGAGATTAGGTGCTATTGATTATGTACGTTCTACGATCAGATAATGTTCTAAATCGTTGACTCCCGATACATGAGTCTAGTCCTATTGATTAAGTGCTATTGTTCACGCCGAGTTAGGTACTATTGTGAATTCATTTGACATCATGTGTTGCACATAAACTATATACATTTTGGCAGTGGGTTGTGAATACGGAGGTTGCAAGTTTTGTATGGTGAACTTGATGAGTGGATTTACAATGCCTTTGCCGCATAAACGATTGAAAGGCTTTTACATTCCAACACAAACTCTATGAACTCACTCAACCTTTGTGTTGACACTTTTTAGCATGTTTTTATCTCGGTGTCTAAGGCATTCACTTCATGGCATGCATTTTGGACACTATCATAGAGTCGCGATGAGCTGGCGTCTCACTTAGGTTTTATGAACTTTAAAAAACATCGTTTGGCTTGTATCAAACCTATTTCCGCATACATTGATTTTCATTTGGGACCTACATTTTGTAAACTCTGATTATTCTAATTAATCAAACGATGTATTTTTCAAACGACACTTTAGGTCGTTCGATATAACTGTAACTTTGATGCTATGACAGTCCTCCCTAAGGTATTCCATTCCACTGCAAAACACGTAATTTGGGGTGCAGATTGGTATCGAGTCGGTTATAGAGAACTAGGTTGCATCATTGAACCTAGACTATAACCACATCATCATAGCATCTCATCATATCATTATAAGTGCATATTCTTTATACATGCGGACTTATGACTCAACACCAAACATCATATGAGTCGATTAGTCCAAGCATTGCATAATTACTCCTAAATTATACATAGCCCGATCACCTATGTCTAATTCAGGAAGAATCATGCAATGAAGGGAGTAGTAGTCTCATATGTGTAAGCAATTCCGTAATCACGCCAAATTTTCAAAAGATTTTCTTCAAACCACTTGTTTCCAGTTTGATCCGAGCGCAGTTTTGTTTGATGAGTTGCAAAGATCAAGCTAGAAACAAGTTGTTAATTAAACCGATTTAGCCTAATCGATACAGCTTGTTTGATGAGTTGTGGGATTAAGCAAAAATCTTACCAAAAGTCTTTTAAAAATTTTGCTTGAGAATGGGAAAGCTTGTCTCATCGAGCCTAATCATAAGAAAGCATGTATTTAAGATGGGAATTGCTCAATATAGCCAGAACGATCTTGTGGGACGAGTAACTCATATGCATGAGCATTGACATAATCATTTAGACCATACACGAGCATAAACTTTTAGAACCCTTGTCGAGGTTCGAATCATAGTATCATCGATTGAATCACGAGGACGTGATTCCCCTGACATGGGAAGAATGTCACAATTCTCAATTTTTGGTCATTTCTCAAAACAATTCACGCCTCACAATTTCATCATTTATCGTAAACTAGCTTTGCGTGTTCCAAATTGCGAACCTTTATGGTTTAGTGGCGAATTCATGATCATATCATCACGAACATTTCATATGGACTAAGTTTAGTCTACATTTCATTAGCATCATTTGCATCATATTAGTTCATTCATGATTTTTGCATTTCACATTAAACGCGTAAATGTTATATTAAATAAACGTTATCGCGTAAATTATTATTTTGAACATTTAAACCGATACTTCCAAAAATGATCCCGATGTATTTTTATACTTACATTTAGTTTATAAAACTATATTTTGAGTTTACCTAGTGTTTTAAATTTATTTTGTATATAAATCGTTAAATTTATATTATTACGACGTTTTTCCTAAAAACTATACGATAATTATTTTATCACTCAAATTTTACAAGGAATGTATTTTTACAATTTTTATGATTTCATTATACTCTACTTTGATCTATTAAAAATTTCTTCTACCTAAAACTACCTTAAATACATTAATGTATATCAAACCTTACAAGTTACATTTTACTTATACATTTCCTACACTTATTACAATAATTATACACAAGTATATACTTTATAAAAGAAAAAAAAAATTATATCTTGAAAAACATATCCCCAAAACCGGTAGGGGGTTGTTGCATTAATTGGATTGATAAATTTTTCTACATACATATCTATACTCAATCCAACTTTTCATTCATTTTCATTCACCCTCAAATTATTGAAAGTGCAAGCCAAGAAAATTTTTCTTCTCTCTTCCTTCTTCCTTCTAAAAATTCGGCCAACATAAGGAGATAGCAAAGAAATCATCAATTTTTCAAGCTCAAGTGTTTTTACAATCTAGATTACACTCTCATTAAGGTTTTGAAATAAAAACCTAGGGTGTTTAGGCTAACCTTGGTTCTTTGCACCTCATCATATTAACTTGTAAGCATATCATTATATTTTTCCTTTTTCTTTATCATTTCATAAGTATTTCTTCATATTTGGAGCAAACATGCATGACTTGTGTTATTTATACCATTTTTACATTGATTTTAAGTGTTTGATATATATATAAAGTCATCCTATAATTATTCCCTTGGTATATATTGGTCTTGATGATGTTTAGGAACCCATGACACCCTAAGAAGGTGTATGGTAGGATTAGATTAGCTTTGGAGTTGATTTGAAGGGATTGGAATAGGTTTAGTACGAGAAAAACTATTTTCGACAAGTATATAAAGTGGTCTGTCCTTATTTTGTTTTTCTGGAAAATCCGACAGTTGACACGAAATTTTGGCCTTGATATTTAGAAAATATACTTTAAAACGAATCCGCCGCGAACGGATTAAAACGGAGTTATAACGAAGAAGTTATGGATTTTACAAGTTTGACGACGAAATATATATTTTTCAGAAAATTCAGCAACCTATTTTGGTTTGTATGAGTCAAAAACGAGTCCTAAGCTTTACAAATTATTTCGACTTATCAAAAATATATTAGTATACTTTGATACGAAGCTAAGGACGTATTATACGTAGAAAACGGATTTGAAACGTCAAAGATATGCACGTTCATAAAATGCCGTAACTTTTATTTTCTGAAAAACTATATTATTTATACGAGACAAGTGTTACGGTAGCTGAAACGACCATGTTGAAGGCTGTTTTAAACGATGATGTAGAACTTTTTGTAACGAGATGTCTTCTAGTAAAATCAAGATCATCAAGCATATTTTCTAAAACGACCAACCGTTTGTATAGCGGAGTTTTAAATTAATTCGGTTGCTCAAACTTTGCCGAAACTCACTTTTTACACAACACTTGGACAAAATCACCATCTTTAACCTTTATTATCTCTATGTTCGAGACCTTTATGTCGAAAACTCCTGAACTGAAACTTCTAGATTTCGATACAAGCTTTCCAAACCGCGAAACGTTTCCTAACGTTCGAGCGACACCATTTTTACGACTAGTTTTTCAAAGCCATTTTGTCACCTTCATGAAATTTCCGACGACATTATTTTACGACGAAAAGTTGAAATTTCACAATAAATCATTACAAAACTATTGTAGGATGACATTTTGACGAAAATACTTGTAAAGTGATTTTGAGCGGTCAAGACGTCAAAAGGGTATTTTTCGACGAAGAGTATTATTTTCAAAACTCACAAATGGTATAAATAACATACGAAATGCATGCATAACATTAAATCATAACTCATTACGTATCATAACATTCATAATAGGTCAAGGTTAAAGTATCACACTACAGCTCGGTGTACTCACTTTTGTCATCACTCATTTTACCAAGTGAGTTTTCATAGCCCCTACTTTTATACGTTTTGAATTACTTTTGGGGGGAGATACATGCTCAACTATTTTCATTTACTATCATAAGTACTCTAAACTTTTAAGGATTACCGTGAGTTTTCATAGCCCCACTTTTAATTGTTTTTATACTACTTTTGGGGGAGATACATGCTCAAACTGTTTTCATTTACTTTCACAAGGACTTTAACTTATATGATTAATGTGAGTTTTCATAGCCCCATTTTCGATTGTTTTTGTACTATTTTTGGGGGAGATACATGCTCAACTAATTACTTTTCACAAGTACTTTATATTTTAAGGATAACTTCTATCATGATCACCATTGTTTCTAAATCAAATGTTATACTATATCAATTGTTCTTGTTTATGTGCTATAGTTCTACGTCAAATAATGTTCTAAATCAGTTGACTCTCGATACATCGTCGAATAAAGTACTATGTCGCTTGACTATTGATACATTGAGTTAGGTGCTATTGATTATGTACATGCTTCTACGTCGATAATGTTCTAAATCGTTGACTACTGATACATTGAGTCTAGTCCTATTGATTAAGTGCTATTGTTCTACGTCGAGTTAGGTACTATTGTGAATTCGTTTGACATCATGTGTTGCACATAAACTATATACATTTTGGCAATGGGTTGTGAATACACAGGTTGCAAGTTTTGTATGGGCGGAACTTGGAACTGAGTGGATTTACAATGCCTTTGCTGCATAAACGATTTTGAAAGGCTTTACATTCCAACACAAACTCTATGAACTCACTCAACCTTTGTGTTGACACTTTTAGCATGTTTTATCTCAGGTATCTAAGGCATTCACTTCATGGCATGCATTTGGACACATCATAGAGTCGCGATGACGACGCGTCTTACTTGGGTTTTATGAACTTTAAAAACATCGTTTGGCTTGTATCAAACCTATTTCCTCATACATTGATTTTCATTTGGGACCTACATTTTGTAAACTCTGATTATTCTAATTAATCAAACGATGTATTTTTCAAACGACACTTTAGTCAGATATCTTGATGCTATGACAGTCCTCCCCAAGGTATTCCATTCCGCGAAAAACACGTAATTTGGGGTGTGACAGATTTGTATAGAAGGCCGGTTATAGAGAACTAGGTTGCATCATTGACCCTAGACTATAACCACATCATCATAGCATCTCATCATATCATTATAAGTGCATATTCTTTATACATGCAGACTTATGACTCAACACCAAACATCATATGAGTCGATTAGTCCAAGCATTGCATAATTACTCCTAAATTATACATAGCCTGATCACCTATGTCTAATTCAGGAAGAATCATGCAATGAAGGGAGTAGTAGTCTCATATATGTAAGCAATTCCGTAATCAAGCCAAATTTTCAAAAGATTTTCTTCAAACCACTTGTTACCAGTTTGATCCGAGCTTACGTCTTGTTTGATGAGTTGCAAAGATCGAGCTAGAAACAAGTCGTTACCTAAACCGATTTAGCCTAATCGTATGACGGTTCTTGTTTGATGAGTTGTGGGATTAAGCAAAAATCTTAGCACAAAAAGTCTTTTAAAAATTTTGCTTGAGAATGGGAAAGCTTGTCTCATCGAGCCTAATCATAAGAAAGCATGTATTTAGGATGGGACTTACTCACGATAGCACAGAACGATCTTGTGGGACGAGTAACTCATATGCATGAGCATTGACATAATCATTTAGACCATACACGAGCATAAACTTTTAGAACCCTTGTCGAGGTTCAAACCATAGTATCATCGATTGAATCACGAGGACGTGATTCCTCTGACATGGGAAGAATGTCACCTCAATTTTGGTCATTTCTCAAAACAATTCACGTTTCACAATTTCATCATTTATCGTAAACTAGCTTTTCGTGTTCCAAATTCGCGAACCTTTATGGTTTAGTGGCAATTCATGATCATATCATCACGAACATTTCATATGGACTAAGTTTAGTCTACATTTCATTAGCATCATTTGCATCATATTAGTTCATTCATGATTTTTGCATTTCACATTAAACGCGTAAATGTTATATTAAATAAACGTTATCGCGTAAATTATTATTTTGAACATTTAAACCGATACTTCCAAAAATGATCCCGATGTATTTTATACTTACATTTAGTTTATAAAAACTATATTTTGAGTTTACCTAGTGTTTTAAATTTATTTTGTATATAAAGCGTTAAATTTATATTATTGACGTTTTCCTAAAACTATAACGATAATTATTTTATCACTCAAATTTTACAAGGAATGTATTTTTACAATTTTTATGATTTCATTATACTCTACTTTGATCTATTAAAAATTTCTTCTACCTAAAACTACCTTAAATACATTAATGTATATCAAACCTTACAAGTTACATTTTACTTATACATTTCCTACACTTATTACAATAATTATACACAAGTATATACTTTATAAAAAGGAAAAAAAAATTATATCTTGGAAAACATATCCCCAAAAACCTTAGAGGGGGTTGTTGCATTAATTGGATTGATAAATTTTTCTACATACATATCTATACTCAATCCAACTTTTCATTCATTTTCATTCACCCTCAAATTATTGAAAGTGCAAGCCAAGAAAATTTTTTCTTCTCTTCCTTCTTCCTTCTAAAAATTCGGCCAACATAAGGAGATAGCAAAGAAATCATCAATTTTTCAAGCTCAAGTGTTTTTACAATCTAGATTACACTCTCATTAAGGTTTTGAAATAAAAACCTAGGGTGTTTAGGCTAACCTTGGTTCTTTGCACCTCATCATATTAACTTGTAAGCATATCATTATATTTTTCCTTTTTCTTTATCATTTCATAAGTATTTCTTCATATTTGGAGCAAACATGCATGACTTGTGTTATTTATACCATTTTTACATTGATTTTAAGTGTTTGATATATATAAAGTCATCCTATAATTATTCCCTTGGTATATATTGGTCTTGATGATGTTTAGGAACCCATGACACCCTAAGAAGGTGTATGGTAGGATTAGATTAGCTTTGGAGTTGATTTGAAGGGATTGGAATAGGTTTAGTATGAGAAAAACTATTTTCGACAAGTATATAAAGTGGTCTGTCCTTATTTTGTTTTTCTGGAAAATCCGACAGTTGACACGAAATTTTGGCCTTGATATTTAGAAAATATACTTTAAAACGAATCCGTATTGAACGGATTAAAACGGAGTTATAACGCAGAAGTTATGGATTTTACAAGTTTGACGACGAAATATATATTTTTCAGAAAATTCAGCAACCTATTTTTGGTTTGTACGAGTCAAAAACGAGTCCTAAGCTTTACAAATTATTTCGACTTATCAAAAATATAATAGTATACTTTGATACGGCTAAGGACGATATAATGTAGAAAACGGATTTGAAACGACAAAAATATGCACGTTTTCATAAAATTGCCGTAACTTTTATTTTTCGAAAAACTATATTATTTATAATGGACAAGTGTTACGAAATTTAAACGACCATGTTGAAGGCTTTTAAACGATGATGTAGAACTTTTGTAACGATGTCTTCTAATAAAATCAAGATCATCAAGCATATTTTTCAAAACGACCAACCGTTTGTATAGCGGAGTTTTAATAAATTAATTGCGGTTGCTCAAACTTTGCGAAACTCACTTTTACACAACACTTGGACAAAATCACCATCTTTAACCTTTATTATCTCTATGTTCGAGACCTTTATGTCGAAAACTCCTGAACTGAAACTTCTAGATTTTGATACAAACTTTCCAAAACCGCCGAAGTTCGTTTCCTAACGTTCGACGTACACCATTTTACGACTAGTTTTTCAAAGCCATTTTGTCACCTTCATGAAATTTCCGACGACATTATTTTACGACTAAAAGTTGAAATTTCACAATAAATCATTACAAAACTATTGTAGGATGACATTTTGACGAAAATACTTGTAAAGTGATTTTTGAACAGACAAAAGGGTATTTTCGAATGAAGAGTATTATTTTCAAAACTCACAAATGGTATAAATAACATACCTAAATGCATGCATAACATTAAATCATAACTCATTACGATCATAACATTCATAATAGTCAAGGTTAAAGTATCACACTACATCTCGGTGTACTCACTTTTGTCATCGCCTCATTTTACCAAGTGAGTTTTTCATAGCCCCTACTTTTATACGTTTTGAATTACTTTTGGGGGAGATACATGCTCAACTATTTTCATTTACTATCATAAGTACTCTAAACTTTTAAGGATTACCGTTAGTTTTCATAGCCCCACTTTTAATTGTTTTTATACTACTTTTGGGGGAGATACATGCTCAAACTGTTTTCATTTACTTTCACAAGTACTTTAACTTATATGAATTACCGTGAGTTTTCATAGCCCCATTTTCGATTGTTTTTGTACTATTTTTGGGGGAGATACATGCTCAACTAATTACTTTTCACAAGTACTTTATATTTTTAAGGATAACTTCTATCATGATCACCATTGTTTCTAAATCAAATGTTATACTATATCAATTGTTCTTGTTTATGCGGTTATAGTTCTACGTCGTATAACGTTCTAAATCAGTTGACTACTGATACATCGTCGATTAAAGTACTATGTCATTGACTACCGATACATTGAGTTAGGTGCTATTGATTATGTGCCAGTTCTACGTCGTTATAATGTTCTAAATCAGTTGACTACTGCTACATTGAGTCTAGTCCTATTGATTAAGTGCTATTGTTCTACGTCAAGTTAGGTACTATTGTGAATTCATTTGACATCATGTGTTGCACATAAACTATATACATTTTGCGTGGGTTGTGAATACACAGGTTGCAAGTTTTGTATGGGCGGAACTTGAAACTGAGTGGATTTACAATGCCTTCACGCATAAACGATTTTGAAAGGCTTTACATTCCAACACAAACTCTATGAACTCACTCAACCTTTGTGTTGACACTTTTTAGCATGTTTTATCTCGTGTATCTAAGGCATTCACTTCATGGCATGCATTTGGACACATCATAGAGTCGCGATGACGACGCGTCTCACTTGGGTTTTATGAACTTTAAAACATCGTTTGGCTTGTATCAAACCTATTTCCGCATACATTGATTTTCATTTGGGACCTACATTTTGTAAACTCTGATTATTCTAATTAATCAAACGATGTATTTTTCAAACGACACTTTAGGTCGTTCGATATAACTGTAACTTTGATGCTATGACAGTCCTCCCCAAGGTATTCCATTCCGCTGCAAAACACGTAATTTGGGGGTGTGACAAGAAACATGTCATTGGATGTTAAACTTAAGGGTCATAAACGTGTAACAAAAAGGGTAACATGAAAGTATATAAGTCCTGATCTGGTGTGTTTGTACGCATGAAGTTTTGTGCATGCATGTTGTTCGAGGGTATTAGTGTTATAATTGTGTCAGACCTATCACGCGGATCTTAATTAAACAATGAAGGTAAATGAAATTCTTATTTGTGTTATAATGTGAGTTTCATAGGATTAAAGCTTTGCATGCTAAAAGAGTAAAACAAATTGTGTCTAAATAATTTAATATGGGTTAAAGTCATAAGCATTTGTGAACCAAGTTGATATCATGTGTGTCGTCGTGGGGGTTGTGTGTTATGATGGTTTTGCATTGCATGCATGGGTTTTGATTTAACCTCGTTTTTCACATTCTAGGTCAAAGATTTTGGTCACTAAAGTCCCGAGCATGTAAAGTAAATGCGCATTAAAATGATAAAAGAAGATTGGGAAAACCCTAGAGCATTAATGAGAGACGATTAGGGTTAAGAGGCTTGGTGTGCAATAAGTTATTTCATGAGAAAATAGTAAGTTTGAGGTCATTAATAACCATTGAGTAAGCGTATAACGAGCTAGTATTAAGTGTGTTGTAAACATCGTGAGTTATGATTTTATGCAAGGAGTCAAATATCATGAATTAAAGTATTGCATGCATGGTCTCATTAAGGTTGTGTTCGAACAATGTTACGTGTGAGTCTTGGTAAATCATGTAAGTTATGAAGGCTTGTGTAAACTATTTTGGAAGAGAGTCCTAAAATCCGTTCTTGACATTTGTAAACCCTATACTTTGAATGATGATCATATAAGTCCTCAAATAATATGTTTGTCATATTAAATCTTTAAGTTTATCATTTATCTTATGTAACCCATAAGTTGGCTAATTAATGGTTAAGATTCTAAAATGTTGTAATTCCGTCCGTCACTAAAATGAGAATATTCTGACAACTCTAAAAGTATTAATGAGATTAATCCGTTACGACATTAATGATGCTAATAAGTATTAAATAAATCATAATCCGTGTAGATTCGTTGGTGGAGACGCGACGTTGTATTTTCGTGTTCCTACATTCGTTTGCTTTCCTCTCATTTGCTTTAAAGGGTGATATTCCGACCTTTTAGTAAAGGTTCCTTATGATGTTCTTTTCGTTCGCTTTTCTATTTTACTTATTAGGTTTTCCGATGCCATTGCTATGAACCCTTCTCGATTGTTTGATCCTCACTTGTGTAAAATACATGTTCTAGTGAACTCGCAATATCTGATGTGAACTTATATTAGGAAGATTTTGATGTGCACAATCGTTGAACCTTGCTATGATCGATTATGAACTTCTGCATGAATGTATGATATGCCACTGTGATATGAACTTCTCGACTTCAATATCTTAATATGAACCTTATACAAGTTATCTCGATATGTTATCTCGTGACCTTTATGATGAATTATGATCTCAGTCATGTATGAAAATCTGTTTGACCTGAGTTAGTTTGACACCGAGCCAAATATTTCACTAGTCATGGGGGTTCCATGTCCGTATCGCTGATGCACCTCCGATATGAATCTAGGCGTAGAGTGATGTTCGCACGTTCCGGATGGTGGAGCATATTTTATATATGTAGGAAGGGCTTATGGATGCATCCTAGATCTGATCGTTATCCGATATGTTCTCGTGAATGATGTCGTGGTGCATACGCCGTCTTCACAAAAATTCAGGAGCTAGCTACTCCAATTATTTTCTCGAGGTTACTTTTGAAGAAGAAAGATACTTTTAATATGATATGTTTCGGGCTCGTGGTAGTTGACTAAATCTTTACCTTATTTACGTGTTAAGTATTCCAGTATGATTCGTATTTTCGAAAGTGTTTATATTTTGTATTCGATATGATATGTTAGTGAATGTATTATGTATTTTGATGATATCCGCTTCGATAAATTCTAATGGATATGCTATGTCTTTGTCTTTTTAGTTACGTGCCCACTGTATTTTCTATCTGTAGGTGTGATTGCCATGATGTGACTGCTATTTCCGCAGCTACAATATTGAATTAAGTGTGTTAAATGTAGATTAATTGATTTGTATGAATGCCATGTTTATTTTCTGGTAACTATTCCGTTAGTCATTGGACTCTTCGTTTGGTTGACACGAAATCTATTATTCTTGATATGTTAAGTGTTTGGTTATTCTGATGTGTTTGCGTTTGTGTCATAAACGTGTTCTGAGGTGATCGTTAAATGTTATGTGTTTTCTGGATTTCTGTATATTTGAGCTTCCGCAGAATCCTCAAAGATTCGCTATTTCTCATTTCGTTGTGATTTCGTTAATTGTATATCTTTTCTATTTTAGCTTTTGTTTCGTTATATCCGCTCATTGGGCCTGAAGCTCGAACTTCACACTTTCTTTTCCTGCGGCAGGTGTTTAGCATTCAAGATGAGCTTGTGGGATGGCTGATATGGGTTGAGAGTAGAACTGAGAGCAAGTTTTGACAATAGGGATCTTAGATTTATTTTGATTATTAAGTTATTATGTTTTCTTTTGATTATTTTGTAAAGGCTTCCGCTATTGTATATTATTTAAAGTTCTGATATGAAACCGTATTGGGATATCTTTACCCTTGCTCGTGGGGTGTTACAATTTATGGTATCAGAGTTCTAGGTTTTAGGACCCTTAGAGCTTAGGCTATGACCTGTGAGGATTGGATAGACATTAGGTTTCCGCTCGCTCGTGATATTTTTTCGATTCCTTTTGATGGTCGCTCGATTTGACTTCGATATCCTTTTGCCTTCATGAATTGGCCTCCTCTGTTCGCAGATCGAATTTTGTTATTTTGTTTTCGCTCGTCCGTTTGTCGATCGTTAGATGGAGACTACCCGTGGAGCAGAAGATAGTGCCGCACCGCTGTCGCTAAATGTCCCTGTGGCCGAGAGGTTCGTGAAGGAAGCCACTCGACTGCCGCCGAGAGACATCGTGATGCTGCTGAGGGAGCTGGACGAATCAACCAAAGACGCAACGACGAAGACATGATTCAACCGGTGGCTGGGAAGGTTCATCTACTTCATATGATTTGGGCGCGACTTGTGATATTCTGATTTGTTTGTCATGCGTTTTGTGACGGTTTTGTGACGTTTGATATTCGCTAAGTGATTCTCATCCGTATTTCTCTCTGATTTGTTCGAACTCGGTGTGAATCGGAAGTTTTATCTTAGCATTCCGTATATCTCTTTTCCGGATCGCCAGAATGAGTCACGAGGAAGAATACGAGGTGGACTCGGATTTGGAGTCTACGGCTACTAGTAGGTTTAATCCAATACAAGGATAGGAATTTGCGCTCCTAATTAGTTGTCCTCTTTATGAGAAATTTCGACATTGGATTTTGAGTTTAGGTCCTTTTGTTTTCATTTAGATGATTGAATATTGGATTATTAAGTTTTATTTTGGGAGTTCATCTTATGACGATTTTGCAAATTTTGTTTGATTAGTGGAAATAAACGAAATTTTGAAAGTATAGTTCGTGTCGGTTGTTTCTTTCTCGATAGATTCGTAAGTTCCGTTAGTCCTCATAAGTTTCGTTTTATTTTTAATGATGTTGTTAATTACAGCTTGAAATGAAGTATGACCATCATGATGGTATACTCATGTGTACCTTGTCTCTATAGTATGTTACTTGCTATCTCAGATGTGATCGTATGTAATATATTTTGTTGTGATTCTGGTTATGGGTTTGTCATGAACCGGACAGAATATGATGACAATAAGAACTTGTTATGTGATGCAAGTATTATGACGCCTGATCAACGTGATAATACCGAGATCATATAATTTGAACTTATTGAAATCATATGACGTTTTGGGAAATTCCTGTGGTTGATACGTGAATGGACTTTGAATTGCATATGTTATTTGGCACTCCTCATGTTCGTTTGAAATTTTGTACCTAATTGTGAGATTTTCGTCGATATCTGTTACATATAAGTTTTGTACACTTGGAATCCGGAATTGTTATGATATGTGTGAACTATGGATTGCTAAGTTTGCTCTAAATGTGTACGTCTCCGTGTACCCTTATTGTGGTCATAGGATTCTTCGTGAAGTGTTTGAGGAACATTAGACCCTTTTAGTTCGATTATCTGCGACTAGTGAGACCGTAGGATTCGCTCTCGCTATGCATATGTTGTTCTCATCGTTAGAGATCTGAATGTTAGGCGTGTTGTTTTAATTGTCTATATCTCATCTGTTATCGCCATTACTTTGATAAGTATATGATTATCCGTTATAAGTATTTGACTGGAATTGATTTCGAAAAGTATAAGTATGAATGTTCGACAAGAATCGTTTGTTCTAAGATAGTTTCGCGTTTGCTATATTTTTTGAAATTTCAAATCTGCTTCGTTTCCCGCTCGTTCGTCTTGTTCAATTTCGAGACGAAATTTTCTTTTAGAAGGGATAGTTGTAAAACCCTAAATGTAAACGTTAAAAGACTAAAATACCCTTGAAATCGAACATTTATTAAATACGTAAAATACATTTATATTCATTTAACGAAATTTAAAATCTAACTTATGAATAATTAAAACCTAACGAATATGTTTATGTGATCGACATCGTACGTCGAAGAAAATAAGTTACGCAACATAGGATGTTGGGTCGTTTGATTTCGTCATCCGATTAACCATTGGGCCGTGTGGTTTGTGCGGTTTGGATTTAAGCCAAGAGCCAGCTGGGGCTTGTTTCCTTGTTCGGTTTGAGTTAAGCCGAAGCCCACACCAAAAAGCCCAAGCCGATTGGTATATATAGAACACAAACACATCAAATTTGAAACCCTAGTTTACAAAGTCTCGGCACAAACAAGTCCCTACTCGTTTTCCCTACCGACGATCAACTACACCTTTTTGCTTCGGTGTGATCCTAGTCTGAGAAGTTGCCAAGGTAATCGACACTCCTTAATCTCAAAACTTTTGCATGCTATACGAAAAATACGTTAAACTTGTAAAATAAAATCCATACGAACGATTAAGAGATCATGCGTTAAGGTGTTGTGATGCTTGTGACTCGTTAAATCCATGTGAGCATAGCCGGAATTACACGTTTGGTGTGGGCGAGTTTGTGTCGTGTGTATGTGCCTCGTGATTTTCATGGGTGTGTAGCATTTTGACCTGCCGCATGTGGGTCTTCATATGAATTTTGAGTGGACATTAGAAACATGTCATTGGATGTTAAACTTAAGGGTCATAAACGTGTAACAAAAAGGGTAACATGAAAGTATATAAGTCCTAATCTGGTGTGTTTGTACGCATGAAGTTTTGTGCATGCATGTTGTTCGAGGGTATTAGTGTTATAATTGTGTCAGACCTATCATGTGATCTTAATTAAACAATGAAGGTAAATGAAATTCTTATTTGTGTTATACGTGAGTTTCATAGGATTAAAGCTTTTCATGCTAAAAGAGTAAAACAAATTGTGTCTAAATAATTTAATATGGGTTAAAGTCATAAGCATTTGTGAACCAAGTTGATATCATGTGTTTCGTCGTGGGGTTGTGTGTTACGTATGGTTTCTCGTGCATGCATGGGTTTTGATTTAACTTCGGTTCGTTTTTCACATTCTAGGTCAAAGATTTTGGTCACTAAAGTCCGTAGCATGTAAAGTAAATGCGCATTAAAATGATAAAAGAAGATTGGGAAAACCCTAGAGCATTAATGAGAGACGATTAGGGTTAAGAGGCTTGGTGTGCTAATTCGTTATTTCATGAGAAAATAGTAAGTTTGAGGTCATTAATAACCATTGAGTAAGCGTATAACGAGCTAGTATTAAGTGTGTTGTAAACATGCGTGAGTTATGATTTTATGCAAGGAGTCAAATATCATGAATTAAAGTATTGCATGCATGGTCTCATTAAGGTTGTGTTCGAACAATGTTACGTGTGAGTCTTGGTAAATCATGTAAGTTATGAAGGCTTGTGTAAACTATTTTGGAAGAGAGTCCTAAAACTTCTTGACATTTGTAAACCCTATACTTTGAATGATGATCATATAAGTCCTCAAATAATATGTTTGTCATATTAAATCTTTAAGTTTATCATTTATCTTATGTAACCCATAAGTTGGCTAATTAATGGTTAAGATTCTAAAATGTTGTAATTCCGTCCACAAAAATGAGAATATTCTGACAACTCTAAAAGTATTAATGAGATTAATCCGTTACGACATTAATGATGCTAATAAGTATTAAATAAATCATAATCCGTGTAGATTCGTTGGTGGAGACGCGACGTTGTATTTTCGTGTTCCTACATTCGTTTGCTTTCCTCTCATTTGCTTTAAGGTACAGATATTCTGACCTTTTTAGTAAAGGTTCCTTATGATGTTCTTTTCGTTCGCTTTTCTATTTTACTTATTAGGGTTTCCGATGCCATTGCTATGAACCCTTTCTGATTGTTTGATCTGTCACTTGTGTAAAATACATGTTCTAGTGAACTCTGCAATATCTGATGTGAACTTATGTTAGGAAGATTTTGATGTGCACAATCGTTGAACCTTGCTATGACTGATTATGAACTTCTGCGTATGAATGTATGATATGCCACTGTGATATGAACTCGACTTTCGAATATCTGAATATGAACCTTATAACATGAAGTTATCTGATATGTTATCTGTGACCTTTATGATGAATTATGATCTGTGTCATGTATGAAAATCTGTTTGACCTGAGTTAGTTTGACACCCGAGCCAAATATTTCACTAGTCATAGGGGTTCCATGTCCGTATGATGCACCTCTCGATATGACTCTAGGGCAGTAGTGATGTTCTCGCCACGTCCTGGATGGTGGAGCATATTTTGTATATGTAGAAGGGGCGTATGGATGCATCCTAGATCGATATGTTATCCGATATGTTTCGTGAATGATGTCGTGCACGCTGCTCTTCACAAAATTCAGGAGCTAGCTACTCCAATTATTTTCTGAGGTTACTTTTTGAAGAAGAAAGATACTTTTAATATGATATGTTCTGGGCTCGTGGTAGTTGACTAAATCTTTACCCGTTATTTCGTGTTAAGTATTCTCGTATGATTCGTATTTTCGAGTGTTTATATTTTGTATTCCGATATGATATGTTAGTGAATGTATTATGTATTTGATGATATTCATCTCGATAAATTCTAATGGATATGCTATGTCTTTGTCTTTTTAGTTACAGTTTGCCTACTGTATTTTCTATCTGTATGTGTGATTGCCAGATGTATGTGCTATTTCGCAGCCTACAATATTGAATTAAGTGTGTTAAATGTAGATTAATTGATTTGTATGAATGCCATGTTTATTTTCTGGTAACTATTCCGTTAGTCATTGGACTCTTCGTTTGGTTGACACGAAATCTATTATTCTTGATATGTTAAGTGTTTGGTTATTCGATGTGTTTCGTTTGTTTGTGTCATAAACGTTCGAGGTGATCGTTAAATGTTATGTGTTTTCCTGGATTTCGTATATTTGAGCTTCCGCAGAATCCTCAAAGATTCGCTATTTCTCATTTCGTTGTGATTTCGTTAATTGTATATCTTTTCTATTTTAGCTTTTGTTTCGTTATATCTGTTCACTGGGCTTTGTGCTCTACCGCACTTTCTTTCCTCGCGCAGGTGTTTAGCATTCAAGATGAGCTTGTGGGATGGCTGATCCGGTTGAGAGTAGAACCGAGCAAGTTTTGACAATAGGGATCTTAGATTTATTTTGATTATTAAGTTATTATGTTTTCTTTTGATTATTTTGTAAAGGCTTCCGCTATTGTATATTATTTAAAGTTCTGATATGAAACCGTATTGTGATATCTTTACCCTTGTCGGGTTGGGGTGTTACAGTATTTGTATGTGATTATGACTTATTATATAAAAAGTTGATATTTAAGAAAATTTGGCATGGTTTCGTTCACGTGTTATATCATATGGTTTTTGGAAATATAACATTATTGTAAAAATATATTTTGTTTATATAAAGTATAAGTATATAAATATATATATATATATATATATATATATATATATATATATATATATATATATATATGTGTGTGTGTGTGTAAGTGTCGAAATCTTTGTTTCATTAATACCGGTCGTTGTAGTTTAGTGTATAAAAGTAGTCGTTTCAAAAATAGCGATTATTTATCAATTATAACAAAAATATAAGTCATGGTTTATTATTAAAAGAATGTTTTGTCTATATATTCGAGATTATAAGTTTTTAGTTTTAAAAATTTAGTTTATCATTTTAACGAGTTTGGTTCTATTCGAGGGCTTGTTGTAGCCGCAGTAAGTTATACGAGGAGGGGGGAAAGAAATGGGGCTCGATGTGGGCTGAGTTGAGTGGTCAGGGAGATGGGCATTGGCCCAACTCTACATACCAAATGAACCTAGCCATGAATCAAATTGGGCAGTGGCCCAACTGCCAAAACCAAATGAACCCAACTGAGTTGAAGGGAAGGAGCAGCAGTACTTGTTTTATTTTTTGAGATATCTTGACACAAATAGTGGAAACATGTTAGTAAGTGCTTGTAAACAAAATTTTGGAAAGGATAGCACTTGGTTTGGTACGAATACACGATTCATGGTGCTTGTTTCTAGTTCACGAAGCTTACCAAGCCCCCTGTTGGGAAGTGGCTGTGAACCAACTCAAATCAAACGCATCCTAGCTAGACACAACGTCCAACCTTTGACACTCGGGGGACTAAAAGTAATACCCCTAACTTGACCATAGGAACTAGCATTATCTCGCATTATTTTGACAACGCATGAGTAATTCGACACCAAGCTGTCTAAGCCATGATTTTTCAAGGAATATTTTACGAGTTAGACGAAGAAATGGCGTTAGCAGCCGTACAACATCCATATGATGCGCAGGTCTTCACGTGGCTCCCCTTGGTGTTATCTTCGAGTCGTGGCCCCTAGAGACAAGAAGAACAATGTGGACCTTGAGTTTGTCGATTTCTTCCATGGAAAGAGCCAAGGGTGGATTCAAGAATGGTTAGGGTTGACTTTGTGAGGTGGGAAAGTAGTTTGGGAGGTTTTCGAGAGAGGGAGGAGGAGCGTGTTCGGGAAGTTAGAGAGAATGGCGATCTGGGAGGAGAGGGAAGCGATGTGGGCGTGAGATCAGAGGAAAATAGAAAAGGATGATAAGGGGCTGGTTTGTGGGATAAGGGTAAGTTTTATTTTGATTTTTATTAGTTGAAAAATGTAGTTATTGGATATTTTGAGTATTTATTTGGTATTGAGTGTATTTCGTGTCCCGTTGTTTTAATTGTAAACGCATAATTTCAAACGGGAAAAATATATCACATATATTTTCAGGCACGTTTTAAATAAACTGATACGATGGTGAAATTTCCGTCTTTATTAATTCGTTTTCATTTTTCATGATTTCTTTTATTATGTTGGTACGCGTGCGGACTCGTAAGACAAGAAAATTTCTTGTGAGACTGATTTAGCTATCAGTAAATATCGGGCATGATTAAATAAGACTACTCGAAGATGCATAAATTTTATACAAGAAAAATGAAATGTACATGCTAAAATGCTTAACTTAGCTCAAATAAGTTTTGATAAACAATCTAGTTTATTGATATGAAAGTTAATGATAGTGAAATTTTACAGGTGGCTACATTTTTCCTTCAAGCTTATTTTATACTGTGAATTCAAAATGGTGGCTTGGAAACCCATCATTAGGTATGTTTTCAAAGTTTGTGAACCTTTCAAAAATTAGTGACGTAGAATTCTTCAAATGCTGCTGATATTTTTTAGTCTCTTCAGAGCAAAACTGTGAGATTCGGTATCTTGCATCCAGCTCCAAAGAATTGATCAAAGTGTTGCAGATCATGGATATCCATATTTGCTCGAATCGCATTTCCCTGTATATATAAACACTTGTTTTATGTCATAATTTACATGAAACTACTGAGAAGCAGTGTTGAATTTTGAACAGCTTTTGGATGATTGTACCTCTTTGTCAAGCATTATATAACAAAATCCTTTTGGTATGAGTTATGGCACACTTTTGGCATTTGCAGTACACTTTAGCTTCTATTGTTTTATTGATGTCTTTTTGTTTTAAGGCGGTGATGCTAGTAATTGCTACACTGCTAACTATTGCCATCTTGCAGTAAAACATGTAGTCATTAAGAAAACGGTTACTGATTGATAAAGCAATCAACACGAAAGTTGTTATATTGAATGTTTGTGACTATGGACTACCACATAGGACCAAAATTATTAATAATATTTGTATGAATCCTTGACAACACAAAGGTAATAATTTATGTAATTTGCAACCAACTCAGTTCACGTAGTGTGATTCAGAATTTTGCATCATACATAATGCTTATATTGTAAGAAGCGCTTTGTTTTACATCTCGTCTATTGATTATGACATTTTGATCCAAATCATGGGAATTTTTCATCTGTTAATTGTTAGATTTTTCAGCTAATTTTCTTTTGCATTTCATATTTCGATACAACACTAATAAGCAAATTATAAAACAAATGTACACACTTGGCAATAATGAATAATATTAGTTGTACGTAAATGAGGCATGCCATAAAGGGAAAATGAGAAACACCGGCCAACTTTACTTTAACCGCTGAGACGATCCTGAAAACCCAAACACAGTTTCAAAAAATGGTAACGGTTTTAGAATGTACAATTAGCGTCCATTATGCCGTTGTTGTTTATAATTCCAAATTTTCTGCAAACTGATATCTAACATTAACATATTGCATCTCGATAAAACGATAAAAGAATTCGGGAATTATCAAGGCCTATAGCCTGTGCGACTCTCATTACTCTCTTCATCGTTACCTAAATCTCATGAAGTTTATTTTTCAAGTGTTAAAGCGCCTCACAATACCTTTTTTATGGAAAAACATGCAAGCGTAACACTGATATACGTTTATGATCACATCCATAAGCATGTAGCAACAAACACATTATTTTCAATCAATTCCAAAGTTTCCCAACAAATCAACTGCTGCATGTCCAAAACCCTAATAACTAGTATCGAAAGAGACAACTTTAAAACAAAAAACATAGCATAAGCATACATATACACACATGAATATCCATGCAACAACAATCCTAGAATCAACTAATAACGTCAGGATTCACCAAACAGGTACACATTATCGTCTTTCTAAAACATCCTAAATAAGCAACACTACTTTGAAGATAATATTGCAGAAACAAAACACTATTCCAAAAATCAGTTGAAATATGATTTAAAACCTATCATAACAATTGAATACTAACCTGTAATTTGACCAACAACTAACAACAATTCCTAAGCATTAGGTGATAATTGTTTAGAAAGCCTACACTTATCGAAAGAGTTATGAGACTATATGTTATGCATGAAAGTTGGTGAAATAAATACTTGGAGAGAGTATTGAAATAAGAGGGAAAAAAGAAATGAGTACAAAAATGGCCTAAAATGATATATACCATCTAATGATTGGTTTAACAAAATCTAATGGCCTAATTACTTAACAACATCTAATGACCTAACTAACAACATATAATGACCCAATTACCAAACGACATGGCTAACACATAAAAACGACATCATATAGCCAAAAACGACGTCATTTTATTTTTCCACTCAAAACAGTATTATCTGCACGTCTGGTGTATAATAGAGTAATTAGTTAATGGTGTGAGTTTTAATTTTTACGAGAGTTTTTAAGTAACCAAAAGGCAATACTGGAATTTAATACGAAGGTTAATATAAAAGGAGACCTTTTAACTTTTCATAAATAAGGATTTCACAAAAGCTATTGCGACAAATAATTATTAATAAGGGATTTATTTTATGCGGTATTACTCTAAAAGTGTTAGATACACTGAGCCATAGGCGCACGTCACAAGCGTCACCATATTATATCTTAAGCAATGTTTAGTTGTTTTATACAAATTAGAAGGAGTTGAGATCAAGCACGAATCACATTTCGCAACCGTACTCCTATTTTCGGTCACATAATAAAGTTTGCGTCGAGGAATGTACGTCTGAAAGGTGGCGACAAAGTTGCTCTAAGTGATATTTGAACTTGCGTCTATAGTCGAGAACCTTAAACATCCGCTACTAGACACATGCTTTTAAACATCCGCTACTAGACACATGCTTTTAAACAGCCTTTTCACACTCTTACATACCACACACTATCTCATACAACTGAGAGCAAGGGGTATGGTGACGAGCAAGCTCGCCGTTTCCGAGTTGGCAGCTCGCCACCACACTAACACCACTCGCTGTTGCATGTCTCGTCGGGGAAGTGGCGAAGAAAAAGACAAAACACACTTCAAAATATTACCGTTTAAAACAAATGGTTATTTTAAAAATTATTCAATTTTTTTAATAAAATTAATCCCTCACCATATAAATAATACCTCATTTTACCAAAAATTTTCACAGATAACTTCTTTATAAACTTTATCTCACACATAACTTCTTTTTAATTTACTCCAACTATCACAAACTATGGCTAACGAACCAAACGAGGTGCGACAAATGATCCTTACATGACTAGGGAGATAACTTGTAGCAGAGGTTTCACTGGTGAACAATTTTCTGAGAGAGTTGACATGGTATTTTGAGGAAATGCGTAGCCGTGATCCAGAAATGACGAGGGTGCATTCGTTGTCACTCGACCAGCCCATCAACAAATACGGTTTGCATACGCTTCTAATGACAACTGAAGCGGATGTGCGAGTTACAACCCACTTGCGGGCAACTCGAGAGGAATTGTTGCGGAGCATTTTCGAGAAACAAGAATTCATCCGCAATTTAAGAGCGCTATAAAGCTCGAATCATGTTTTAGTTTTTTTTGTACGTTTATGTTTATAATTATCTATGTTTTAGTTTTTTATTTGTATGTTTATGTTTTTTTTATTATGTATGTTTTAGTTTCAAATGAATGAAATTTAGTTTGTTTGGAAAAAATAAAAAATAAAATAAAATTGATGGCGGGTGGGGCTCAAATGACTTGTTGAAATTTGTTATAAGTGAGAGGATATTTTAAAATAAGAATGTTGAAATAAGGTGACACTTGATAGGGCTTAAATAAAAAGCCAAAGCTTTTTAACACACCCCTTGCTCTAAGCACATGTCTCTTACGAGATTTGAACTCAAAACTTTATGGTATGACGCTGATACTAATCGTCTTGTTTGTTTAGAACTACTAAGTCATCTTGCAAGGATTATTAACCAATAGGAATGAATATCCACTAAGCATTTTTACCAAATATACAAAACATTTTTAATCAAATTGTATTTTTCTTTCTTTATATTAAACTTTTAATAAAACATAGTAGTACATACTATTGTAAAAGTATGAATTTTAAAGGCGTTTGGTTTGTAGATGAGTTTATGATTAGCATTTAAATTTGGTTTACGATTTGGATTTAGATTTGGAATATGTTTGGCATAAATAGATGTTGCAGTTGCTGGTGCTTGTGTTGTTGTCGTTGTTGCTGTTGTTGATGCTTGTACTGATGTTGTTGCTGAAAAAGATTAAAATTTTAGATTTTTTTAGTAGTGTTTGGTAAACTATTTGTACTTTTAAATTAAAAGTATAAAATGACATAATTTGTAAAAAATAATATCCATAATTTTTTAAAAGTTGGTTTTAATAACTTATTTATTTGGAACTTATTTTTCTAAAATAATCCATAATCTTTGTCACCCAAATAAAAAATATTTTTTTAACCAAAACTTATTTTTCAACAAAATAATTTTAAGTCTTAACAATATTTTACAATCTCTTGCGTCAAACATGCCTTTGATGTAAAAGAAAGAAAATAATATTTAAAATATATTATAAATTAAAATATGAGTAAACTACACCATTCGTCCTTGAGTAATACGTTGACCATCAAGTTTCTTCCTTTGACCAAAAAAATTGCACCGTCGGTCCTTAACTGCGAAACGTTAGTCATCGTTGGTCCCTCACCCTAACTGGTTGGACTAACGGGCGTTAAGCCTTGTTAAGTGGAGGATATATTTGTCTTTTCCCACCCTAACCTGCCAATTAAGTCCTTCATCTACCCATCACCTTCATCTACCCATCCCACCCACACCCTCAATTAATTCCTTCATCTACCCATCACTCTAGATTATATTATCTTTTATCAATAATGAGTTGTATTGACTTGACATAAAACTTGTATCAAAGTGCTTTTAACGCGGCAAGAGGTATATAGCACAAGAACAAACCATCAATTTTCACTCATTTACTGATAAAACAAAAACCATGTATTTTCAAGATCTCAAATTTAGTATATTCAAGACAATAGATCTTTTTAGATCTTTACCAAAAACCATCATAGATCTTGAAATCAAATACAAAAACAAACACGAAAAAAATTCACCTACCCGGACCGGACCGAACCCGGTCTGGAAAATTTTTCCTTGTTTTTTCTTCTTTTCTTTATCTTTTTGATCCGGGTTTTTCTTGAAAATGTCTTTCCATCTTGGAAGCCGTTAAAGGTGCGTTTTAAGTCCGATCCGTTGATATTCTCATCCGGTCATTTGTTTGGCGGGGAGGATGCCACGAGAAGAGCCGCGCGTGGACCGGTGAGCTGGGTCAGTTGTCCGTAATTCGGAATTTGGGTGAGTTTGAGTCACCGCTTCTTCTACCGCTGTTGATGATGGGACTTTCCATGGTTGAGCCAGAGGTGCGGTGTGTTTTTAAGTGTGTGAAAGAGATGTTGAGTTGTGTTTATTGTTATTTCAGGGGACATGGATAACATGGAGATGAAGATAAAGAAGAGAGAATGAGATATTTGATTTTTTTTTATAGTATGTTTGTTTGTAGAGAGAGAGAAGCATAATAAAATGAAGTGGTTGTGAAGATGAAGTGAAGAGAGAAATGGTAAAAGGACAAAAATACCCTTACATTTTTAGACTTAACGATCGTTAGTGTGTCCCGTTATAGCAAAGGACCAACGCCGACTAACGCCATAGCTAAGGACCGACGGGCAATTTTTTTGGTCAAAGGACTTAAACTTGATGGTCAACGTGATACTCACATCAATTGCCAGTAGTTTTTTACTCTTAAAATATTAATACTAAAATTAATCACATAAAATATAACAAAAGAAATAATGAGAGGATGAAGATTTACGAGGGCCCACAAAAATGATACTTCCCCGTGCCAAATTATTGTCCCCCAACAAAAAAACAGAGTTTAAGAAAAACAAGATTATTACTACTTTCTCTCTCTTATTTTTGTCAGAATGACAATTTTACCCTTAGATAATTAATTTAGTGTATTCTTTAAAGTTTGTAATAATAATTTTAATCAAGGATAATATGGGTAAACTCGATCAAACCTCCCTATCTATATTTAGTAGTAGACAATTAAATTGAGACGTCAAAAAAAATAAATAAATAAATAAAATAAAAGATTGGACTATAGTTTTAGAACGGAAGGAGTATAAATTAAGAAAACCAATGTATATAGTAAGAAATTGCACATACCTAGAGGTGGCAAAAGTGTGGTCAGTAACTGAACGGCAAAGCCCGCACAGCAACCCGCACGGCTTAAACGGCACATGCAAAATGGGTTCATGTTATATTAACGCTGCAAAAAAAAGACCAAAAACAACAAAAAAATTCCTCAAACATAACACCTCATTTATATTTGAGTAACTAAATATACCATATCTACAAGTTTTTTATTAAAAAAATTAATTTTTGAGAAAAACATATGACCATTATGCCCATTTAACTTCTAAATAGGCAATACATGCCCATTTAAAAAATAAGAGGGGCTAAATGTGCCCATAGCTTTTAAAAAATTGTCCATTTAGTCAATTTGTTTGATTTAGACACAAATGGCCACCTCCCAAATATCGTCAGGATATTTTCACACCAAACAAGACTTTACATTCAAATCCAAATCCCCTCTCAAATCCCTCAAAGCAAATGCACCCTTAATTATTACAAGCAAAGAGAACATGTAGTTTAACAAACCAAACGA
>OU343224.1:68340381-68393220 GCA_910596185.1 Chrysanthemum makinoi | reverse complement strand
CTACAAATACTCGCGTTGTGGTTTTATGCTTCTTACTCTTTATCTTAGCTTTTATTTATCTATATGCTTGTCTATCAACATCCAACACACACGTACAAATATATTGACATAAGTCGATCTAAATAGTTTAAAACCAAGTTTTAATTGGTAAAACTATTCAACCCCCCCTTCTAGTTTTCCACAACTTCCTTAAAATCGTTGATTCCATCGACCTTGCTGCTACCACATGGGAGACAACGCGCCTGCGTCTCTTCCAATTCTCTACAGGACCAAGCTAGTAATTGGCTTGAGCGACTTCCCGCCGGATGCATCTCAAGTTGGGATGATCTCACTACTCGTTTCCTTGCCCAATTTTTCCCTCCGGGGAGAACTACTAAACTTAGGAATGAAATCTTAATGTTCCAACAACATCAAGGTGAATCTCTCTACGAGGCATGGACTCGATTCAAGGACTTGCTACAAAAAGTCCCTCATCACGGCATCGATCTTTGGCTTCAATTCCAAATATTTTACGATCATGTCAATCCCTCCACTCGACAAACCATTGATTATACCACCGGTGGAAGGCTAAGTAACCTCAATGTTGAAGCATGTTGGGAAGTCATCGAAGACTTAGCACAATATGAAGAAGAAGGATGGGAAATTCCGAAAATCCATGAAGAAAATAGTTTGGATTCCCGCGCACAACTGTTTAAAAGTATGGAGGCACAAGTGAACAAATTAATGGAAGTAACCACACATGATTATGAGCATGTGAACGCGGTCAAGGAATTTTTGCTTCCAAGAAAATCCCGGCAAGATGAATTCGAGGACATAATGTTGACATTTTTCAACAAGCAAAAAAAGGAAATAAAACGCCTCGAAGCTCACATGAGAAAAACACACGACATTTTTTTGGTGCTAGCTGACAACTTCATGCTAAAACTCCGTGAATAAATCATAAGGAATAATGTACCTAAAAAGATAGAAAAGGTATATGCGATACCGGAGCTCGTTAGAATGATTCCTGAACCCTCTGTTCCAATAAGCAAGGCAACCCCCCTCAAGGAATCACATCTTTGTATGAATTCTTGCTTCAACGCTCCCTGCAGAAAATGAACATTTCTTAGGGACATTTTCATTGGAAGGGTGCACGTATCGCTTCTCGAATTCCGTGACATAAGGAAACGTTCTTTTGGTTTTAAACCGGGATCGAAATGCCCTCATCCCTGACATTTCAATATTTCTAGAATCCCATTTGAAAGACAATTTGACATATGCGTTGCTCACCTATGTGGAGATTGCAAGTGGATTGACAAAATGAATTTTAAAATAAAAACCAAAATCTTTGTCAAAAATAGTAACAAGATTTTTGATCCTGGCGGGTTCATAAAAACAGCCTCTTTTGCAAAAATTTGGGCGTGAAGCCGTCACCACGCAAAGGGTGACGCCGTCGCCAAGCCAGATCAGACGAATAAAAACGCCAAACATCTCTTTCATTCTCTACCCTACATATTTTATCCGCCCCACACCACACTATCACGATTTCTCCACATCTAATTAACCACTTTGCATCATCAATCTCCACAAGGTAAGTAATATTCATTGATCTTTGTCTATTCAATTGCTCTAATCCACACTCAATTTTGATTTCCCCTTTCAATCCGAAACCCCCCCAATTGATTTGATTAATGCTAAATGTCGCCTATGAATCTTGTTAATTAGGCTTAAGATTAGGCGAATAGTAGTGTTATCACGTGGGTTTGATTTTGCGAGAAGCCTTAGACGGATTAGGGACTAAACCACCTAGCCAATGCACCATTTTTGTTATAGCAGGGGTGTTTGGGTTAAGGGTTATGGTTAAAAACCTGGATTTTTCCCTTGCAAATGTCGGATTTGAAATTTTCTAGTTGGGATGGCGTCAGCCCGCTGGCGTGACGCCGTCAGAGCCTTCTGATGTCGTTTTAGCAGCTTGGATATTACTCATTTGTTCCCAATATTTTTGATTTCCTGTTTCAGAAAATGAGCAAGAGATCAAGAAGAAAAAGGGGGAAATCTTCTGGCACCCAAGAGAGCATCGCTGACATTGTTTCTGGATGGGGAGTGTTTATCGAGGAAGAAGCCCAAACTAGCTACAATGATTTGCTCCATCAAACCATTGACTTAGGGGCTGTTTTGGATTGGAGTTTTCTTGAGGAGCATGATCTAGCTAGGGACTTTAGAAACGGTTTTAGGAAGGATAAGTACATTGATACTCAGTGGGAGAGGTTGTTTCGGATGCATGAGCCCGTGTATAGTGAGTAGGTGCGTGAGTTTCACGCTTCTTATTCGATGAATGTTCTTTCTTGTCGAGGTAGCATTGATTTTCAGGGGATTCAGTTTAGACTGGGTGGAGTCTGGAGGACTATGTCTGTGCTGGAGTTTGGATGGTGACTGGGTTCTATTCACAGAGGTATATTGAGAGTAATGTCTTTAGGGCTAGCTTAGGCGCTGGATTCGCCACTAGGGAGGACATGTGGGGGATTCAGTTTTGGAACACATTGGCCAACAGGGAGTATGTTACTAGGAGCACCCTTGCCTCACATATCCGAGACCAGCGAGTAAGGCTCGCGCACCGTTGCATTGCCTTCACCATAACGGGGTGCAAGGACACGACTCATCGTGTCACATTACCAGATCTATTCTATCTCTACTGCATGTATCGAGGATGTGCACTGTAACATCCCGTTTTGGTTGGCTGATTACTTGAGGACGGCTAGTGGTATGAGGTTGGCGAATAGGGTGTATGGTGGTATGTTTGTCACCAGGTTGGCTTAGTCCTTTGGCATCCTGAACGGGGAGGTACCTGCGTACCTCAATGTTGTAGCAGAGCCCAAGGTTGTCAGAGCTAAGTCCTTGAAGGCCATGTATGTTATCATGGATTATGGAGGTGGCTACGCATGGTTCCGCCCTCTTCCCGATGATGATGATGATGACGACGAGCAGCCGATACCGCCATACCAGTAGGGGGATGGAGCAGGAGGCTCCGCTGACGTCTACATGTACATGTCCATGGGGATGGCAGGCCCACCAGGGAGCGTGGATGGGACAGATGGACCACGTGGATGGTGCAGCAGAACCGAGAGGGCCAGCCGGACATATGATCATACCGTCAAACAGATCGAGCATTTGTCCATGCGCGATCATCTTGACCCACACCTGCAGATTGACCCATTTCTCGGAGGGGGGGGGGGAGGAGGATTATCCGCCTTATGGATACATGGGCCACCTCCCCCTGGATATGACTACCGTTATAAACCCCCTCCTCAGTGATTTATGTGTTTGTTTGTGAGTTGTTTATGGACAACTGTGGTAGATTGTTGATTGAGACAATTTGATTTGGGCATGTAATAACTTAGATTATCTTAATTTGGTGATGATGTGGTGATTTTGGAACAATGTGTTATGTATATATTTTTTTGTGGTGTGGCTTATCTATTCCTTGTTTGGTTGGATTATTTTTAGGTGTGTCGTATATCTTTTCGTTATTGTATGTTCTCATGTTTGAATATGTGAAAATGCGTTATTTTGTCTTTAACCTCGTCTTAATTACATATAAAGTTATTTTACAAAAAGGATAAGTGTAGGGAAGATTACACGTGTTTTTAAAATAACGTGAACATGAGAACTACGATTATTGAAATTGATATATATATGTGTGTTTGTTAGAGTCAAATGCTTGTATCGAGTCATAATGGATGTTTTGAGGGAATTTTTCCAGATTTTAAAGGTGTAATTTTTTCTAGAATTTTTCCAGAAAAACCTTGAGAACCATTTCGTAGGATAACTGACGGCCAGATTAGAACCGACGACGTCAGGAGGAGCAGAAACAACTTATAAAATTTCTCTCATTTTCTGTGCTAATTATAATTTTTTGGAAATTCTCAGGTCTTAATTTTCCAGAAAATCTGCAAACATCCATTCCACAAGCATTATATCCTAGTATAGTTGAGTCATATATAGTTTTACCGCCGATTTTACATGAAGGTTTCATCTGTTTTCTTAAAGTGTTCAGGTTTTATTTATCAAGAAGAAGAAACATAATATTGGATGAAGCTTATCATGCATACATTCTTCTTGGGAAAGAATTTAACCACTAATTCACGCGGATCCTACCGAGCTAATCAGGAGAGTACTAGTTTCTTTCTATTTTAATTACCTTCCGTTATCATAACTTTGATACTTTCGGGAACATTGGGGACAATGTTCAGTTTAAGTGTAGGGAGGGAGAATAAAATGGGGAACTTTGAAACTATGCTTATCCTTGATCATTTGTCTTGTCCTATTTCATTTGTGTAATAAGCTATGAGAAATAATTGTTAAGGCAATTTTAGCGCCAAATTTAAAATTTTTCATGACATGTACGAGTGGGACTTTAGTCTTAATAAAGCGTCTCATGGATAGGAGTTATATGACTAGCACAAAAACCGTTTACCACTCAAATTCCACCCCAAAAATGTGAGGTTCGCCCTAGATCTATAGGAATTAAAGAATTCACCTTTAATGCTTCGAGAGTGTACCAGTAGTATAATAGATTCTAGAACTTGTTTTGTGATACATTCCAAGATCGCTAGTGAGACGACACTTGTGTAGTTAGAAATAACTAAATGATAAGAGGCATTAGGATAACCCTTGTTTGAAACCAGTATTATAATTACTTCTTCCACATCGGTCGAGTAATTACCCCACACCCTTGTGATGTACTCATATTTAGTACACGATACCCCTAGTTAACCCCTCAGAGCCTATCGTTTTCGCGGTTCTCGTGATGTTTCGGTTTTTCGGAATATCAATGAAGAGCATTGTTTACAATCCACCCCCAAATGTACACCCAAATCGCTTTAGCCTACCTTGTATGCACTCACCTTTAGTGCATTATTGTTATCATACTTAACCCTTAGTTCAATTACCTAGTTACTTGCATGGTTGCTAAGTCGAGTCATATCTTTTGTACATAGTTTTGGGATGATTGGGACTCATGGGTAAAGTAATATTTTATGGAGTGACGGGAAATAACGTTAAATTTAAATTCCCTTTTTTAACGTAATTGAATACTCCAAGTGTTTTGATCTTTTCAATTCGGTCAAATTAGTGTTAGAGTAATAAAAACTCAAGTGTAGGGATGCTCCTATAAATCCTTTATATTTTGATGTTATCTTAGAGGATGGTAGAGTAAAAGTGTATGCACAAAAAAAGAAAAAGAAAAAGGGCCTACTATCCTACATCTATTTTTATATTTATGTTTGTTTGTTTCAAGTTATCTAGAGTTTAGTGAGTCGAGTCTTGACTTAGCAATGCCATTCTTTTCATGCTTGTAACATAAGATTTTTGACTTGCCACCACTAAATCGCCTATCCAACCAAACCCTTTGTTTCCCTACCGTAAGCCTACGTTACAACCCTTTTAAAGACCTCTTATATAGTTGTTCCTAGGTGATTACGCCAAAGCGGTGGAGGTTTGATCTAGCCTCAAGCCTATGGTAATCTATGTACTATGACCGGTTAATGAGTGTTTATCTTCCATTTCCATTTACTATATTTCATATACACCCGAGAGATGAGAGAATCCAAACACCCCTTGTGAGGTGCTAGTATATAATTTTTGTGCTAGTATATACAATGGAGGAACTACTACCCAACACTACACAACACCTATCCCTAAGGAGACCAACTCCTTATTACAACACCATCAAGGATATCAAAATCCTTGGATACAACCTATCTCTGTTTGTACATTGATGCACCTCATCGATTATACACCCTTGGCATCTTTCACTAATACTACTTGACTTGACTTCTAGGCACCCTTCACTAATGCCCTTGACACGGACGTTTGGCACCTTTCACTAATGCCTTCGTCTTGACTCCTTTGGCATTCTTCACTAATGCCTTTGACACGGACGTTTAAGCACCTTTCACTATGCTTTCGTCTTGACTCTTTCGGCATCCTTCACTAATGCCTTTGACACAACGCTTCTATGGAGGAAGAAAGAACTATCAACAAGAGAACCTCAGTAGTCTTGATGATGACGAAATATTGCCAACTCATGGACTTGAGCTTGCTCGACTTCAAGAGGTGGTGATCTCGCCTTTAAGAGGAACCTAGAGAATCACACAAAAACAAAAGACAAAATACATAGAGATATCCTTAGGATATGAGGTTAGAAGGTTACAATACTTGGAGAAAGTATGTGTGGGAGTGGCCACCCAAAATGAAGAAATGGCTCACTATTTATAGAAGAATTTTAGCTACTGTTCCACGGATCCCTCACTTGAGGGATCCTCGATGTATGGGGATCCGTGGGACGCTCCCCTTTGCCCATGGGTTTTGGGTCATGGGTTATGGGTCTTGGGTCCTAGACATTGGACCATGGGTATCCAAGTAGATACAATGTATCTACAAGATGCAATGCATCTAGTCCATGGGTCATGGGTTAAAACCATGGGTCATGGATAATGTCCATATATGACTTATGCATGATGTCATGCAATGGGTTATGGGTTATGCTACATGGGTATGGGTCATGGACTTTGGGTTTTACCCAACTACATTCAATGTATTTGGTAAATGGGTCAAATACTTAAACTTCTACCCATTTATATTACCCATTATAATACATACAAGTTATGTATATATTTTCCCAATATGTAAACACTAGTTGTTGTACATATGTATTATTAAATCATAAAATCACTTTTACTTGTTTAGTGTTTTATGTGAAAACGTAAGTGTGTTAGTAAACTATTGGCTCAAACCATTTACGTATTATATTTGTTTCGTTAAAATGATTTTATGTTTGTTATCGACAAAACATTAGAAGATCGTAAAATATAAATAAACGTTTTTACGGCTTATTTGTATTAACAAAACCATTGTTTCATGCCCCCTAACTTATAACATGATTGGCCAAAAGCACATTTGCTTGAGGACAAGCAAATACCAAGTGTAGGCATATTTGATAAGGATTTAAAACGTACACTTTTAAGGGGTCATTTAAGCCCTTAATCGCCCACTTTTATATCCGTTACTGCTTAATTTCGTTCCTTTTCACTTTTAGGTCTCTTGGAAGCAAAATGCTGGAATGATGCATATTTGACGAAAAGGAGTGAATATATGAAGAAAATAGCTAAGTCAAGATCGAAGACACTCAAGCTGCTAGAATTGCACCTAACAGCGTCATAATCAAAGGGCGACGCCGTCCCTTTATATGTAATAAAATCTGTGACGGCTCAGTAGATTTTTTTCTAAAATACACCTGACGGCGTCAGGCTTTGAAGAGGAAGGGCGTCACGAAGACTTTTCATCCCAGACGGCCTAGATCCAGAATCAGACGACGTCACTGCTAAAGCCCGACGGTGTCACAACTACAACGTGACGCCGTCCCAACTATTACTTGGCCAAGACGAAACCCTAATGACGATGATCTAATGGCGTCCCACCTATAAGGCGACGCCGTCGCAAGTGTAAAATTATATATAGAAATCAAATTTTCAGAATTTTAGGAGGGAGACTTGTGGAGTAAAAACCCTAAACGTTTGTAGTCCGGCTTGGACAGTATCTTAGGGTTCTCATACCCTATTTTACATCAAGATAAGTGTTTTACTTCATTGATTTCATTATGTATTCGATTGAATGTGTGTATGCTTGCATGTTTAACATGTCCAGCTAAATTTCTTGTGTGTTTGCTTAGATCTATTGAACCTAGTTATTAATTATTGATTGGTTGTCTCTTATCTTAATTGTAATTGGCTTAGGAGTGTACTAGGCTATCGTTGTATTTAAATTCTTGAGTAATCTTTGTGAACCTTAATTTATAAATCACTTTGCGGATTTCATAGGATAAACATCCAAAGATAACCCTTAAAGTTAGTTTATGAATCTTAGAGAATTTCGTAGGCAATAAACTTAAGGTAGTCTCAAAGAGTTAGGGAAAAAGGCATACCCCATGACCTTAGAAAACACAACGCGTTAAGAATAAGGACGTGACAATTCAACCACCAATAAAAGATAACTAGGGAGTAATAGTATCTAGGTAGACACATTTTTAATCATCATACGAGCACACATTAATAGACATAAGTCTACCAATAGTTTAGATAGTAGAAGTAATTGGTAGAAGTACCACCTCCCAAATCCAAACCCGAGATTTTACCCTTAGCTTTATAAAAAATATAAAAAGATAAAAAAAGAATCTTCCTCAACCTCAACCTTAGCGTAGTACACTTCTCACTAGCATTCCTATTCCCCTAGAGAACGATATCAATACCCGAGGCTTACCCAATACTACACTACAACATTTAGGTTCACTGCCTAGGGTGTTGAAAAACTTGCTCGACGAAAAGGAAGTTCCTTTGACCCCGAACCAGCGCCTTGTATGCGCGCGCCAGGGCCCCACGTATACTTATATATCTCTTAGTCTAAAAAGAAAAAGAAATGTAGCCTAAGTTGGACTTAAACCAATCTCTTTAGCAGACTTTATAACCAAGTCTCTAGCTAAACCCTTCGTCAAGTGATCAACTAAATTTTGTTGAGATCTAACACTCTATGTATACCACCCCATTCATGATAAGCTCACGAATCATGCTATGCCTTACACGTAAGTGTCTAGACTTCCCATTGTACATCTGGCTATAAGGCTTTTCCAATATAGTTGCACTATCACAACAGATAGAAATAGGTGCTATAGGTTTAGGCCATAATGGATCTTAAGAAGCAAGTTTCCAGCCATTCAACCTATTTACCAGCAGCCGTTAAAGCAACAAATTCAGATTCCATTGTTAAACTGTGATGCAAGTTTGCTTCTTGGATGCCCAAAAAATTGTACCTCCACCAAGCAGGAATACCCAGCCACTGGTAGATGAATTGTCTTCGGTGTTACTGATCCAACTTGCATTAGTGTATCCTTCTACCACTGAAGGATAACTAGTATATGAAAGACTATAATCCATAGTTCCTTTCAGATACTTCAATACCTTCTAAACTGTTTGCCAGTGATGAGCATTATGATTACTAGTATACCTACTTAGTTTACCCCACTGAAAAAGCAATATTAGGTCTTCTACAAGTCATGGGATACATCATACAGCCAATTACCCTTGAATACCCAACCTGAGATACATACTTGCCATTATTAGGAATCCGTTTCTCACTTATATCTATAAGAGTACTCACTGGAGTACAATCAAAGTGGTTGAATTTCCTTATCACCTTCTCAATATAATAAGACTGAGTGATAGAAGTTCCTTTACTTTCATGTTTGATCCTTATGCTAAGGATAACATCAGCCTCCCTCATGTCCTTCATGAAGAACCTTGATGACAAAAATTCCTTTTTAAGGTCAACCTAATTTTGGTCAGTACCAAAGATTAGCATGTCATCAACATATAGACAAATAATGACTCCTTTACCAGATTCATCAAATTTGCTATACACATTTTTCAGACTGGTTAAGTAAATAACCACTAGACAAAACCACTTAATCAAATTTTTGATGCCATTGCTTAGGTTTCTGTTTCAGTCCATACAGAGACTTAATTAGTTTACACACCTTGTTTTCATTTTCATGCATGATGAAGCCTTGAGGTTGGTTCATATAAACCTCGTCATCCAATTCACTATTCAAGAAAGCTGTCTTCACCTCCATCTGATGAATAATCGGATTGTGAATTGATTCCAGATCAATCAACAATTTTATGGTATTGATACGAGCCACAGGGGCATAAGTATCAAAATAATCTACCCGTGACTTTTGTATAAAGCCTTGAATGACTAGTCTAGCCTTAAACTTTTCAATAGTTTCATCTACCTTTATTTTCCTTTTGAAAATCCATTTGCAACCAGGTGGTAGATCAGCTAACACCCAAGTGTTGTTGCCCATGATGGAATCCATCTCATCGTTGATTGCTTCTTTCCAATAAACAACATCCTAGGACTTCAATGCTTCATCAAATGTTCTGGGGTCATCCTCAATATTAAAGCAATAGGAGTATTGTTCAGAGACCTCGTCCCTTGTACATTCAATTAAATATTATTGAAACTCAGGTCTAAATAACTTTAGAGTTCTTATCCTTTTGTTCTTTCTGAGCCCAGATTCAGGTTGCTGAACCATAACCTCATTAGGGACCACATCAGAGACCTCTGAAACACCAATGTCATTAGTTCCATTTGTAGTCCTCTAACTTGGTCTAAGGACTGATGAGAATCTGTTCTCATTAAAGATTGTATCATTTGATCCAATTATCGAGTTAATTGAAACAACTTCATTAGGTTCAATAACATAGAACCTAAAAGCCTTGGAATGCTCAGCATATCCAACAAAGATGCATTCAATGTCTTTTTCACCCAAAGTTTTTAGCTTTGGATCAGAGAGTCTAACAACTCCCCTACAACCCTAAACCCTGATATAGTTCAGGTTGGGTTTCCTTTTAGTCCATAGTTCATAATGGGTAACCTTGTTCCTTTTATTGGGAATCCTATTTAATAAATAGCAAGCTCTTAGCATAGCTTCTCCCTAGAACCCTTGACTTAGTCCTGAATAGGACTACATAGAATTAACCATTTCTTTTAGTACCTTTTTTTTGTTTTAGAGATACCATTTTGTTGTGGAGTATAAGGAGCAGTCATTTCATAGATTATACCAACATACCGAAATACAGAGTATCCATGTACTCATCTCCCCTATCAGTCCTGAATATCTTGATCAGGGACCCATGCTGAAATTTAACTTCAGTTTTAAATACTTTACATTTATCTAATGTCTCATCCTTAGTATGTAAAAGATAGACATAACAAAACCTAGAAGCATCATCAATAAATGTCACAAAGTACTTCTTATTCCCCAATGAGGGAGTGACATGCAAGTCACATACTGTGTATCAGCTTCAAGAGCTCAGTTTCACGTTTAACACTCTGAAAAGCTTTCTTGGTTATTTTGGTCAACATGAAAGTCTTACACTTTTAAATGTCAATGTCAAATGCTGGGATAAACCCATCCTTAGCATATCTTTCATCCTTTTATAAGGTACATGGTCAAGTCTAGCATGCCATAAGGTAGATTCATTCAATTTAGAGGTTAACATAAAGGCTAAATTAACAATATTAGTGACAATATTAAGCCTGAACATTTGCTTACATAAATAGACAAAACCAATAAACATACCTTTCTTAGACAAAACAAATTTATCAGATCAAATAACTTGTTTAAAACCATGATTATTCAAAACACTACTTGAAACCAAGTTTTCCCTTATATCAGGAACATGAATAACATTAAACAAAGTTACAATATTTCCAGAACTAAAACTAAGATCTACAAAACCACGTCCATACACCAGAGTTGTTTACACATTTCCCATGTGAAGAATAGAACCATCATTCAGTGACTCATAAGTCTTGAACCAGCTTCTATTTTTGCACACATAAATAGTTGCTCCAGAGTTAACCCACCACGCAACATCATCATCCCGCACACAGTTAGATTCAGATACATATGTAACATAATAAATCTGAAAAGATTTATTAAACATATTTTGACATTTCATAGAATTGGTAGAACCACCAGTCCCTGATTCACTTGTACCTGATCCATTGGTTTTACCACCAACATTAACACATTTGCAATCCCTTTTAATGTGACAAGTTTTGCCACATTTCCAACAAGTAGGTTTTTCCTTCTTGTTAGGGTCAACCCTTGTGTTATCATGATGTTTATGTTTGCCCTTGTTTTCATTGTACCTGGTGAAGTTATTATGTTCCACCATATTGACAACAGATGCACCGGTAACATTGTTTCTCTTTGGTTTGTCATTATTGATAACGCTACACGCGTCGTTCGGGGTCAAAGGAACTTCCTTTTCTTCGAGCAAGTTTTATAACACCCTAGGCAGTGAACCTAATCGTTGTAGTGTAGTATTAGGGTAAGCCACGGGTATTGATATCGTTCTCTAGGGGAATAGGAATGCTAGTGAGAAGTTACTACGCTAAGGTTGGGGTTGAGGAAGATTATTTTTTATATTTTTATGTTTTTTAGGAAATGGAAAAGTACGAATCTCGGGGTTTGGATTTGGGGGGTTGGTATTGCTACCGATTACTCTACTTATCTAATTATCTAATCTAAGGTGTATGTAGTCTATGTCTAATTATTCAATAATTAAGTTTCATATTCCCTAAGCAAACACACAAGTAAACTAGCCGGACATGGAGAACATGCAAGCATACACACAAATAATCAAAGACATAATTGTATTAATGAAGTAAAGCACTTATCTTGATGTAAGATAGGGTTTGGAACCCTAAAATACTGTACAAGACAGCCTTGGTTCGGTTTAGGTTTTTACTCCAAAAGACTACACCCTAATACTGAAAAATTCGGATTCTATATATAAGATTACATATGCGACGTCGTCACCTTATGTTTTGTGACGTCGTCGGATCGCCGTCATTAGGGTTTCGTCTTGGCCACGTTAGTCTTGCGACGGCGTCACCTTATGCTTTGTGACGCCGTCCTCCTAGCTTCCCGACGCCGTCGGATCAAATCTAAGCCGTCGAGTTGCGACGGCCTACTCTTTATAACTTGACGTCGTCACTTGAAAATAAGAGTTTTGGCTTACGTCCCGTCACAAAATCCTCGACGGCGTCGCGTATAAGCTGTGCGCCGTCACCTTGTCATCAGCGGCTTTGAGTGTCTCGATTCTTGACTTTGGCCATTTTCTTAGTATATTCGCCTTTTCGTCCAAATAAGTGCCATTACAGCAATTTGCCTTCAAGAGACCTAAAAAGTGAAAATGAACGATATTAAGTAATAACGGATACAAAAGTGATCAAATAAGGGCTTAAATGACCCCTCAAAAAGGTACATTTTAAAACCTTATCAATTATCCTGCGCCCTGAGGGATTCCTCAATACGTAGATGACTTCCCAACTGAACAAGAGTCAGTTCTTCCTTCTTATGTTTCAAGGTATGCTTGAAATATTTTCAAGAAGGGGGGAGTTTGTCAATAATACAAGAGACTAAAATAGCCTCATCTATGTTCATTTTGTGTTGTGTAAACCTTCCAAGTATACCAAGAAGTTCATTGTATTGTTTCATAACTCGTATTGAATCAGTCATTTTGTAATTTCTGAAATTACTTACAAGGAACTTCTTGCTTGATGCATCTTCAGCCATATATTTGACATACAAGGAATCCCATAGTTTTTTGGAAGATTTAACATTCTGATATATATCAAAGAGTGAATCAGACATACCATTGAGGGTTAAACCTCTGTAGATGTAATCATCATTCTCCCATTTGCTTATTTTCCTTATATCCTCCATAGTAGCATCATCCCATCTTCAGGAATAGGAGTACTCAGGACATAAACCACACTCATGCTTGATAGCAGAAGTTAGTAGCCATATGCTTCTTAAATCTACCCCTTTAAACTTATCCAGTTTGGATAAGTTATGCAGCCATTGATTATCACAAAATAGTTTACTTTGAATGTTGGTGGTTGTATTCCCAGAAAAAGCTAAAGATAACCAATAGCAAACAATATACCACTAAGTGGTTACCGAATATCACTTGGAATCATGTAATCACTTTCCAAAGTAAACTATTCGACCACAATGTCTGGGTATCACGAATATCTACTTGGGATAAGACCAAATATATGTTATTGAATTAGGCACAAATCAATAACCCTTGCTCATCCAAGTGTTTAGTTTTTTGTGTTTTTCTCATGCTACAATGATTTCCTATTTATAGGAAAGAATATTCAACACTGGTCAATGAAATTATAAGTGATTAACGACCCATTAATCACCACATAATTAGCCTCCATAATAGTATGGATTAGTGGTTACACGACCAGTTAAACGTGGTCATTAATGTAGATATAAGTGCCACTTGAATTGGTCAAAGCCATTACAAGTCAAGTATGAATTCAATCTAGCCCCTGATTAAGTTACTCCCTGAGTGTGCTCAGTTAGAGGTTCACTCACTGATGAGACAGCTCCTTAAGTATACTTGTTCATTGTACATCTTTGAATGAGATGACTCCCTAATGAACAATCATCAGCCTGATGGATCCATCAGAGTGTCACTCACTGATGAGTAGACCCTCTGAAACCATCAACAACATGATTATACTTTACCACTACCCGAGTCAGGGTGATCAGGGACCTGATGGGTGTATACTCCTTACCTCCAAACCCATTACCAGGTATGATCAAAACCCTCAAGTGCACTAAATTTTCCAACAGGAACTAACCCATAAATCACAAGAAAAGTCAGAGTGATCAAAGCCACAAGCATGCCAGCTACAAAATGATGTAAAGAAAAGTGGGAAAATGGTGCATTTTAGTGACTTGAGGACGGTTAAGAGACTCGTCGGGTTACCTAATAAGACACGATGGTGTGTACTGTAGGTGATTGTAGCTATGCCACATTGGTTGATGATGTAGACGAATATGATGTAGATAATAAGATAGATTACAGTTTTTTATCAAGTTACATTGGAGTAGATCAGTTCTTTCAAGAGGTTAATATTGAGGATGGTGAGGATCGGAGAGGTAACTGTGGCACATAGAGGGAAGAAGAAGAGGGATAGCGTGATCAAATCAGTGTAACTGTTTAAGATGATCCTTTTGACTCAGCAAAGTCTCCTGTTCCGTTTGGGGCGTGTGATGGTATTTTTTCCATGGTCGTTCGTTGCTTATGGCAAGTCAAAGTTGTTCGGGTGGTGCGAATGATTGGTAGGATTGTGTATTTGTGTTAGATTTATATAGATTTTATCTTTCTTTTGGGTTTGTTTTTTTAAATTTCATAACAATCAAAGCTCTTCACTTATTACTATAAACTACATCTTCTATTCTTCTTTATTGTTTTTCTTTTAAGCTAGGTTTGGTGGGTTTACACACCACTAAAGTTGGATCCAAATTAGGATCCGCACACCACCAATTTATTTTTTATTTTTTATATTTTATTTTTATGAATTTTTTTATATTATAAAACTGCGAAATAAAAAAAACGGAACAAAAATTATAAAGTTTGATAAGTCAAAAGTGTTAAAATACAAAAAATACGAAGCAAAATACCATAAAAACTGTCTTTGTTCTGTTAATAAATGAGTAAAACTCCCAGAAAAATGCGGAACAAAAATCATAAAATTAAAATAGTTTAAGACAAAATATACATAATAAAAAATATTAAAAGTTATTTTGTCCTATCAATAAAGCGAAAAATAGGGAGATGAGAGGGGTAGGTGGTGGTGTGTAAGAAAAAGAAACATGCATGTGACGCACACATAAACCATTCTATTTTTACTCTTACTTCTTAATAACATTTGTCTCTAACTTTGAAGTTGTCGAACCATAAAAGACTAAAAGGGTCTTATAGTTCATATCTTTTGATGCGTTATAATTTTTTATGAGTATTGCTATATCTTCTTGCTCTTTGTGTTTACTTATTCTTCTACTCACATGAAAATATAACACATGTATTCCACTCATTAACTCACTTCATCTGAAATGTCCGTTTTTTCACATATCAGGATCCTAGAAGTAAGAAGATAAGTAGAAATGTTTAGTAGGAAGAAATACCATTTCTCATTTTTGATACATTTTTTATATAATAAAACAAAATCCCTGGCGGGAATTTTTTCATTTCAAAAAAATCAATTCATACATTATTTGGTAATATTTTATTTATTTATTATTATTTTTATTTTAAAATATTTACTAAAAAACTCAAATATTCGGGATTTGATAATAGTTAAAAAAACGTTCTTATATATATTCAAGAAAAAAAAATAAACATAAAAGTTTAAATGTCAAAAGTATAAAGAAAAAAACTTAGTAAAAAGCGGGAGTGATTTTTAAAAATATTTGCGTCTAATGTAAAAAAAAAACAAATAGTAATCGATTCTTAAGAAAACACAATATATAAAAACCCGTACGTGCGCAAAAACCCGCACGTGCGCGAGTATTATAACTAGTGCACCATTACATACATTCTATACTTTGATTGATATAATGTGATGCACCATGCATCTGGACTTGAAAAAAACCGCGTCCAAAATGATTGAGAAAAAAAAGGGAAAAAAAAGCCAGTGCAATTCAAGCCAATTTATATTACTTCCTATTAGTGGTGTGCTTTTTACAATCAACACGAGAACAATGTTAGTTTATGCATTTATTGATGACTGTGTTTTTCGTATCCCATGAACATAATGTTGTGCTATACGTGTTTGCGGTTGAGTTATAGAACCATAGAAAAATGCTAGGTTTGGTGGATGGCTAGATGTGCCGGCCCTTGTATCGGGTGAAGCGGGAGACGGCCCAGGGCATCCAAATTATAGGGGCATCAAATGATAGATTCCTATTAACAGGTTTTTTTAATGAACAAAAGAAACAAAGTTTCGATCGTGTTTTAATGGAGAAAGTGTTTCTTTTTTTCTTTATTCTCACTTAATGAGTGAGTTCATCCTCTATTCCTTCGTAATAAGAGAACTTCCAAATAATCTTATCTCTTAAATAAGTGGTTGATATAGACAAAGGTCCACATCACTTAATTTAGTGAACACTTATTTAGTTTTGTGTTTCGGAAAAGAGGGGTGATACTCACATCACACTTTTTGATTCATGCACCACTAGTTATGCATTACAGTATTGCATAACTAATGGTGCATGAATCAAAAAGTGTAGTATGAGTATCAATTCCCTTCGGAAAATGACCTAAACATATGTCAAAAAGGTTTAATCTGGGACCACCAAAATTGTTTTCTTTATGATGCCTATAAATATATAAAATTTCATTTAGCCCCTTTGATATCCATTGATCGTATATCTGACACAAACTTAGGGTGCATTTGGATAGAGGGATTGAGGGGTAGGATTGGGTGTCACTTTAATAAAAGTTGTTTGGTTTATAAATTTGAGTTTTCATAATCACTGACAAAGGTATTTTCATTCCCAGCTAGTTGGGTGAGATCCTTTTAAAACCTGTGAGTCTTTTTTTTTGTTCGCTCACAATCATTTGAGTTTCTTATTATAACATAATATTTAAATACAATATAAATCAATATCAATTTTACAAAATAATATATATATATATATATATATATATATATATATATATATATATATATATATATATATATATATCTATACTATATAAAATGGAAAAATGGTCAAGTGGAAAAAGTGAAAAATGTTGAAAGTTGAATGTTGAAAACATGGTCAATGGAGAGAGAAATAAATAATATAATTAATACTCTTATTAAAACACCCCATTACTTAAAAGTACAATAATTTATTCACATTGTACACCCAATTAAAAGCACATCTACCAAATTAAAAACAATCATTTGAAACCGATACCGGGTTGACCCGTTGAAACCGATACCGGGTTGACCCGGGACGCTTCAAACCCGGCGGGCGACCCGGTTTAATTTGACATTTTTTCGACCCAACCTATCGGTTTGACTCGGTTTAAATCAACCTGTTTTTTATCGGAGCGGTTCAACGGTTGAACCACCGGGTGAAATCGGGTTTCAAATTTGACAAAATTATATGAGAAATGATGAAGTAGTTGTGGAACCCGTGACAATTTTTTTAAAGGAGAGACCAAGTAATTGTAGTTTTTGGTTTATTTTGCTTTGACACATGTAATTTATTTTAAAAAATGTTGCTCTTGCACCATTTAAGGGACTAGCATATATGAATCGTCGTTTAAAAGTTAATATATATTGTATAGCCCTTTGTCCAATGTAATTTATTTTAAAAAATGTTGCTCTTGCACCATTTAAGGGACTAGCATATATGAATCGTCGTTTAAAAGTTAATATATATTGTATAGCCCTTTGTCCAGTGTATCAATAATGTTATGTAAGTTTATTAAAATCACAAAAAATAAATAGTATTGTTATCTTTAGCGATAATTATTTGTACCTCAAACAAATAGCTTTGAACAATGCATAAATATCTATACAAATTGATAGTACAAAATAATCTTATATGGTGATATCCAATTTGCAAAGTTACAATTTTAAAAGCCACACACCAAATGATAAACGCTACACATGTAAAAAAATAGTTATCACTGCCTAAATTATTGACAAAACAAGAAAAAGCGGTCACACATGTTGGCTATACCTCTAAACTATAATATAATATTGCCAACTACATAATACCGTTGCTTTTTGTAATGCTTGAATCTATTATTACTAAAAATCTTAATAACTTAAAACAATCCTATTAGAAAATATACTCACACACTTAGATCGACTCCACATAATTTTTTTAAAAACTATATATTTATGCTGCTATGCAACCACGCATCAGAATTATAGTTATTTGAAAACGATTCTCTAATGCTACAAATACAGTTTGTTGAAAGAAACTTATGGGTCGTTGGAACTTTGCAGAAAACTAGACATCGCTGCCGCTAGTAGGCGCGGTTACTAGTCTAGTATATATATATATATATATATATATATATATATATATATATATATATATATATATATATATATATATATATAGGATCGGTTCCATTGAGAATGTTTTTATTTTGAGAAGATTGAGAAATCTTCGTTTGAGCAAATTGATTCTTGTTTTTTATTTGATTCACAACTAAACATCATTTTATGGTGAATCGAATCTATAAATCACAAATTTGATTCACAAATCTTCGTTAAAATCGAGTTATGATGATGATTCATTAAATTTGTACCGATGATTCAGTATTCTACATATATCGTAAAATCGAAAGATTGTTAACATTGATTCAATTTTTTTTACACATTTTGAATTTTAATCATATTAAAATGAGTTTTACGCTTGAAAAACATGAATCAAAGTTAAAAATCTATCGTTTTTGAAAACCTTCTCAATCTTCTCAAAATATAAACATTCTCAATCGATCCGGATTCTATATATATATATATATATATATATATATATATATAGGGGATAGCTTGGCTACAATTTTTGTAGCCAATTGGCTACAATCCTTTATAAAAAATACACTAGCAATGAATCAGGACACACATGAAAAAAAATCGGACCCACAAAAAATTCAGGGACTCACATTATATAGCACAAAATTATAGCCATTAGCTACAACAAATTGTAGCTAATATATTCCCATATATATATATATATATATATATATATATATATATATATATATATATATATATATACTAGTGCCAAAACCCGTCCGATGGACGGGTATGACTTGTGATTTTTATTTTTAGGATTTAGTAGAACAAATATATACTAAAAAGTAATTAAAAGTTAAATGAGACGGTTAAAATCTATAATTGATGTTACCATAATCCATAAAACGGCTAAAACCAGGTAAGTACTTTGATTTGTGGTTTTTATTTTTGGGATTTAGTTGAACAAATATATACTAAAAAGTTATTTTTAGGTTTTAAAGTGACTTTGTTGTATTCATTGGTGATAGACGAATTTAGTATTATTAATGGTTGTATCCGTCTTCCAAAATAGCAACTCCAAATACAGAGCTGCAAGTTTGCGGACTTACTTGTAGGGTATGCATTTCCATCACCAGAGAGCTTATCACCCTATTTAATCCATGATTTAGTTTGACCTACGCAAATTTTCAAATAAAAAGTAATTAATGATTAACAACTTAGACATGACATTTCTGTAATTAGTATTATAACTTACCTTAGCAAAACATAGATAACAAATAGCCCAGTGTCTTTATAGTTATTATTGAAAGCCACACAACTCAATACTATTTGATGTAAAGAAACATGATCCAAAGTACCATTGAAAGCTAATATTATTTAGCATTTACCTGAGTTGTACTCATGAGGTTGAAGTTGCTTGGACCTTGCTTTCTTCACAAGCTCCTTTCATTTCTTGGATAATAAATAAAGATCTGACTAAAACACACAGAATAATAGACTTTGATGGATTTTCTATCCATTTGACGTCTTCATTTTTTAGGTATTCCGTATATATTTGACCCACTTGGCCTGTTTTGACCCATTTGTATTAATAGTCCAGGTAACTATCTACAATTTCAACAAAAAAAAACCCCACAATCCGTGTTAAAGTTTTAGTTTAAGCTAAAGTTTAACATTGATACGAAGTAACCATTTAGTCATCCCCATGTAATAAAGGTCAACAATTTCTTTCATGATAAATTCCAAGTTTAATTTAGTTCTTAAAACACTGCAAATGATGAAAGAAAGTTTTATTGTATATTTAATGGAAGGTTAACCATCTAAAAGTTTTAAATATTATTTTTATTTAGTATTGATAATTTGTTTATCCAAGCATGTAGTAAATACATAAATATATAAGTTGAATTGGTTAATACTTGTACTTTGGGATTGTTGGGGGCCATGGATTCCTTTGATTAATCATTATTGAACTGACAACATATACTTTGTTTTTACGGATAATTTTATTTTACTTGTCGGGTTAACATTCAATAAAAATTTGTCTTGTCGGGTTAACATTCAATAAAAATTTGGAATGATTATAGCTTATGTTTCGTTAACTTAAGTTTTTTAACGATATTCATAAGGATTGCTCAAATCAAAATTTTCCTACCGTAAACTAATACCATAAAAATATAAATTTGAATCCCTATCCTTACAAATAATTTTCCTTTAACTAACACTATCAAAATCATAATTGACCATGTCCTTAAAAATAATTTTCCGTTAACTAACACCATCAAAATAAGTTTCATTGTACTAAACTAACTTTCAAAGCAAATCTAATATATCTCGTTGTTGGTGTATAATCTTTATTGGAGAGTAAGGATTAAGCAACTTACTTTGCTGAATCTGTCATTGTTGGGCATGTTGATGAAGTGCAGAAGTCAGTGACATTGCTATAAAGGAGGTCCACTTAGTTAAAGAAATCTACATCTACAGAAACTGAAAAAACAATTTTACCATCATGTGCAAGTTACGTGAGGGTCTTTAACAGTCAAATTCAACGCATGTTAAGCTAAGGGACCGTGAGTGTTAACGATTTGAAAGTTAAGGACTATTTGGATCACAAAAAAGTCAAAGGACTGTATGTGAAAGTCAACGCAAACCACAAAGACGGTCCGTGTTATTTTCTCTTGAAATTAAGTTTACACTAACATTTAAAATGTAATTCAGATGATGTCAATAAGAAATTGAGAATGGCCATGCGTAAGTATCTTTTGTCCAGACCATTGGACCAACATATATTGCCATATGCCCCAGTAGCCGTCCTTAAACAACTTTTACCAGGGTCAGGCTTTGAACCGAGTCACCAATACACAGACAAAGCAACCTTAATGACACAGCTAAAAAACGTTAATAAACTTGAAACAAAATTCTCAATCACTCTATCATTATTCATACCAATGTCACACAGTTTCAAGCTTCTTCTATTGTGATTTCTTGTTTCAAATTCAAAAATGATACATCCAATCTCAATTCAACCGTCGTAAGAATACAGGGCAGATATATCAGTCTAGCCATGGGAAGACCTTGGGAGGGGTTGGCAATCATGTTGTAAGAACTTCAACTCCAGTCTCAGTAACCTGCATGGTATCTAAACATGAGAAAAGCATAGACATGGGTGGACTCATATTCCTAAAATGGGTCATTTTTAGTTGCTTAGCTCTTAGAAGCAAGTTAAATAGATAAGAATTTAAGAGAGTTATCCATAAAAGGAACATCTTAATATTCAAAAGCTAGTGGCCTAACATGTGTTCAAATGCGTTTTTTAACTATTCTAATAATAGTAATAATATCTGAAAAGAAAAACTACTTGTTTCGACATGTTACCCAACCTACACCTTTTGCCAATGCCCACAATTGTCAATGGGAATGCAGTGAGTGCATCTAAGTAAACTGAACTGAAACAACTAACATGAATGATTTGCATTAGAACTATGACGCCGTTAAAAAAAATAAATTAAAAAAAAAAAAAAAAATTAGACCGATGATAAAGATTTTGAGATGTCGGTTGCCTGTTGAGGTAAAAAAGTTGATATCAATGATTTCATTTTGTCACAGGTGACTAATAGTAGAACGTTTCGAGTGATCATAGATAACTTAAATTATGACAATATAATTGGACACTTTTGACAGATTTAGCAGAATTACTTAGGATTTTTTTCAGTCTGTTAAATCAAGGAGAGCGAAATAGCCTATGACTTAACATTTGATTAACGGTTTCAGTGGAATCGCCAAGATCAGAAGCTTAGAAGCGAGTAGAAGTTAGGGATTTAAGTAGCTGTGAATAATCAATCCAATCATTGTACGGTAACCTTGGATTTTAGCACAAGTGCCTTCTAAACTTTCTGATTCCTTGAATATCACTGACCTCGCTTTCTCACTTACCTCTGCTTCTTTCGCGACTTCTACTGCAGTTGCTAATAATGCTTCTGGGGTGTCAGATTGATTATCTATAGTGCAATGTTATAACATAAAGGATGACCGATACATGTGCACTCTTTTCATATTTCTTAAGGAAGTCAATAAAACTGATAGGACGATTTTCATCCAGTCTTATTCCGGAACAGAATCACTAATCTGGTAGGATTATTTCCACCAATTCATTGCATTTCAATGTAAAAGCGCAAAGAGAGTTTTTAATCAATGATATAACAATGTCTGACCATCCATAAAATTGACAATTAGCCAAAACATTATATTACAGCTTTGACATGCAACACAATCAAAATTTGTGAAAAGCTCTGACACATCGACAGAATAGTAGATACAATTATCGAGTTTTGCATACAGCAGATAACCGTGACTTTTGAAGATCATTTTCCCATCTATTTGATTGTAAACTTCATCATCATCATCAAAGCAATTGCCGTTATGAACTTAATCATACCACATTTGACCAATTTAAAATGGTCAAACTTGGCCAATGTATCAGGAACTGGCTCAGCTGGTTTCTCTCTTTTCCGCAAATGTCTGTGCAACCAGTAATGGGAACGCGATAGTTGCATCACAGTGCACCTGGATTGAAGTTAACAATTAACATGAATACCTAACACCACAACAATTTAAAACCAAAAAAACCTTTTATAGATTGGTTTATAATGTTGAAACTTTTTTTCAGCTTATATAAGCTTATCATGTCATAATAAGCTTATATAAGCCGGAAAGTTTCAAAATAAGCCACAAAAAGCGAGTTTATCATGCCATAAGCCCGCTATATAAGCTTAACCAAACACCCCCTTAAACCTAAAACAATATCCAAGTAACATACCATTATACATGAAAATACATATCAGCTAACAAAATTGTAATATGAAGGTGTTGGCCACCTTCTTCATAGCCGACATAGCCAGGTGGCGCACCCATTAACCGTGAGACCGAGTTTTTCCATGTATTCACTCATATCGATTCTGACAAGAGCATTCTCAGTGTTGAAGAGGTAAGAAGCTAAAGTCTTTGCAAGCTCGGTTTTACCAACACCAGTGGGACCCATAAACATGAAGCTTGTTATAGGTTTGTTTGGATCAGATAAACCAGCCCTCGACCGTCCTATTGCATTAGCAACAGATTTGACCGCCATATCCTGACCAACAACTCGTTTATGGAGAACGTTTTCCAGTGACACAAGCGTATCTCTCTCAGACTGCTGAAGATTTGATAAGGGTATTCCAGTCCATTTGCTTACAACTTCAGCAATGTCGATATCTGTAACTTCCTCACGCAATAAAGATTTCCCAGAATGTTGATAATCGTAAAGATTCTTCTCAGCTTCTTCTAGGTGGCGTTGAAGGGTCAATATGGTTCCATATTTGAGCTCAGCAGCACGATTCAGATCATAATCACGTTCAGCAGCCTCCATTTCTTGGTTTACCCTATCGATCTTTCAGAAAAACAAAAATACTAATGAACAAATAAACCAAAAAATATTATGTAATACTTTAGGAAATTGATGTAAATTACCTCCTCCTTGATTGACTGTATTCGAGTTATCAATGATTTTTCATGCTCCCATTGCTCATTAAATTCTTTTGTTTTTCTTTATAAGCTTTTATATCGTTTTCCAGCTTGGACAACCGTTCTTTGGATGCTTTATCAGTTTCGTTTTTAAGAGATGACCTCTCCATCTCGAGCTTTAAAACAGCTCGATCTAACTCGTCCAGTTCAGTGGGCTTGGATGTGATTTCCATTTTCAGTTTCGCAACAGATTCATCTACCAAGTCAATTGCTGCAATAATAAACCAACATTAATACGTTCAATTGTTACAAATACATTTTGCATACAGTTAACTGAACAGAAAGATGTTCTAACCTTTGTCAGGTAAAAAGCGCTATGTTATGTATCTATTGGCAAGTATAGTTGCGGAAACTAAACCACCATCAGAGATTTTGACCCCGTGATGAAGTTCATACCGCTCACGTAGTCCACGAAGAATGGAAAATGTGTCTTCGACAGATGGTTGATCACAGAATACTTGTTCAAACCTACGCTCAAGAGCCGGGTCCTTTTCGATATACTTTCTGTACTCATCCAATGTGGTTGCTCCAATACATCAAAGCTCACCTCGACCAAGCATTGGTTTCAACAGATTAGCAGCATCCATTGCTCCACTCATAGCTCCTATACACGCATGTCACATTAAGACAATCATAAAATAAGGCATAATCCATAGAAAATAAGCAGGTGGTGCAACAGTATATTTGCTGACCTGCACCAACTGCTGTGTGAATCTCGTTAATGAAAAGAACAACTTGTCCATTGGCAGCAGTGACCTCTTTAAGAACAGCTTTAAGTCGCTCCTCAAATTCTCCTCTGTATTTAGCACCAGCAAGCAATGAACCCATATCCAGTAAGATAAGCTGCACCGTAAAAGAATCAAAAATTTATCAACACAAACTTGTGATTTTGAAAAATGAATGCACAATTAGTAGAATAGTAGATCTTCAAGAAACATATTAACAGCACTGGTAATGATGGTGATGAGAAAGCGATTTTTTGTAACCTTACGGTTCTTGAGGGACTCTGGGACATCTCCGCGCACAATTCTTTGAGCTAACCTGCATTATATAACATGTTTCAATACATTAACAATAACTTTGAATGAATAGATCATCAAACTGACATGAACGATGACTGTACCCTTCAGCAATTGCAGTTTTTACCACACCAAGCTCACCAATTATCACAGGGTTGTTTTTTGTTCTTCTAGACAATATCTAAATGCATCGCCTGATTTCATCATCCCGACCTATCACTGGATCAAGCTTACCCATTCTAGACATAGTAGAAGCCAACTAATGTGTTTTTTATATATTAACATCTGTACCTGCTATATTTTCATAAGACGAAAAAAGTTATCTATATATTTTCTTAAAGGTAACTGATAAACTAAACAATTGGTCAAAACGCATGTCAACATTAAAGAGTGATGACATTTAAATTGAGTGGAATTAGTCAATAGAAGATTTCATGCTATCTCACACCAAAGCAATGCCATAAAAGACTATTTGGTATACCGGGGAGGTACAAAATATCATTTACTGTATTTTTATGTTTTTTTGTCATATACGCGATTTTGTTGACCACTTGAGGTCAATAATAGCTTCAAAATATAAAACATGTGTACTAAATTTCAGAATGTGTATGAGATCAACTAACTTTAAAATGGTGGCTGCAAAAGATACAAGTTTGTTCAAGAGAACTTGCAGGGAAATAGAGAAAAAACCTTGAATCAGGAGAAGATTCCCAAGTAGAGCAACTCCAGTATGCATCGCAGGCTTCTTGTGCTGATAGCTTTAAACATTTCTTCCAATTTTTTATCAACATAATACAACTATCAATCAAAATAGATATGAGAAAAAAATATAGGAATAATTACATTAAAAAAGATTTTGATAGTGACCGCAATGAATCTTTCATATAGAATATACCTCTTGACTATTTTCATTACGGAAGCATTGGCAAAGAAATGAGTTGCGATCCTTCTTTGTTGTCCACTCTGTACTATCTTTGGACACTTTCATTATTTCTGAATTTATTACGGTTTGTATATCCACTTTCTCATCCTTTGACAGTTGATTATCAACCTATGAAATATAACATATATCGGCAAATAATCCAAAATTAGAAAAGAGCTGAAGCTCAAGCTTTGGTCAGTCCAATAAGTAGATCACTAAGATGAATAACATGAATTTGTCAGCTTACTTTTTCCAAGGGCTGAAACATGATGCCTTCTACTTCTATACAATCTTTAGTTTCTTCAAAAACAATTACAAGATCGACACTTCTCCCGTCGCAAGTGAATTGATACAATTCAGCTCAATACAATCCATCTTCTCTAAGATCTGCGATGTACACAGTTGAAGTTTCTGTCTCCCCTTCTAATTTGTATTGGAGGCCAAGATATTCAAGTTCATCTCTGTACGGATAGGCGGGATAGCTAAGGACAAGGTTTACGGTGTATGTAGTTAGTGGGGATAAGAATTGAGTTTTGACATGTACTCTAAATCCTTTAATCGTCGTTTTATAGGGACCCGCTGGAAATCTGCATAGCGAAGAAGCAAAAAATAATACATCACTTTATATACAATTACAAAACAATACTGATGAGTAGGTAGAGGAGTAAAAGTCACCTTGAATGATAATGACGTGATCATAATGAAAAACGTAATCTTTATTTGACTCATCTGGAATCAAACACTCTGCTATGGATATCATTTCACAGTTATCTCCGTTCTCGTTTAATGAAAACCACAGTTCATTTGTTAAAAAGATAAGATGAATTAGTTATGGATATCATTTCACAGTTATCTACACTGAGTTTGGTCACAATCCCTGGAAGAATCCGGTATGAATGAAGTCTGGATCACCTCAACAACAGTTCGTGCCAGTGCTCCTGCACGAGCGCATGACCACATCAGCTCAAGCATAAGGAAGAAGAAATAATTGGTCCTCAGATTTTATTATTTGACTTTTAAGGGTCAGGTAACATGAATTTTATATGTTTGCACTTTGTAAATTATCTACATACCACAGAGGCTCTTTTACGCTAATTTTAATGCTCATCATACATGTTTAACCCATTAATGATTAAGATCAGAAAATGTTATATGCAAGTCATTAACCATCTCTCCGAAGTTAGGAAACATGAATTTCCAATCCTTTCTATAGCCATTTTATATAATGCATTGGTGAGAATTGAACAACCATATGTCAATTTTGGAAGGTCGTGTGTTAAACTATTGTCCAATCACTTCCTCAATTGGCCTTCAAGTAACATCAAAGGTAATATTTCAAAAGAAACTTACCATTTTAAAAGTTCATTAGCATGAGATGGAAGTCACGGAGGAGTCAGGACTCCATTAATCACATGAGAGCTGGACCTATCAAGCCATCCATTTGAAGCTAACATGTTATTGTCATTGGAGGTTGTAGTAGATTAGGGGCATCCCATAGGTAAGTTGTTAACTGTAGTGAAAAAGTGAAGTTACATAACATTGATAATAATTCAAACATACTTGTAATAACGAACGCAAAAGAGGAGACACCCGAGAGCCTGCATAAGATACAAGTTTAGCATCATTATGTTCCCATGACAGGACTAACCTCATTCTATGCAGGGCCAATTCTACATACCCAAATATCAACTTTTTTGTGTTTAACTGGCTTTATAAAAATTGGAATTGTCTGCAATAGGGCTTTGTTAAAGTTAATGCAAGCTTGTCATTGTTCCCGTTACCCGAAACATGCAATTCACATTTATACGAAATAAAAAAAATCAGTACAAAATCAGAAAAGGAAAACCACCTAAGGGAGCATTTGGGATTGCCTTTAAGAGTACCTATCTGCTTAAAATTAGCTTTTAAGTGCTTGCATGCCGTAAAGTAAAGAGATCTAAACTTTTTATAAAAGCTTACCCTGGCTTTTTTCATCAAATTTGGAGTGGCAACATCAACCATGTTGACAATGCTCGTTTTGATGCCATTACCACGGACCTCGATCTTAGTGATCATCTTTGACATCTTGTACCTGTAAAAGGCATCATCATTGTTGCTCGCACCAATGTTTTGCAACGCCATGATTGGTTCAGTAGATCAAGTATCAGATCAATGGAATAATAGGGGTTGAATTAAAAAAAACTTTGAGAACAAAAAGAAGGATCAACGGTAGAGACTGAAGGTTGCTGCAAGTTACAACCAAAATAATCAGTATAATAAAAGTACAAAACACAAAGCAAAATGGCACAAGAAGGTATAATGCGTACCTGGTCACATAGCATTAGAGCTCGATCGTCAAATTTAGCAATGCTGAAATCAGGGACCCTTCCTCACCAATTTATGTTAATGCTGCATTTGAAGGCTTTTGAAGTCCAGCTTTGAGCAATTATATTCTCAGCATACTGCTCTGTTGAATGCAGTACCCATCGTTCATTGATGTAAAGAGTTGCAAAACATATATAGTAAAGTAAAAAAGGACAGTAACTCACCCAAGGACTCAACGTTGAGGCTGGAGTTGAAGTTTATTTCGTGTGAAAAGAATCCAATATATCAGCACGGAATTGATGGAGATCCTGAGATGAAAGGTGTTCAGAACACGTATTTTCTGGTGAGGAAAGTTTCTCAAGTGGCAATATATCAGGATGCTCACATCAGACCTGAATCTAATATGCCAAAAATCAAACTGATTCAAGAACCATGGTTGCACACATGGTATAATGAAGCTTGTCATGTCTATCATACTGTAATCTCGCTCGAATCTTTGATGAAAGCTACATAGTGCAGTATCTCAGAAGTGCAGTAAAGAATGTTGGTAGACATGTAAAGCGACTTTCCTCACTATACATGTACCACACCAGATCTTTCACTACCGTATTTGCATCTCAAAGTGTAACATTGTTAAGAGCTTTCCAACCTTTCAGATCGGTCAAGCTGACAACAAACCGCAGTGCCATAGATGTAAGAACAACATATTGATGACCCTTTTGACATGAGTGATCACATTCTAAAAGAGTGAGGCCACATAAGAAAATCAACTTCTTTGATTGATATGTCCAATTTTTTGGCTCTTCAATGCTAGATGTTGCAAGGGTGCAAAAGTTTCTCTTCAATATGTTTTTATATATAGTATGATAACTAAGAAGCATTAATCAGTAATGGGAAACTGTAAAAATGTGTAATAATGTCAGTTGTCAAACATGTCCTAATAAAAGATCAAGTGACATGTAGGTGATAGAAACCAAAGTGTTATCAAATGCTTAAAACCTCTTTAATTGCTTTATAAAGAAGAGTAAATCAGTATTTTAATCAATTAGGTTTTTTAAAAACATATTTAGTAAATCAAATACCCTAATCATATTGAAAAAAAAGATTAAAAAAAAAGCATTGACAGTTTGACACTCAACCCAAACCATATTACCGCATTATCTGTTTTTACCCGTTACCCAGCCTCCAGTAAACTACCCTTAGTTTTAACTTTTAAGCTTTTGAGTCATACACCTCTAAGACATCAGAATCTGGTTGAGTAAAAGTTTCAGATATGCAACCATCCAACTTTGGAGGAGCTAATTCAGATGCTTCTCTACGATCCAAGTTGCACTTACTTAAATCATCGAGTTCCCCAATAACACCATGCATAATAAGCAAGACCTGAAAAACCCAATAACGTATAAGCAAGACCTCAAAGATCAATTTTATTCAATTAAATACAGTTTACTTAACCTATATACTAACGCATAATAAAACCTTATGTAACATGTTCATGGCATAGGTGACCAAATCTACACATATATCTTGTTATCTACATAGCCCACACTATCGTTTAATTTATCATATACAACTAAAAACACCATGCATCTATTATAAATAATCATATACAACTATATGTTACCTGATTTGTGATGAACAGGCGCTTGAGTATATTTAAAAGTTAGGGTTTTAGGAATTTGGGAGAGATAGAATGGTGCGCGAATGAAAAAGAAGCACAATAGGTTTTCTACTGAGAATTGAAGCGCTAGGGTTTTTTTTAGAGAGAGTGAGGAAAAGGGCGATTAATCAAAAAAGAAGCACAATAGTTAATGAAAGGATTAGCCGGATTTGTGTAAGTATATGAATCTGGGAATGCAATGTTTAACAAAAAAGTGGCATGCTCCAATGGTTGAAGAGTTTGTGTGGGGATGCTAAGGTTATGTTTCTTTTTATTTCTGCACTCAGACCCTTAGACTATCTTTATCAACAACCCAACCCAACCTCATATTTTATTAAAATATTATTTTCTCTTTCATCCACCTACACAAAATACATACAACCAATCTATACCATTTATCAACAACCCAACCTAAAATAATATAAGTATTAAAAATAAAAATAAAAAAAGTAAAGAAAAAGCAAATAGCTGATAAAATAAAACATGTGGCAGATTGGGGTTGTGATCTTGGGTTCCAAGTGATCACAGGTTGTTGATGTTGGTTGTAACAACATTATAAAATAATATACTTGTATGTATTTCATAAGTTGGGTTGTCAACCCATGCAATAAACATAGTCTTATAAGTTTATGTGGGTCTGCTGTGGGTCCCATGTATGTTGCTAGCTCTAATTGGGGAGGAACTCACATTTTAAGCCTTGTGGTAACAGACGCAATAGTGGAAAATAATGGGCCCTACATAGAAAAGAAACATTATTAAATATTAGCCGGCAAGTACGGCATGATGTCAAGTTTCTACCAAAGTTAGATGACCCATAAGTTTCTTTCAACAAACTGTATTTGTAGCATTAGAGAATGATTTTCGAATAACTACAATTCTGATGCGTGGTTGCATAGCAGCATAAATATATAGTTTATTAAAAAATTATGTGAGTCGATCTAAGTGTGTGAGTATATTTTCTAATAGGATTGTTTTAAGTTATTAAGATTTTAGTAATAATAGATTCAATCATTACAAAAAGCAACGGATTATGTAAATATTATATTGTAGTTTAGAGGTATAGCCAACATGTGTGACCGCTTTTTCTTGTTTTGTTAGTAATTTAGGCAGTGATAACTATTTTTTTACATGTGTAACGTTTATCATTTGGTGTGTAGCTTTTAAAATTGTAACTTTGCAAATTGGATATCACCATATAAGATTATTTTGTACTATCAATTTGTATAGATATTTATGCATTGTTCAAAGCTATTTGTTTGAGGTACAAATAATTATCGCTAAAGATAACAATACTATTTATTTTTGTGATTTTAATAAACTTACATAACATTATTGATACACTTGACAAATGGCTATACAATATATATTAACTTTTAAACGACGATTCATATATGCTAGTCCTTTAAATGGTGAGAAACAACATTTTTTAAAATAACATTATAAAATGACAAATTACATGTGTCAAAGCAAAATAAACCAAAAACTACAATTACTTGGTCTCTCCTTTCAAAAAATTGTCACGGGTTCCACAACTACTTCATCATTTCTCATATAATTTTGTCAAATTTGAAAACCCGATTTCACCCCGTGGTTCAAGCTGGTTGAACCGTTCCGATAAAAAAAAGGTCGATTTAAACCGAGTCAAACCGATAGGTTGGGTCGAAAAAATGTCAAATTAAACCGGTCAGGCCGGTTTGAAGCGTCCCGGTCAACCCCGTATCGGTTTCAACAGGTCAACCGGTTTCAACGGGTCAACCGGGATCGGTTTCAATTGGTTGTTTTAATTTGGTAGATGTGTTTTAATGGGTGTACAATGTGAATAAATTAATGTACTTTTAAGTAATGGGGTGTTTTAATAAGAGTATTAATTATATTATTTATTTCTCTCTCCATTGACTATGTTTTCAACATTCAACTTTTAACATTTTTCACTTTTTCCACTTTGACCATTTTTCCATTTTATATAGTATAGATGTGTGTGGACCCAATCCTCCCCATATAGTAAAAAGAAACATGCCCTAAGACTTGTGTTCGAATCTTGCAATGTGCAAACTTTTTAAACAATTTTATTAATCCCGAATTTCAAGTCCTCTAATCATTTTCATTTTGGCTGATGAGGTGGCTTAATTGTGATGATGTGGCTTAATTATGATGACATGGAAATATGACAGGCTTTTATGGGATGCCAAGTGGCATTATGACGTGGCATGCCTCCTCTTATATATAATGTATATATATATATATATATATATATATATATAATAATCTCTCTCTAATTTTCCTTTTCAATTCTAAACAAAATCAAATCCTAAACCAAATTTAAATCCAATTCTAAACCCGTTTACCAACCAAACGGACCCTTAAGATATACATGTTAGGCTGGGCGGAGTGGGAGTGAGCACTCACCAAGTGAGGTAAGCCTTACCTTTCATCCTCATTCTGCTCACCAAGTGACACTCGCCAAAGAGAAACGAAAGGTGAGTGGCTCACGTTTGGTATGTTGAAAAAAATGTGGGACACTTTTTTTGATTTAATGCTTTTTATTTGTTTTGTGAGTGTATGGGGGGTATTTAGCGGGGTATATTTGTATAAAGTATGTATTTTAATGAAAGATGAGGGGAAGGTGCCCAAAGCGTGAGAGGGAGTTAAGGAAAATGATAGAAGAGAAAAAACTAAAGTGGCACTGATGTGTAAAATGAGAGGTTAGTGACCACTCACTTTAGTTTAGGTTGTTACAAAAGCATTATATTCTCCGAATATTATTTAGAAAAATTATTTAATTTTTTTTATAACAAATGAATATTGTTATGTTTTATTGCATGACCCTTTACTTTATGAAATTAATAGTTTGGACTATGTAAACTATTAATTTTAACAAGGTGCAGTAGCCCGTCGCGTTGTGGCGGGGGCATTTGCTATAATTTTTTTGCTGCTGCAGGTGTAAAAACTGCAATGGCGAATGGAGCACATGTAGGAAATGTAGTACTTATATTGCAGCTGCTGTCCAATACAAAAAAGTGCAGCTTTTTACACTAGTTTTTGGGAGGAAAACAACTTGTTAATACAAATAAGCCGTAATAACGTTTATTTATATTTTACGATCTTCTAATGTTTTGTCGATAACAAATGTAAAAATTTTTTACGAAACAAATAAAATACGTAAATGGTTTGAGCCAATAGTTTACTAACACACTTACGTCTTCACATAAAACACTAAACATAGTGTTTTCATGATTTAGTAATACATATGTACAACAACTAGTGTTTACATATTGGGTAGATATATACATAATTAGTATGTATTATAATGGGAAATATAATAGGTAGAAGTTTAAGTATTTGACCCATTGACTAAATACATTGAATGTAGTTGGGTAAAGCCCAAAGTCCAAAACCCATACCCATTGAGCATAACCCATAACTCATTGCATGACATCATGCATAAGTCATGATGGGTATTATCCATAACCCTTGGAGCTAACCTATAACACATGGACTAGATACATTGCATATTCTAGATACATTGTATCTACTTGGCTATCCATGACCCATAACCCATGACCCATGACCCATGACCCAAAACCCATAGGCAAAAAGGAGCATCCTACGGTTCCCCCAGCTTACACTGGACGAATCCCTCAAGTAAGGGATCCGTGGAACAGTAGCAATATTTTGTCTATAAATAGTGAGTCATTTCTTCATTGTAACTCACCCCTTTCACACATATTTTCTTTTTGCGTTGTAAACTCTCTAACCACAGATCCAAGTGATCTTTCTATGTAGTTTTGTGTTTGTATGATTCTCTAAGTTCCTCTTAAAGGCGAGATCACCACCTCTTGAAGTCGAACAAGCTCAAGTCCATGGGTTGCCTAGCTTCGTCATCATCAAGACTACTAATGGTATCTTGTAGATAGTTCTTTTCTTTCTCATTAGAAGTGTAGTGTCGAAGACATAGGTGAAAGATGTCTAAAGGGTCAAGACGATGACATTAGTGAAAAGTGTCGAAGAGTCAAAATAAAGGCATTAGTGAAAGGTGCCGAAAGTTCGTGTTGAAGGCATTAGTGAAGGGTGCCTAGAAGTCAAGTCAAATGGCATTAGTGAGGGGTGCCTAGAAGTCAAGTCATAAGGCATTAGTGAAAGGTGCCTAAAATTCGAGTCAAAGGCATTAGTGAAAGGTGCCTAAAGGTGTACATTCAGTATGGTGTGTCGATGTACAAGATAGATTTGTATTGGGTCAAAAGATATTGATATCCTTGTTGATGTTGTCATAAGGAGTAGATCTCCTTTGGGATAGGAGTTGTGTAGTGTTGGGTAGTAGTTCCACCTTTGTAAATGGAACTCGGTATCTAGCCTTGTACCGGATAAGTGTAGGCGACGTAGTGATAGGTTTGGTTCTACCTCTTGGAAGAACCCGGTGTCTAGCCTTGTACCAGATAAAGAGTAGGCGACGTTGTGAAGGCTTCTCCGCCACAAGGAGTTTGTGTTGTGTAGTGATTACGAACTCTTGAGTAGGTGACTCGGTGAGTGGAGTAGGGCAAGGAAGGTGTCCTTGTAGCCGAACCACTATAAATACTCGCGTTGTGGTTTTGTGCTTCTTACTCTTTATCTTAGATTTCATTTATCTATATACTTTTCTATCAACATCCAACACACACGTTCAACTAGATTGACATAAGTCGATCTGAATAGTTTAAAACCAAGCTTTAATCGGTAAAACTATTCAACCCCCCCCCCCCTTCTAGTTTTCCACAATTAGCATCTGAGAGCTTCGTTACCAAGTTTCTTAGAGTATGTTGTACTTTAAAAACTTGATACGATCCGTGTATAATTGAAAACAACAAAGAAGGTCTTTTACAAAATCAAACATCATGTCTTAAAAAAACTTTTGTAGGATGTTGATTATATGACAACAATATTTTTTTTCTCTCTTATTTTATCTTACTAAATTGCACTAACCTTTCTTGTCATTTTTCTTAGTTAAAGCTCATGTTTATCAAGCCATAGGAATTGCTTGGTAACAAGATTACCTTCCGTAAGAAGGTATCTTAATCACGAAGGAATCGGAGTTGTCTATTGACATTTTTTTCTTGTCAAAAGAAAGACACTCATAATTTCATTTGAGGTATGGCATCATACTTATCTCTAAATAACATTAGCTTAAGAATAAGTATGCTTACATAGGCATTTATATGATTTTTTTTTCATACTCATATATTACACGTAGCTTCGTTAGAAAACTTTTCTTGCATACGCGTTATTCTTTCATATATAGTCTAGGTTTATAAACATGTGTCTTATTTTACTTAAATCCAAAAATCAAATATTTCTAATAATAAAACAAAACACAAATCTAAAAAATTCCTCCTTCCCCATAAATACCTCCTCCGATCGTCAACTCCACCAAACCCACATTTTTCAAATCTTCCACTTTCAAAAAATTACCTCTCATTCAAACTTCATCTTCCTTATCATCTCATCTCATCTCAAATCAAAACCAAAGAAAAACTTCATCATCATGGTTTACATCAGCCCGTAATCATCGTCTTGACACTCATCGCTCTCGTGTTCCCCATGATCAAGTTTTCTCATGGAGACATGTACTTTGTATTGTTAATCTACATTGGTGTTATATACCCAATCCTTTGTATCATTTTTAGCATTGTAATGAAATATTACTAATGTTTTAGTTTATCTAATTTAATTTTCATAATGTGATTGTCATTTCTTCTATTTTTTGTCCTTCATACATTTGGCTTTGAGATATCTTAGAAACCTACAATGCATGCTTAACTAAGTAAATATTGGCTAAAATACATTTCTTTTTGTAAACCTATAAGATGCAAAAATCTATTTTTCGTCAAAATCTTTTCTGTCACTACAGATCCACGGATCCCTATAGTTCAACTAGCCGGATCCCTCTTGGAAGGGAACCGTGAGAACCATGGAACTGGGAAACAGATTCTCATGCAACATAAAAACAGTTTTCATCTTAAAAGGTAAAATCCCACTAGAATGTTAAATACTAAGTGAGTTAATTGTCATTGTTAATAGAAATCTAGTAAAAACGTTAGATGATCATTTTTTTTTGCTTTAATGTGTCTCATCATATTCTTTTCACTTCCATAGGTCTCGTCATGTCTCATGAGTATGAGTTCGACTTTTCACTCACTTATGTCTACATTCCTAACATTTCTCTTGAGCCCAACACACCTGGCAATCATGTCCATAGGTTCAATAATCTCGAAACTCGTCACTTCCATGAAGGACGTATTGTCGACACACCTCTACTATACGAAGAAGGTATCAATACCTCCTTTCGAACCATAGGACTAGAAGGCCTTCTTGGAATTAACGAGAAAATATGTCCAAGGTTTGTATTGGAATTCTTCCGTCAAGTTGAACTCGTTCGTAACGAGGATCGATCTCTATCTCTTTGGTTTTGGATCAAAAACTAAAAGTTTGTTTTAACCCTTGGGCAATTTGCTCACATTCTCCGAATTTCAAATCATGGACAATGTGCCTTCACTGAAGATTGTCTCTTGATTCTCTCTTCAACCATCGTGAAGAAAATAGTCCATATTGTTCACACATACCTTCCCCTCAAGACTTGACTCGCATGTTGTGCAAACCTCGACCCTATTACTCTAATCCAAACATAATCTATACACGTGATATCCGAGACGAGTTTAAACCTCTCGCAGTCATCCTACGTGAAAATGTTTGGAGTCTTAAGGGAAATCGAGAAATCCTTCCCGCTTGTTGTGCTCACATAATGTATTGTTTGCTAACACAACAACCATACAATCGCACCTACTTCTTCGCAAAGTGATTGTAAACCTTCAAGGCAACAAGAACAAACTAATCCCTTATGGAATGTTCCTGACACGCTTTTATCATCATATCATGTACTTCCACCCTTAATTTCAAAGTCCGTTTATGCGTACTTCGTGAATAAGATGATGGAACCTCTAAACACATCTCTCATCGAGTATTTCTTCATCCACAGAATAGGCAAATACTCAATTATCATTTGACGATCCATCTAGCAAAAACACTCAAGAAACTTAGTTTCCTTTCCAAATAGGGTCAATCCTTAGATTTCATCTTCTATCATTGTAATGTGATTTTTCTTATGAAATAAAACATTTAACGTTTGATGTCTCGTTTATATAATTGTTCAAACTTCTTAGAAAACACTAGCTTTGAAATACGATACCTTGTACAACTTTTTCATACGTTCTGTGAAGGTACTGTTTAGCAGGAGACGGATCCCACACTTTGTAATAGAAGAATCCCTCCACTTAGGGAACCGTGGGATCCGGGCAAACAGAAATGCAGTTTCTGACTTTATACATCAAACCATGTCCTTAGACCACTTCACACTAGCTAAACATAATACCTTAGGACCACTTAAGTCTTCCTCAAGCTCAGTAAGCTTCACACTCACTCTTAGCTCATTTAGGATCACACTCAAGGTACTTTTTGATTCATCATTTCACCAAAACTCATCATCTCCTATACTCACACATCATCCCTCACATATCAAAACATCTAGTTTTATAAATCACTCAATTTTAGCAAAATGATTATAGTCATCTCTACCTCAAAATGGGTCAAATACTAGTTTTTTTAATTTATTATAAATTTTAAGGTATTTTCCAAAATTATCTTAAGTTACTATCTGGTCTCTAGGATCATTTAGCTCCACTTGACACTTTCAAATTTTCTAGTGTCATCTTTGGACATTCATTGGTACTCATAAAGTTCTATTTTCTTCCATAAAAGGCAATCATTAGCTACCATCACTCATTGCCCTTGATCATTTAAGTACCCTTTCATTTAAGACACTTAGAAAGACTGAAACACTCAAGAGGTATATGTATTAGACCTTACAAACATCATTTTTATCTTTTATTAGCTGCTGAGAGCCGGATCCCTAGGATTAGCCTAGACGGATCCCTCACGAGGAAGGAACCATCAGGATTGGAGTTGACTCTTGACGCATCAAATCATCACATTCAATGAGTGGCTTGCACTTGCCAAATCTCTTAGTTTATAAACCACCTTGTTAGGGTGGATCATCAAGTAAAACTCTGAAAAAAGCTGAGTGTTATACGCGAAGTTTCTTCAACGAATCTCAAGCCAACAAATGAAGCTCTCTCACTTGCTAACTTGCTAGGCAACCACATTAGGAGAAATAATGGTTCTTGTTTTAACTTGCTCGGTTTCCTTTTAAACTCCTAGATCAATACAACTCGAAGTTGACTCTTGTGCATCTGAAATCATCACATTCCAAAGGATCTTAGTGGCTTAAGTCTTGAATGCACTTGCCTAGAAGATTTTAAATCCGATAGTTTGTTAGAAATTCATGTATTTTTTCCCTTATAAACCATCTTGTTAAGACTTCTAAAGTCATCATCTACATCCTCATTCTCAGCATTTAAAAACCCTTATAACCCTTGTGAAAATGTAGAGGGGGGGGGGGGTGAATACGTTACCGTTTAAAATCGTTAGATCTTTAGTATCAAATCGCTTACGAAGCTTGTTATAATATGAAAGTACCAATTATTGTTTGTGACTAATATAAAGTATGGTAAACCAAGTTGTCACACAATCATGAACATCAAACCACATCACAAACAATAGTATAGTGCAAGTATAAAAGTAAAGAGATAAAGAAAGGAAAGTGCAAACCGAACACGAGGATTTATAGTGGTTCGGTCACGGATCTCCTTTCCGCCCTACTCCACTCCTCGAGTACCCAATTCGAGAGTTACTTCACTAAATCAACAAGCTCCCTTCTCGGCGGAGAAAAACCTTACAATCGTAATTAAACACACTTTTTCGGTACAAAGCTAAATAACGGGTTCTAGTTCGAGGTAGAACCAACCTAACGTCGCCTATACAATATTTCCGACACTAAGCTAGATGTCGAGTTCTTTTACAAGGGTACAACCACTCCCAATATGTTTTATGGCCCAACATAATAAACCTTGTGTTTTATGGCACAAACACATAAACCATCTAATCTAGTTTGGTGAAAGTGTTGTTATGATGCAATGATGTTTACACTAATGATCCATGACACAAATGTCTAATGGATATGAATAACTACTTCTAAATGAACTTCCATTGATAGGAAGCCTTCATGATGAAGATCACAAGTTCCCTAAACTTCTTGTGATAGATCTTCAACTTGTGGTAAGTGGGGATGGCTAAATCTCCAAACTTTCCTTGGTTGATCAAAGAGTATGCTTACAACAAAGATGAATGTTAGAAGCATTATGATCATGATCATTAGGGTGTTTAATGTATGTTATTACATTGTTAATGATTGATCTAAATGTATGCAAGAAGGTGGAGAAGATGTGATTTGAAGTGGTGAAGAAATGGGAAAACAATGGGCTTCTATTATAGCCAAAAGTGGGACGGGAGCGTCCACGGACCAAGGAGCCCTTTAAAGGGTTCCGCCCTTTATAGAAACGGGTTCCGTGGGTGCACGACAAAAATCTAAAAATCTTTCTTCAAATCTTTCCAAGATATTACCAAATCTTACTAAGATCACATTTGATATATTTTGTGTCAATCTAACCAAAATATTCAAGTGATCTTCCAAGGATTTCAAAGATGATGCATGACATGATGTAACATGTATTTCCATTTTAGATTAAAAGGTTTATCAAGGTAAACTTGTAAAATGTATTATGTAACTAGTTAATAAAATGTCTAGTTACCTTTTGAAATACTTGTGAATGCAAAATGTAAAATGAGGTTCGAAATAGAATGGTTAACCTATTAAAATACTTAGTGACTCTAAATGTATTTTAAACATTCTAAATGATTTGTTAATGGGTTTGATCATAATGCCACATAACAAACATGTACGAACCTGTGTTGTAACATACGAGGACTTGAGACATCGAGAGGTGTTGAATGTATGTTGAGACAAATGTAATTACAAGTAACTTGTACATTTTACGTTATGTATTACAAGTTACATGTTTGTCATCAATCAAAACAAACGGGACTGTATAGATTAAATATCGTAATATTTGCACTAACAATCTCCCCCTTTTGATGATGACAAAGATATGTAAACGTAATAGAAAGTAAAATGTAAAAGGTTACTTGTATCCTTACTACCTTTACATTACCTTCTCCGTTTACACTCTTCTCCCCTTTTGTCGAAAACAAAAGGGCGTGTCCTTAGAGTTTAACTTAATTTCTCCCCAAAAGGCGAGCTTGCATCATCCCTAGTGAAGTTAAATCGTCCACTTCAATCCGTCCCTTGTTTGGTAGCGGATCCATGGATCAAATAAAGAGGCTTAACCTACATCAAGGTTAGTTTTATGCAACAAAAATTATGAGAAATATATGAAAAAGGAAAATGCATAGCAATGTTAGCCTATTTTCTCCACTTTTTATCGAAGCACAAATGCTTGTTGAAAAGTGAGAATGATGCTAAATGCGTGCATGCTCCCCTTTGACGGTTGCTCCCCTTGTTTGAGGTGTCGGGTATGATTAAAACCTACAAAACAAATATTAGTGCAAAACTATATTAGGTCATTGGGACGAGTAAGTGATATACACAAAGTGTGTATAAGATGCATTCAGTAAATTCTTGACGGAAGCTCCCTTGCTCTAGGGCGTCAAGATGAACCTTCAAAATAAATATTAGTATAATAGAAGCTTTGTCTTTAGACAAATATGTCATATACAACCAAGTGTATAGGCGATGCAATATGAGTGCTTAAAGGATATTCCTCCTTGTTCTAGGATGTCAAGAAGCATCTAAAATAATAAAAATAATTGATGCAAACTTCATCCTTAGATGAGTAAGTTATATACAATCGAGTGTATATGATGATGAACCTACAATGAAAAACATTAGTGCAATATATTTCATCTTTTTCACAAAGAAAAAATAAGATGTATATATGTGATAAATGATATAATCAAAGATCTCATGAAGTGTAGTCTCCTAATTACAATCATAAGAAAAGTGAGAATATAATATGATAAAAGCCTACAAAATAGTTCCTAGAAAGAAGATATGAAGTCTTCCACCGGTGTGCCACTAGTGGTGCTAGTGTTGGTGTCGGTTTACTAGTAGGATTCATGTGGTGATGATAGATGACTCGAGATTTACAAAAGTAAGTTTTCGCTAATCCATGGTGGTGATGATTAGTGAAAGTGGTGATGGAAGGTGGTGGTGATTAGGTAGGAAGCTATTAAGGAGTTAGAAACTCGTATGTATAGCAAATATAAAAATATGGACTCATGCAATCCTTTCGTCATGTCAAGTGACCAAAGCTAAGAAAAAAATATGAATGGACATTGCATTTCAATGATGCATAAGGGTTATGATTTGAATGATTTATTGATGCTAACAACCTATTGTTTTGAGCAAGTTCTCATATGCTTCAACCCAAGAGTAATCAATAATGTGTTCTATCTAAGAATATATAAAAGTGATAACATGAAGATAAATTAGTTCATTGATTGACACGAATTATAAAAATGACCTATTCTAGGTGACAATGGGGAAGGTAGTATTAGCATGGTTTTGACCGACATGGATGATTATCACTTTGAAAAGAAGTGAAGACAATATGGAAAATACTAATAATAATAATAATGAGTACCTATATGAGGATGAGAATGACATCATATAAGTGAGAGTTGGATGGACCAACGTGTTGGAAATGGCTGTTTTGATTAATATATTGTTTGCACTAACAATGACATGCATGATATATGTCAAGCGAGAAAAGGATAAGATCCTATGATGGTGTTCTAGATAGTGAAGTTGTAAGGTGCTAGTTTTAAGGAAAATCCTAGATTCGTTGATTGTGGAGATGAAGAAGTTTGTAAAACACATGATGTGTTTTTCACTTGATGAGGTATTGGTGCAAACTTGTGATATAAGGTTAAAAAGGTTGAACTAGTTGTGGTTTCATGAACGGTTTTAGCTAAGTGGTGTTTACCTATGTGTTGGTATTTTAGAGTCTAAGAGACATAAATTTTGACAAAAGACAATTATGTGAATGGATTTCTCTCCCCCTTAATTGGTGGACATCTAACATAATGTGTAATGTATCAAATAAGGAATGACAACAAAGTGTTTAGGAGGTTATTCGGGTTAACGAAAGAGGTGAGCTTAGTAATGTTTTTTTGGATGATGGTTAGCATACAATGAACTTCATCCTTAAAGTCACGTACCTCTTCTCGATTAATTCGAGATGATCGTATGATGAGGCATGTGGTTTCCTAATAGGAAGTGAAGAGGATTTGAGTATTGTTATAACTAAATAATGATGGAGATGATTTTTGGAAAGCGGAAGCTTAAATTGAGATTTGGAAAGAGGTCGGTTGAAAGACAAAAATGCAAAGCCAACCCGCTAGAACTTAATTCTATATGCTTTTAAACTATATGCAAGTGTAGGGGTCCCATAAAGCATAGTACTAATCTATGTAGCAATAAAAGGGATTATGCAAAATGAGCATATAAAAGTTAAAACCAAGTGAGATAACAAATAATTTGTTATCAACCTACAAAACAAATTTGTTAGTGACAAAAGATGTTAACATGATAGAAATCAAATGATAACATATTATATAAGCAAAAACAACACATTGTACTTAGTAGACAAGAAATCACCACACAAGATAGCATCAAAACAATCATATTATGCAAGAATACGACTTTATTCAAGACATTTCATTATGAGATTGTTTTGTCGTTAGACTTAGACACTTAAGCATACTTGGATATACAATAATCTATGTGATTAATTTGTAAGATAAAAAGGCTTCTAAAAGTTTGTCATACCAAAAGCACTTTGACATATTATATGTGCACACGTACCAAACAAATAGTGTGACAAGAAGAAAAAGAAACAAGATGAAAGATTCATGCAAGCCATGTTTAAGACATAACAATTTGGAGCATGTATCATTTAGACCATCTTGTGCATAGATTTAAGGAATGTCAACAAAGGACAATAGCTTTCAAACATGGATCACATATCAATGACATATTATGAGTTCATAACATTATCATGTGAAACATTATATAGATGACAAAATTTCTTCAACCTTAGATATCATGCAAATCAGTTTGTTTAAGCTTAACATTAAGTGGCATGAAAAAGCATCAAAGCAAAAACTTTCTAGGGTTTACACATTTGACAATTAATCAAGTAGGTATCAAACACCAAGAAAATGTCAAGACTATTGATCATTTTAAACAAGAGCATGTATCATTTGGATCGTACTACACATCGATGTAATGAATGCCAACTAATAGCTTTCAAACACAATTATATCATATCAAAATTATCACGTATCAGAATGCCATATTATGAGTTCATAAGTAACATGTTAACATGCTAAAATAATTCAAAAGTAAGCATCATGTAAAGTTTAGGTTTAAGCGTTTAGTAGCATGAAACAAGAATACAAGTGAAGATAAAACCGTACTAAGGTTTACACATTTGACTAGTTATCAAACACTAAGATAATGTCAAATCAACTTATCGTATCAAACAAGAACATGTAATCAACACATGTAAGTGCAATGCAAGTGGTTTTAAAAGAAAAGTCATATATACTACTTGTTTGATTAGTATTCCTAAGGCGAGGCAAACTATCAATGTTTTAACACTTACTTTAGGCAAGTATAGGAAAACAGATTTTTCAAGTTGGAGAATGAATATGAGACTATTACTAGCGGTGCTCAATTAAGGCTAAACACGACCATTTTTACGGGTGATTCCACATACCCAACTTCTCTTCAGGAAGCAATTCAACCGTTAGGTCAAATTGAGTTTCTAGTGCAATAGGTTCTCCAGTAGTCATTCTCATGTTAGAAAGATGGGAACTCCTACTTTTGCCTATTAAAGTGCATAAAAGATGATAGTTTACCAATACTTGGCTTAATGTGACTTAACTAATATGCAATATAACTAAGGTGATGAAGACGTCATGTTATACACATGAATTTTAACAATGGTGTGTTTGATAAACAATGTGTTTGAATCTTGTGTTTAGAATCTAAAGTTGTTCAAATTACATAGCTAATTGTATGATCTAATGGATGACATCTTTTATGTTGAGTTGAAGTGTGTACTTTAAATGTGAATTGATCATCTAAGACTAGAGAATGGAATATGTTAAACTAAGAACGTTCTCAAGAAAGTTCTCTTTATTTTAACAAGAATCTAAATAAGGTTACCAACTTCAATAGATCTTGTGTATGCTCTAAAGATGTGTAGTTTTAACCTTGGATGTGCACAAGGTTTGAGCAAGGTTAGGTTATGATGTACGCTTGAAAGGAAATAGATACAAATAGTATCTTTCAACAAATGAGATTATCCCATGGGATAAAGTTATCATGCTTATGAAAACAAGTATGACAAGATGAATTGGATATGCTAGTTCATAGAACTTGTAGATGTTTGTTTCAAGATCATTTAGCCAATGAGGTGTAATGAAATCTCTTGTAACACAACTATTTATGTCAAAAGAGTGATGCATAGGATATACAATATCCTTTTAACAAAATGAAAGCTTAATGCATGAATCTTAGTCATAATGTTCTTCAAAACATCATGTTTTCCTAAATGAAGATATGAAGCCAAAGTGTTTGAATCGGATAGTCCCATCTAAATAAACTTGGTCTCAAGATTATATTCACTAGATGATGACAAGAGGAATTCACTCGAGTTTCTTATGTATACTCCTCAAGAGTCATTGTTGCTTGGGGTGTATGATGTTGGCTTTGAGATTGCATTTTAACATATGTTGTTAAAATGTTGATTTGAAGTTTAACGAAATTTATGCAGAAGTTTAACGACAAAGTATTACTAATACTTTGATAATTTGTGAAGGTAGTACTACTTATACCTAGTGGAAATTGACAACAATTACCAAGAGCACCATGCTTATTTGATAGTTGAGGTTCTAGCCATAATGAATTATCTAAGTCCTTATATGTGGGAAAGAATGGTTGAGTTTGTTCAAACGTGCATTTGATTCAGTACAAGTGTTGGACACAAGGGCTTTTGAGCAATACACTCAACGAATTCAAATGATGGTAAGGATGGTGGATTGGTTGATCTAGGTGGTAGGTCTTCTAGTGTGTCTAAATAAGGATGTGGTGATGTAGGGGTTTGTTGTGCTATGGGAATACTTAGGTTGATTATTTGTCCATAGATGTTGAACACACAAAAGTACGGATACTAATTCTTATGGTTCATTGGTTGCTACAACTAGTGGGTGAAGTGCTTGAAGTTTTGGTTATGTCTATGAAGCTTAGGGGCTGAGGTATAGGTTCACCTTGAAAGGGGGCGTTTGATTTAAAGGATGCTCTTGGAAGATCATGAGCAATACTCTTAATGGTGCCAAAAGATGGAAGAGGGATAGTAGGTGTCAAAGAGGGATAAGTGGCACAATGGGTTGTTTGTTTTGGATAAGTGTTTCAACATGTGTTGTTAAAATACTTGGGTGTTGATTTTTAGGATATGACTTTTAATGACTACAATCGTAAGTCGCATATACTTGAATATTTGGATGAAATACTTAAGTTGTCAATCCTAATTTGTTGAGATTATAAAGCTTAGATTGAACTCAAGGATAACAAGACTTGATAGTATGTCTTTAACATACGTGTGAGTTATGACTCTATGTAAATACTTATCGTCTTGAAGGATGACACATTATTTTCATGTTAACCAAGTGAGGCAATACATGTAGATACAAAACAATATCTATAGTCATATGATAGACTTGTGTATGATATCTTTGCAAATAATGAGTCAAGATTTGTTAGTCTCGGTGGCAAGTCATCTAAGTCATCATAACGGGTGAGGAGATGTTGGTGGTGTTGCACAAAGTTTGATAGAGACAAGCTTTGGAGACTTTGGTAGTGAAGGTGTTTTGGATGGTTGTGAAGTAGTCATAATGGTGGGTGATTTTGGTGGTGGAGTTGGAGTACTTAAGTTTAGAAAGTTCACATCTTGAATGGGTGATGAGATGTTGAGAGGTAATGAGTCTAAGGATGAAGAGTTCAAGTTAATGTAGCAACAAGATCGAATGCTAATCCTAGTGGTTTTCTTAAGTGTCTTATTTGAGGTTAAAGATTTAGTCATTTTGACTTTTCTTTGAGAAATGCTAAGCAGGAAAAGTAAATGTGAAGGTGTGAAAATGACCATTCTGAATGTGTCGATTTATGGAACTAAGGATTCATGCACTTGATGTTAATTCATACAAAGATAGTAGTTTCTAATGAGATGGAAGTGTCTAAGATCATGTCAAACATCCTAAGTTAATTCATTGAGGATGTGTTGAGTGAGGTATGAAAGATATGCATTAACAACTATCCTAGAAACAAAATTTGGTAAATTAGATTGCGAGATTTAGTAAAATTTAAACAACTTACCTGTAGAATCCACGGCACCAATTTTTTCGCACAGTGGAACCCTTAATTTGGTGCCGCTGGTCCGCCTTTATGCAGGAACGGCGGTACCAAAATGCATAACAGACGGTACCAAATTTTTGGTGCCGTCTAATCCGTGGACACCAGAAAAATTCACAGACCCATTTTTTAGGTGTCGGGGAGTTTTCGAAACGAATTTTTGCTTAAAACATGTGACATTAATCATTTCTAGTTAGGAAAAGTCAATAACACATATACAAACATAGTGGAGCATAGACTTTGACCAAGGGCTAACGATTTTCACATATAAGTGAAAATGGGTAAAATTGATAACACCCGTGTGTTATCCCCTGCATGAACCGGTTAGCATACATCAATGTTTTAAGTTAGTTTATCATCCTACGAAGAGAAAACACATAAATTACATCATACAACATTGTTTTTGTCCTTGTACCAAACACTCTCTTAAAACCTTCATTTTCAAAGTACTTGACTAATTTACTTAGTACTTATTGCTAAGTGAGTTATGACATTTCATAAGTTATGCGAGATGTTAGTATAACCTATGCAAATGAAGTGATCTAATTCTACAAGCGATGGTAAAACAATTTTCCAACTTAGTGCACAAAATCTATCAAATAACCTATTGTGCATAAACAAGAAATCGTCAAACAAGCGAATAAATAACATGGCAAGATTGACACTTATATTATGCAAACAAACAAGTGTAAACAACAATTTGAAAAGTAAGCAAGCAACATATATGCAAACAACATAAACAAGTGGTCATTTAGCATAGCATAACAAGAAAGACACTTTTAGTCATTTTGCGTTTAAATATGACGATGTATACCAAGCTTGATTAGTTTCCTTTAAACATATTACCAAATTATTTAGTTTCAAAGGAAGTTGTATCAAAGTTCTAAGAATACCAACTTAAATTGCTTGATTCAAAAATTTGAGTTTTTATGTTAAAGCGAAACTCAATATTTTAGACATACTGTAGTATTTGGTATATTTCACTTATTTAAAATTAGACTCAGGCCATGAGAGTATTTTTAAATGAAAGTAGACTCAATTCCCTTTAAAATGATAGGTGGCTCGACTCGTACGGACTTACGGTTAATTAGTTATGATTTTATGAAGTTGCCCAAAAAGCGCATCTTGTACACACGGATTCCACGGAACCAAATAAAGGGATCCGCCCTTTATAAGATTTGGTGCCGTGGTCCTCTGAGACAAATTCACCAAAACTAGTATTTGACATAGAGAAAACGTGTGTGACTTACTAGATTTCATAGTAAACATATAATACACATATTTAACAACATATCTACTTATGTAACTTATCTTAAACATTTACGGAGGTGATTTTTCAACTAAATTTATAGTTATCCCAAACACTCCTTTAAAATCATATTTCTTCGTAAATTTTCTATAAGCACACAATACAATACTTACTAGTTCTTTCAACAAACTTTTTATTTTATTTTTCAAGAAAACCTTCAAGCTTGTATACAAAGTTACATTTAACAACAAAATTTCTAAGTATAACAAGCAAAACATTTTCATATTATTTTTAAACTTCAATGGTAATTTGATACATGGATCGTACTCTATTTTAAAACCATTTGTTTTGAAAATAAGAGCTACATGGCTCTGATACCAATTGTGGAAACGTAGAGGGGGGGTGAATACGTTACCGTTTAAAACTTTAGATCTTTAGTATCAAATCGCTTATGAAGCTTGTTATAATATGAAAGTACCAATTATTGTTTGTGACTAATATAAAGTATGGTAAACCAAGTTGTCACACAATCATGAACATCAAACCACATCACAAACAATAGTATAGTGCAAGTATAAAAGTAAAGAGATAAAGAAAGGAAAGTGCAAACCGAACACGAGGATTTATAGTGGTTCGGTCACGGATCTCCTTTCCGCCCTACTCCACTCCTCGAGTACCCAACTCGAGAGTTACTTCACTAAATCAACAAGCTCCCTTCTCGGCGGAGTAAACCTTACAATCGTTAAACACACTTTTTCGGTACAAAGCTAAATACCGGGTTCTAGTTCGAGGTAGAACCAACTTAACGTCGCCTATACAATATTTCCGACACTAAGCTAGATGTCGAGTTCTTTTACAAGGGTACAACCACTCCCAATATGTTTTATGGCCCAACATAATAAACCTTGTGTTTTATGGCACAAACACATAAACCATCTAATCTAGTTTGGTGAAAGTGTTGTTATGATGCAATGATGTTTACACTAATGATCCATGACACAAATGTCTAATGGATATGAATAACTACTTCTAAATGAACTTCCATTGATAGGAAGCCTTCATGATGAAGATCACAAGTTCCCTAAACTTCTTGTGATAGATCTTCAACTTGTGGTAAGTGGGGATGGCTAAATCTCCAAACTTTCCTTGGTTGATCAAAGAGTATGCTTACAACAAAGATGAATGTTAGAAGCATTATGATCATGATCATTAGGGTGTTTAATGTATGTTATTACATTGTTAATGATTGATCTAAATGTATGCAAGAAGGTGGAGAAGATGTGATTTGAAGTGGTGAAGAAATGGGAAAACAATGGGCTTCTATATATAGCCAAAAGTGGATAGAGGGCGTCCACGGACCAGGAGCCTTTAAAGGGTTCCGCCCTTTATAGAAAAGGGTTCCGTGGGTGCACGACAAAAATCTAAAAATCTTTCTTCAAATCTTTCCAAGATATTACCAAATCTTACTAAGATCACATTTGATATATTTTGTGTCAATCTAACCAAAATATTCAAGTGATCTTCCAAGGATTTCAAAGATGATGCATGACATGATGTAACATGTATTTCCATTTTTAGATTAAAAAGGTTTATCAAGGTAAACTTGTAAAATGTATTATGTAACTAGTTAATAAAATGTCTAGTTACCTTTTGAAATACTTGTGAATGCAAAATGTAAAATGAGGTTCGAAATAGAATGGTTAACCTATTAAAATACTTAGTGACTCTAAATGTATTTTAAACATTCTAAATGATTTGTTAATGGGTTTGATCATAATGCCACATAACAAACATGTACGAACCTGTGTTGTAACATACGAGGACTTGAGACATCGAGAGGTGTTGAATGTATGTTGAGACAAATGTAATTACAAGTAACTTGTACATTTTACGTTATGTATTACAAGTTACATGTTTGTCATCAATCAAAACAAACGAGACTGTATAGATTAAATATCGTAATATTTGCACTAACAACCCTAATTCTCTTTTATCATCTCATCATGAGGAAAGCTCCTAATGGTAACTCATCTACCAAAGGACCACCCAAGAAACTTGCTCGTGTTGTTCATAAAATTTCTTCAACCGAATCATCTCCCGTTAAATCCACAAATGTTAGGATCTCCCCTCCACCTATCAAACCAGTCCCCAAAAATAATTGTTCCCACAAAATTACCAATGCAAACACCACTATACCTAAACAAACACTCCTATCTCTACTAAACCATCACACTTAGTGCCTAGAGCCATATCATTCACCACTCCACTCTCATCACTACACCTCTACAATCTAGAGGACTTGCCTCCTAGGCCATCCCATCCTCCACCATTGCCAACATTATCAATGGAAAGAATAGAGCAAAAAAATCTAGGTGTTGAATCAACACTAGCCCCGGCATCTTTTTCTCCGTCACCCTCAAATAGTCCTTTTTGGATCATGAGGAATCATTAAAGTTAACCACCTGATCACATGGAAGTAGATACCTCTCTACCACCATCCTCATCACATATTCCACCACCACCACCTTTGGTTGAATCACCTCTAAATATACCTCCACATATTCCTCCTTCTTTTGTGGAATCTCAACCAAACCTTCCATCTCAAGTCATTTCTTTTCTACCACCATCATTTTCGAGTCATGACAAAGATTGTTATCATTGTCAACATGTTGAAAGCTTGATACATGAAATATGTGAAGATCAACGTTTCATGTTTTATCACCTCCTCGAACGTTTCGAAGAGATCAACAAACCCAAACAACCTTGAGCTTAAGGATTCAAGTGGTGTCCTAGTCTTAAGCTTATCTTAGATAGTTTAGGAATCATATTTTATATTTAAATCATTCTCTTAGTTTTAGAGATATGTATATCATCTCTCATATGTTTTATTGAATGAAATTACATGTTATATGCCATATTGTCTTGAGAATATGTTTGATGCCTTAATACATATCTCATTTTGATGTTAACATCACTTGTTACATCACCATTGCTGTCTTAAGCTTTCGAATGACGGATCCCTCGATTTTTGCCTGACGGATCCCTCCTAAGAAGGAACCGTGGGATCCGTGCAACAGAAGACTTGTTTACTACTAACAGGTCTTATTTGCGAGTATACATTATCGCTTGTTTTCTAACCTTTGTTTTGTAGATTTTCAATATACACATGAAGACTTTGACACACTTAGCTAGGGGGAGTTTCTTGTCAAAGCAAAACATTGCAAAAATCATTTGCAATATCATAGGATTATATGTAATGACGTCCTCCTTGCAAAGTTGCAATCATCAAAGGGGAGCATATTCGTCACAAAGACGAAGCCATTTGCAAACATAGTTGCAATGCACTAGTTTAGTATCTCTTCTTACTTGACGCCCTCACAAAGGGATGAACTCGTCAAGGGAGAGCTAAGTCAAGAATACTTTTCCTCACTTACTCTCTATTTTTCATTTTTTTCTTTTCTTTCAAATGTTTTTCTTAAAACAATGTGTTAGTTTTTTTTCGATGATCTTTTTGTTTCGACAAAAAGGGGGAGAAGAGAGTAAAAACTCCAATTCAAACTTTAAATTTTTGGTTTTACTTAAATATCTATGTTTTGTCATCAACAAAAAGAGGGGGATTGTTAATACAAATAAGCCGTAAAAACGTTTATTTATATTTTACGATCTTCTAATGTTTTGTCGATAACAAACGTAAAATCATGTTAATGAAACAAATAAAATATGTAAATGGTTTGAGCCAATAGTTTACTAACACACTTACGTTTTCACATAAAACACTAAACAAGTAAAGTGTTTCATGATTTAGTAATACATATGTACAACAACTAGTGTTTACATATTGGGTAGATATACATAATTAGTATGTATTATAATGGGTAATATAATGGGTAGAAGTTTAAGTATTTGACCCATTGACTAAATACATTGAATGTAGTTGGTTAAACCCAAAGTCCATAACCCATACCCATGGAGCATAACCCATAACCCATTGCATGACATCATGCATAAGTCATGATGGGTATTATCCATAACCCATGGAGCTAACCCATAACCCATGGACTAGATACATTGCATATTCTAGATACATTGTATCTACTTGGCTATCCATGACCCATAACCCATGACCCATGTCCCAAAACCCATGGGCAAAGAGGAGCGTCCCACGGTTCCCCCCACTTACCACTGGACAGATCCCTCAAGTAAGGGATCCGTGGGATCCGTGGAACAGTAGCAATATTTTGTCTATAAATAGTGAGCCATTTCTTCATTGTAACTCACCTCTTTCACACATATTTTCTATTTGTATTGTAAACTCTCTAACCATAGATCCAAGTGATCTTTCTATGTAGTTTTGTGTTTATGTGATTCTCTAGGTTCCTCTTAAAGCGAGATCACCACCTCTTGAAGTCGAGCAAGCTCAAGTCCATAGGTTGCCTAGCTTCGTCATCATCAAGACTACTAATGGTATCTTGTTGATAGTTCTTTTCTTTCTCATTAGGAGTGTATTGTCGAAGACATAGGTGAAAGATGTCTAAAGGGTCAAGACGATGACATTAGTGAAAAGTGTCGAAGAGTCAAAGTAATGCATTAGTGAAAGGTCCGAGAAGTCCGTGTTGAAGGCATTAATGAAGGGTGCCTAGAGGTCAAGTCAAAAGGCATTAGTGAAGGGTGCATAGAAGTCAAGTCACAAGGCATTAGTGAAAGGTTCCTAGAATTTGAGTCAAAGGCATTAGTGAAAGGTGCCTAAAGGTGTACATTCGATATGGTGTGTCGATGTACAAGATAGATTTGTATTGGGTCAAAGGATATTTATATCCTTGTTGATGTTGTCATACGAAGTAGATCTCCTTAGGGATAGGATTTGTGTAGTGTTGGGTAGTAGTTCCACCTTTGTAAATGGAACTCGGTATCTAGCCTTGTACCGGATAAAGTGTAGGCGACGTAGTGATAAGTTTGGTTCTACCTCTTGGAAGAACCGGTGTCTTACTTGTATCTTGGATAAAGAGTGGCGGCGTTGTGAGCGCTTCTCGCCACAAGGAGTTTGTGTTGTGTAGTGATTACGAACCCTCGAGTAGGTGACTCGAGGAGTGGAGTGGGGGCAAGGAAGGTGTCCTTGTAGGCGAACCACTATAAATACTCGCGTTGTGGTTTTGTGCTTGTTACTCTTTATCTTAGCTTTCATTTATCTATATGCTTGTCTATCAACATCCC
>OU343224.1:68287191-68340281 GCA_910596185.1 Chrysanthemum makinoi | reverse complement strand
TTATTGAATTTGATGACACTATTCATGTTTTATGTGACCGTTTATTATCCTGATATGATGTGATTAATATGCGGTTATCTGAGTTACCTGTTTCTATCTGATGATTTGTGATCTCACTGTTATGTGACCCTCTGTATTGTTTGGTGATCATGCTAATGTGTGTCGATAGTTTTGTGTTTATTATGTGTACTACGCTCGCTTAATCTCGTGGACTATGACTATCCGTTGTATCCTTATATGCTTGTTGTTGACTGCCATGTTTGCATTTGATACTACGGTTTGATTGGGTAAATGGTTCAACTTATGATGTGCGCTTGTTAACTTGTTTAATTGCCTTGCTATGCCCTAGTTCATTTAATTATAATGCTCATCTTGCATTTCCTACTTGTTACGATGTGACCGCCATGTTTCGATTCTATTAGTACTGTTGTTATGATCTTGGTTATGTTTTTTCAACTAAGGGTTTTTGACCGTGTGAATTGCCATGCTCACTTATTAATTAATTGCTTTTTCTCTGTAGATATTTGTTTGGCTTGTATGTCTTCTAATTTCTGAATTGATTGTATCTTGTATATGTTGTGTGGATATGACGTCTATGCTTGCTTATGTTTCAAGATTGTATGCACAGTTTGTATGTCCGGGTATGCTTGTCATGATGCTTTTCTTTGCTTCGTTCTCCTTGTTATATGAGCTTTGGATATCTGTATAATTGTGTTCTGGGGATCCTCATTGACTCATTGTTCTCATTTCGTTGCGACTTTGTTATCCGTTTCCTTTGTTTCATTTTGCATTTCAGATTTTATTTAGCTTTTGTTTTGTTATATCTGTTCGCTTTGGGCTTTTAAGCTCAGCCGCATTTCTTTCTGCGTGAGTGTTAGGTTTGAAGATGGGCTTTGATGGACTGAGAGTTGGATTATTTGAGTGGACCAACCCTAGATACCTTATTATTTGGATTTATTTTGTTGGGCTATTGTTTGGAGATTTCATTTATCTTAGACATATTGGATTTTGTATTTTCTTTGTAAGTCATTCGTCTATAGGACTTGGTACTTTTTTTTTTCTTTAAGGCTTTCGCTTGTAAAATTTTAATTGTATGTTCTGATATGACACCAGACTGTGACACTTCTACCTTTGTCGGGTTGGGGTGTTACACTCATGCACATATTTATACCATTCTTCACAAATGGTGTGGTTGCTCTTTCCCTTTTCTCTTTCGGGAATGAGGACACCATCTTTGACCCCGGTATCATCCTTTATAGTTTCTACTATTAACAAATACCGCGGTTGTATCTCGTCGGTGTGAAACTTTATGATATTCATATGTTTATTAAAGCTGTGAGCGAAAGTCCGATCGAGATTGGTTTTCCACGCGTTACTTCCCCATGAACAAATGAATTCGGGGTCGGGTCAAGCTAGCGACTCGGTAATCAAAAACAATAGCACACACCATATGGGTTTTCACTCATATTCGACTTCTTTCTACTTTCTACCACCCTAGTGTGGGGAGTTGCCCCCATTTGTTGTATATAAGTACTCTCAAAAAAAAAAAAAATATGTATATATAAAAATAAAATGATGGCCGTAGTATTTCCTTTTATGTTCTATGTTTCGCAAATAACGGCGTACTTTGAATATTGAGGGCAATATTCATTTCTAGTGGGGGGAATTCTCACGAATTTTATCATGTAATTATACCACCCATTCTCCCATTTTGGCCAAAATATTTTGGAGTAAGTGTTTTCACTTACTTTCGACAAATGTGTCAATCTAGTCGCCATGTCTAACCCACATAAGGATTGGCTAATCCAAGAGCAAACGGCTCTTGGTAAAGATATCTCAAATCCGTTTATGGCTTGCAATTTGCCCAAAAATTGTATGGTGTTCATTTCACCATATCTTTAATTAGTAAAAGTTGACTAGCCCGCAAGTTTATGGCTTGTGGTAAAGGCGATTGAAAACCATAATTGGTAATTGGCTCACCAAAGATAATATTAATAATTTATCTAAGAGTTGGCTAGTCCGTAGGACAAGCGTACGGTAAAGACAAATCACATCCGTTGAAAGCTGGTGATTTGCTCAAAATCATTTGGTTATCATTGTACCAAAGTTCTTACTTGAACTAAAACAATTGGCTACTCCAGGAGTAATGGCTTTTGGTAAAGAGATGAAATCCATTAATTTTCTCAAAACATTGCTAGGGACTAGCAATATCTTAGTGTGGAGGATTGATGAGTGTCTAAATACTCATCATTTTATCTCTGGATTTAGAATGCCAAAAACATCCGAAAACACTTTCAAATGCATCAAAATGATAAAAAAAATATCACAAATAAGTGTTTTATGTGTTTTAAATGCAAAATACCAAAAGCAGTGAAAAATGTATAAAGTTTGCATAATTGGCGGTTTTAGTCCCCAAGTTTCAAAAGTTGTCAAAAAGCAGTCCACCGGTAAATCAAAATAATGAAAAATGTTATTTAAAGTCCCTAGGGATTCTTGAGTTGTCAAATTTGATCTTTGAAATTTAAAATTGCAAAATGACAACTTAGGTCCCTAAAGTTTGAAAATTGTCATAAAAGGTCCTTGGATATTTAAAAAGTGAAAATTATCAAATATTATCCTTGTACTATTAAAGATTGGCAAGTTTGGTCCTTGTGATAAGTTTGGAAAAGTGGCGAGGTTATTATATACTTTGAAATTACATGAATGGTCCTTGTATATAAGCTTAAACCAAATGGCCCCTTTGTGTATTTTTACCTCAACCAAAACAAAAGACCCCCTGTCATTATCCACTTGACCCCCCAATTGTGAACCCCCACTTATTAATATCATTCGGTCAAATAAAGTCAAACCCGCCAAATACCAGGAGCACTGTACATCTCCCTCACCTCAACTGTAAAACCAAAACCAATGGTTTCACCACCACCTCACCATCTTTCCACCTCATCCATACTACTCTCCAGCTCATCCCCCCTCCTCCTATACCAGCCACCAAGCATTTAATGCTTCCCCACCATCAAACACTTCACCTCACCTTACATCCCTGTTTTCTTTGCAAAATCACTCCTAACTCCATATCTACTTCTCATTTTGTCCCCTCCACCTCTACAATCTTCCAAGAATTCTTAATTGAAGAAAACTTGCTCTAATCCACTAGTACTACTTTTTGGCCAAAGTGAATTTGAAATGAGATTGCTTTGACTCATCCAATGGTCAAGGTTGTTGATGGGAAATATTCAGAGGCATATGGGGAGTCTCAAAATGCTATAAAGATAGAGGAGAAGCAGAGGAGTGAAATAACTAGTGTAATTTTTAATTTCTTAAGTCGTTTTTATTATTTCAAACTTTCGGTGTAATTTTAAGCTTCCAAGTACTTTGTTTAAGTAATTTCAAGTATATGTGAACCTTTTTCAGTTTCAATTTCAGTGTTCAAGTTTAAATTTCAGTTTGTGCAATTTTAAGTTCAAAATCTCATGTTAATCAAATGTTGTTGTTAGTTGTTATTAGGGTGATAAGCCCATAAGCTCCTAGATAGCTTATTTAAGCTATTAGAAACCTTAAAATCGATTTTAGAAATCAAAAAGAAAAATTACCAAAAATACATAAAAATGATGGAAAATCAAAAATCCATGGTGAATGTTATCAAGAAACTGGAGCAAGGTTGATATTGGATTGCCTTGGTTTAGTGCTTCTTGGGAAGCTATAGGTTGTGTTTATGTGCCTCAGTTCTCAGTTTTGAGCTTGGAAGCCACTTGTAAGCCTATTGCTCAATTTTAGCTTTTCCTTTGTTAAAGTTACTTATAAGCTTCAATCTTTGTGTTTCTATGTTTCTTAATGGTAGTTAAGTAGAATTAACAATAAAAACCAGTTGCTTGTTTTCCTTCATTTGTAGTTACTATAAATTTTATTTTACGATTATTATAAGCATAAGTGTCAATTCTGGTTATATGTTGTTATTGTTGTTATTTAATGTTTCTTCAGTCTAATTAAATGATAATATAAGGTCTCTGTCAGGTTTCATGGTCTTAATCTTTGTTTTGCTTTGAAAATCACCAAAACAGTCTAGTAAAGGCTTGTTTGGATTTGCCTTGTTATCTGTAGTAGAGGCTATTTGTGTTGTTATTTATTGTTGTTACCTGTCATACTTGGTACTAATAACTCAAAGACACAATAAAAATGTATTGCTTGTTAGTATAAAAGTCAAAATTTCCTTTGATCTCACTTAAGTTGATCATTGTTAGGATTAAGAGTCTAAAACTCATCATAGTTGTTTATAAGTTGGTCACTTAGCTTAATTTCATCATACTTTAGGTTAATATAACATAATTAATAAGTAGGATCGATTTAAAGTTCACTTTAGTCAACTTTAGTGTTTAATTTAAAAGTCAAAATTTTTAGTTTTTTTTGAATAAAATAGATTATTTTATATAGGACTTAATATTAGTTTTCAACATTTGAGCTTTTGGAATAGTAAAATACAACTGCTCAGCTTTATAATAGTATTTTTATAATTTTCAATTAGCTTATTACGACTTTTACTTAGCTTATTTTAGAACCTTTTTCAAATATATGCCTGTTACACGCTTTATGGTCATTCTCACAAGCTTGTCAAAAACTCTTTATTGAGTCTCAGCTTGTGAATTTTAGCTTTACGTGTAGCTAACCTAGCCATCTTAAGGTCCCAAGCTTAAAATTCCACTTTCTAGCTTATTAGATAGGTGCCAAGTAGCTTATTTCTTGTCCCATTTGGTGTAAACGCTTAACTTCAGTCATTTACATGCCTTTTCATAAGCTCACCACAAGCTCATTAGTGGGCCCTAGTGTTTGAACTTTGGCTTTTTGGAGAGCCAACCAACCCAGCTTGTTGACTCAGTCTTTGTTTTGAGCTTTTTAGCTTATTTCATTAGCTTAATCTTGCTTAGAAAATCTCCACATGGTACTGCTTTGGTTTCTAGCTTAGTCATAGTGCTTATTTGCTTAATATAGCTTATTAGTGTGCTTATTTGTATCTTTTAGCTTCATTTGAGTTCATTTAGCTTGTTTGTAGCTTATTATACTTTTGTTTTCAACTCGTCTGAATGCATTTTATTTAAGCTTAAAATCCTCTCAATAAGCTTATAAGTTCCTTTGTTTGAGATTTTTGGCTTCTAAATAGCTTATTTTTAAGTTGTAAAATTTTTGTTTTCATTAAAGTTACTTAATATCAGTAGTTAAAAAGTTTTCAAAAATAAAACCACAAAAAATCATTTTTAAAATAGTGATAGCGTTTATTTAATAGAAATTAGCTTTTTAATTTTTCCTTTCAGCTTATTATTAAGCAAATTCTGTTTTTATAATTTTCTTAGTTTTCTGTCACCATAGGATATTTTTAGAAAAAGTTTCAGAATTTTCTCATCTTGTTTAGTATTTATTAGAATTAAAATAGTTAAAAGTATTAAATAATTAATAATAAATAAATAAAAAGCATAAAAAATATCTTTTCAATTTTAAAATTAGTTTTATAATATTTTAGATTTTTCTAAGTTAAAATTTCAATTTTCCAGGTTATTTTTATATTTTCTTGTATTTAAGTGTATTTTTAATAATTAATAAATAGTAATTAATTAATAATAAATAGATAAAAAGTGTCATAAATATATTTTCAGTTTTAAAATAAGTTTTATAATATTTTAGATTTTTCTAAATCATAATTTCATTTTTCTAGTTTTATTTCATATTTTATTATATTTTAGAGTATTATTAAATAGTTTAAAATAGTTTTTAATTAATAATAATTACATAAATAGTTAATAATTTTAATTTTCTAATAATTTTCTTTTATTATTAGGGTTGTAAAAATATCATTTTCATATTTGTAGGTCTTTTATTTCTTTAAACTCACGTTTTGTTTTATACGTTCGTAGTTTAATAAGCGCATTTATTTACGTTTCTTTAATATGATTGTTGTGTTTATCAATTCTGTATCCAAATACCATTCCAATCAATCAGTAGTGTAATTATCATTCACAATCCTTACTGATCACTATCCTTAGTGATTATTCGACATCTGAAAGTGTTAAACACCATCAATCCTCCGTGGGACTTAGCGACACAATGTGGAAACACTATACTCTCCTGGACTTAATTGCATTGGTTTTAAACTGTTTTAATTTTATTACGGTTGACCATTCACAAGTGGTTAGCTTGTGTGATAAAATTGACGGTTCGGACCCAATCAGAAGGGAACCGTGAGAACCATGGAACTGGGAAACAGATTCTCATGCAACATAAAAACAGTTTTCATCTTAAAAGGTAAAATCCCACTAGAATGTTAAATACTAAGTGAGTTAATTGTCATTGTTAATAGAAATCTAGTAAAAACGTTAGATGATCATTTTTTTTTTGCTTTAATGTGTCTCATCATATTCTTTTCACTTCCATAGGTCTCGTCATGTCTCATGAGTATGAGTTCGACTTTTCACTCACTTATGTCTACATTCCTAACATTTCTCTTGAGCCCAACACACCTGGCAATCATGTCTATAGGTTCAATAATCTCGAAACTCGTCACTTCCATGAAGGACGTATTGTCGTTTACACCTCTACTATCTGAAGAAGGTATCAATACCTCCTTTTGAACCATAGGACTAGAAGGCCTTCTTGGAATTAACGAGAAAATATGTCCAAGGTTTGTATTGGAATTCTTCCGTCAAGTTGAACTCGTTAATTAGCGAGGATCGATCTCTCTATCTCTTTGGTTTTGGATCAAAAACCAAAAGTTTGTTTTAACCCTTGGGCAATTTGCTCACATTCTCCAAATTTCAAATCATGGACAATGTGCCTTCACTGAAGATTGGTCTCTTGATTCTCTCTTCAACCATCGTGAAGAAAATAGTCCATATTGTTCACACATACCTTCCCTCAAGACTTGACTCGCATGTTGTGCAAACCTCGACCCTATTACTCTAATCCAAACATAATCTATACACGTGATATCCGGAGCGAGTTTAAACCTCTCATGAGTCATCCTCACATGAAAATGTTTGGAGTCTTAAGGGAAATCGAGAAATCCTTCCCGCTTGTTGTGCTCACATAATGTATTGTTTGCTAACACAACAACCATACAATCTCGCCTATTTCTTAGCAAGTAATTGTAAACCTTCAAGGCTACAAGAACAAACTAATCCCTATGGAATGTTCACGACCGCCTTTATCATCATATCATGTACTTCCACCCTCAATTTCAAAGTCCGTTGTACGTACTCGTGAATAAGATGATGGAACCTCTAAACACATCTCTCATCAAGTATTTCTTCATTCCTGAATCGGCAAATACTCATTATCATTTGACGATCCATCTAGCAAAAACACTCAAGAAACTTAGTTTCCTTTCCAAATAGGGTCAATCCTTAGATTTCATCTTCTATCATTGTAATGTGATTTTTCTTATGAAATAAAACATTTAACGTTTGATGTCTCGTTTATATAATTGTTCAAACTTCTTAGAAAACACTAGCTTTGAAATACGATACCTTGTACAACTTTTCATATGCTTACGTGAAAATGTTGTTTAGCAAGAGACGGATCCCTCACTTTGTAATAGAAGAATCCCTCCACTTAGGGAACCGTGGGATCCGGGCAAACAGAAATGCAGTTTCTGACTTTATACATCAAACCATGTCCTTAGACCACTTCACACTAGCTAAACATAATACCTTAGGACCACTTAAGTCTTCCTCAAGCTCAGTAAGCTTCACACTCACTCTTAGCTCATTTAGGATCACACTCAAGGTACTTTTTGATTCATCATTTCACCAAAACTCATCATCTCCTATACTCACACATCATCCCTCACATATCAAAACATCTAGTTTTATAAATCACTCAATTTTAGCAAAATGATTATAGTCATCTCTACCTCAAAATGGGTCAAATACTAGTTTTTTTAATTTATTATAAATTTTAAGGTATTTTCCAAATATATCTTAAGTTACTATCTAGTCTCTAGGATCATTTAGCTCCACTTGACACTCTCAAATTTTCTAGTGTCATCTTTGGACATTCATTGGTACTCATAAAGTTCTATTTTCTTCCATAAAAGGCAATCATTAGCTACCATCACTCATTGCCCTTGATCATTTAAGTACCCTTTCATTTAAGACACTTAGAAAGACTGAAACACTCAAGAGGTATATGTATTAGACCTTACAAACATCATTTTTATCTTTTATTAGCTGCTGAGAGCCGGATCCCTAGGATTAGCCTAGACGGATCCCTCATTGGAGGGAACCGTGGGATCCGGGTGACAGATTCATCTAAACTCTAGCTAAAACAATCATTTCAAGCTCTCCTTGCTAACTTGAACACTCCACCTTGTTTTAATTAAACTCCTAGATCAATACAACTCTGAAGTTGACTCTTGTGCATGCAAATCATCACATTCCAAAGGATCTTAGTGGCTTAAGTCTTGAATGCACTTGCCAAATCCTTCCCCTTATAAACCATCTTGTTAAGACTTCTAAAGTCATCATCTACATCCTCATTCTCAGCATTTAAAAACCCTTATAACCCTAATTCTCTTTTATCATCTCATCATGAGGAAAGCTCCTAATGGTAACTCATCTACCAAAGGACCACCCAAGAAACTTGCTCGTGTTGTTCATAAAATTTCTTCAACCGAATCATCTCCCGTTAAATCCACAAATGTTAGGATCTCCCCTCCACCTATCAAACCAGTCCCCAAAAATAATTGCTCCCACAAAATTACCAATGCCAAACACCACTATACCCCCTAAACCAAACACTCCTATCTCTACTAAACCATCACACTTAGTGCCTAGAGCCATATCATTCACCACTCCACTCTCATCACTACACCTCTACAATCTAGAGGACTTGCCTCCTAGGCCATCCCATCCTCCACCATTGCCAACATTATCAATGGAAAGAATAGAGCAAAAAAATCTAGGTGTTGAATCAACACTAGCCCCGGCATCTTTTCTCCGATCAGGTCACCCTCAAATAGTCCCTTTTGGATCATGAGGAATCATCAAAGTTAACCACCTGATCACATGGAAGTAGATACCTCTCTACCACCATCCTCATCACATATTCCACCACCACCACCTTTGGTTGAATCACCTCTAAATATACCTCCACATATTCCTCCTTCTTTTGTGGAATCTCAACCAAACCTTCCATCTCAAGTCATTTCTTTTCTACCACCACCATTTTCGAGTCATGACAAAGATTGTTATCATTGTCAACATGTTGAAAGCTTGATACATGAAGTATGTGAAGATCAACGTTTCATGTTTTATCACCTCCTCGAACGTTTCGAAGAGATCAACAAACCCAAACAACCTTGAGCTTAAGGATTCAAGTGGTGTCCTAGTCTTAAGCTTATCTTAGATAGTTTAGGAATCATATTTTATATTTAAATCATTCTCTTAGTTTTAGAGATATGTATATCATCTCTCATATGTTTTATTGAATGAAATTACATGTTATATGCCATATTGTCTTGAGAATATGTTTGATGCCTTAATACATATCTCATTTTGATGTTAACATCACTTGTTACATCACCATTCTTTGTCTTAAGCTTTAGACAGACGGATGCCTCGGTTTTGCCTAGACGGATCCCTCCTAAGAAGGAACCGTGGGATCGTACAACAGTAAGACTTGTTTACTACTAACTTGAGTCTTATTTGCAGGAAATTATGCATTATCTGCTTGTTTTCTAACCTTTGTTTTGTAGATTTTCAATATACACATGAAGACTTTGACACACTTAGCTAGGGGGAGTTTCTTGTCAAAGCAAAACATTGCAAAAATCATTTGCAATATCATAGGATTATATGTAATGACGTCCTCCTTGCAAAGTTGCAATCATCAAAGGGAGCATATTATTCACAAAAGATCGAAGCCATTTGCAAACATAGTTGCAATGCACTAGTTTAGTATCTCTTCTTACTTGACGCCCTCACAAAGGGATGAACTCGTCAAGGGGGAGCTAAGTCAAGAATACTTTTCCTCACTTACTCTCTATTTTTCATTTATTTCTTTTCTTTCAAATCTTTTTCTTAAAACAATGTGTTAGTTTTTTTTCGATGATCTTTTTGTTTCGACAAAAAGGGGGAGAAGAGAGTAAAAACTTCAATTCAAACTTTCAATTTTAGTTTTTACTTAAAATAATCTTATGTTTTGTCATCAACAAAAAGGGGGAGATTGTTAATACAAATAAGCCGTAAATTTATTTATATTTTACGATCTTCTAATGTTTTGTCGATAACAAACGTAAAATCATTTTCACGAAACAAATAAAATACGTAAATGGTTTGAGCCAATAGTTTACTAACACACTTACGTCTTCACATAAAACACTAAACAAGTAAAAGTGTTTTCATGATTTAGTAATACATATGTACAACAACTAGTGTTTACATATTGGGTAGATATATACATAATTAGTATGTATTATAATAGGTAATATAATGGGTAGAAGTTTAAGTATTTGACCCATTGACTAAATACATTGAATATAGTTGGGTAAAACCCAAAGTCCATAACCCATACCCATAGAGCATAACCCATAACCCATTGCATGACATCATGCATAAGTCATGATGGGTATTATCCATAACCCATGGAGCTAACCCATAACCCATGGACTAGATACATTGCATATTCTAGATACATTGTATCTACTTGGCTATCCATGACCCATAACCCATGACCCATGTCCCAAAACCCATGGGAAAAAAGGAGCGTCCTACGGTTCCCCCAGCTTACACTGGACAGATCCCTCAAGTAAGGGATCCGTGGGATCCGTGGAACAGTAGCAATATTTTGTCTATAAATAGTGAGCCATTTCTTCATTGTAACTCACCTCTTTCACACATATTTTCTATTTGTATTGTAAACTCTCTAACCATAGATCCAAGTGATCTTTCTATGTAGTTTTGTGTTTATGTGATTCTCTAGGTTCCTCTTAAAGGCGAGATCACCACCTCTTGAAGTCGAGCAAGCTCAAGTCCATAGGTTGCCTAGCTTCGTCATCATCAAGACTACTAATGGTATCTTGTTGATAGTTCTTTTCTTTCTCATTAGGAGTGTATTGTCGAAGACATAGGTGAAAGATGTCTAAAGGGTCAAGACGATGACATTAGTGAAAAGTGTCGAAGAGTCAAAGTAAATGCATTAGTGAAAGGTGCCGAAAGTCCGTGTTGAAGGCATTAATGAAGGGTGCCTAGAGGTCAAGTCAAAAGGCATTAGTGAAGGGTGCATAGAAGTCAAGTCACAAGGCATTAGTGAAAGGTTCCTAGAATTTGAGTCAAAGGCATTAGTGAAAGGTGCCTAAAGGTGTACATTCGATATGGTGTGTCGATGTACAAGATAGATTTGTATTGGGTCAAAGGATATTTATATCCTTGTTGATGTTGTCATAAGAAGTAGATCTCCTTAGGGATAGGATTTGTGTAGTGTTAGGTAGTAGTTACACCTTTGTAAATGGAACTCGGTATCTAGCCTTGTACCAGATAAAGTGTAGGCGACGTAGTGATAGGTTTGGTTCTACCTCTTGGAAGAACCCGGTGTCTTGCCTTGTACTGGATAAAGAGTAGGCGACGTTGTGAAGGCTTCTCCGCCACAAGTGTCCTTGTACCCGAACCACTATAAATACTCGCGTTGTGGTTTTGTGCTTGTTACTCTTTATCTTAGCTTTCATTTATCTATATGCTTGTCTATCAACATCCAACACACACGTTCAACTAGATTGACATAAGTCGATCTAAATAGTTTAAAACCAAGCTTTAATCGGTAAAACTGTTCACCCCCGCTTCTAGTTTTCCACACAACTTAAGGATAGCCTGCAGGTGCTACAACAACCGTACATACTACATGCTGGCCTACGCTAACTTAGTGCTACTTACTGTACATATTACAAGAGTTGTTCCTTACCTAAGAATGTCACGTACACTACATACGGGGCTTAACTTGTTCGGTTATTATACATACATGTAACGTCCTAATTTCTAGACGTCGGGTAGCTGTTATTATGGCGTTAATAATGCTTTGGATTTTTTGCCTCGCGGCCAGATGATTGTTCGCTTGTGTCTTGAAATAACTCCCTTTATGGTAAATATGAATAGATTAAATCCTGCGTAGGAACACTCTGTGGACGGACCTTACACACATTTAGTAATATGTATGACTTAATTCTCTCAAAAAGATCTCGCATAAAATCCAATATTTTTATACCTATGGGGCAGGAAATGTATGCTATGACGCAAACCCTTCCCATATATCTTCATAAGCAACTGCACGCTTGAGAAGGTAGGCTTTAAATAAATTTCCTTTTGTGGCAGCCACATTCTGTAATAAATACAAATTATAAATAGTCTATCAGCAACCCAAACACAGACTCTAAAACCAGTAATACTTCTAATCCCTATCGCCGCTTACAACTAAAAACATCCATTTATAATTATACAACTAACAACACGCGGTGAAAAAGGCAAGATTTCAAAAAATAAAAATAATAATAAAAAATATAAAAATAAAATTAAAAATATAGCACAAAAACAAAGAGCTGAGGTGTTTACCTTACCAAAGCTACAACAGGAATCACCAATCAATTGAAAATATATAAACCCCGATTATATGAATATACAAATCGTAGACAGATTCAAAATTCAAAAGTGTTTTAAGCAATAATAGATTATACGTAACAAAAAAGCCACACACAATTTTGGAATAAAAACGCCACAATAAGTAATCAAATGACTATAACCCACGGTTGAAAGACATATGGCGCACATGAAAGTTAACAACACCCAGAGAACAACGCTTTGTACAATGAATTGATATTAGTTTGTGCGGTGGATCGATTATGCATAAGACACGTAATTTTTGGCTGTCGGATAAGTTAGGTAAAGACTCGTACCAATATTTGAGGCGGTGGACATGGGCCAAAGACGGACCAGTTTTGGGCTAGCACTGGCCCGTTAATGAGCTCATATTTTTTTGAATATTATAATCAGGGAACCACCGACGCCTTGTGAAATGTTATATATAGAGAATAAAAGAAAATGCTACCCGTAAAAAAAATATGAAGACCGAATAGATTATTCTATAATAATTAGAGATATATTAACATTTCTTTTCTTAAGAATGCACACAAGTTGCTATTGTTACTGAAACATTACCAAAATACAGTGTAGAATCAAATTAAATTGAGCCTTTTCTTATAAATACTTAACCTTTTTTTTTAGTAAAATACACCGTTCGTCCCTAATCTTGAACACACGCATCATCGTGGGACAAACCTTGCCTTTTTCATCGTGGGAAGTCCAAAACAAGGTTTTTATAGTCTAAATCAGTCCTTTGACCCATTTTCCGTTAGTCAACGTCTGTTATCTTTTGCCATGTGCCTTGCACATGAGGGCAAAATGGTCATTTTTTTGTTTTGATTGATTATTTTGGTGGTACAACCTTAGGGAAGAACGGTGCACTTAATAAAAAAGTTATACCATCACTACCACCACTACCACCACCCTCATGTTATTTCTTTTCCTGCTTATCTCTCTAAATAATAAAGATGAACATTTATTTTTTATTTTTCTGAGATGCGTCGATGAAAATATTGTATATTGCACATTGGAAAAGGAATGATGCATATTGCAAGCATATTTGCTACAGAACATGTTATTTGTTGCCAATCAAACATTTGTTAGGATTTAAATACATATGAACCTTCTTCTATGAAAATGCATTATTTTGGGCTAGTGTTTGAATGATGATTCTATCTGTACTTGCTTCATGATTTGGTTACTCTGTTATAAGGTATAGTATTTGTTTTTGTTATGGGAATCTAAGGTATACATTAAGTAAGGAAATAAAGCTGCAGGTTTTTGTTGAAGATAGGCTAAACTAGTCAGAATCATCACTTGCAAGATGATAGGACAAAAAACCACCTTCTTAATAGTCCCTACATGCTGACTTAACTTTACGCCCTTTGCTTTTTTAAGGAACTAGTTTCAAGGTGAAATTAGAAGTTTAGAACCCCGGCCGCCTTTTAATTGAACATATAATAAAACAGCAGAAAGAAGAGTGTCCGAAAGTAATTGCTGATAATTTATGAAGATTTTTGATCATATTCCTGTAGAAAAATCTGAGAACTAAAACATGTATTTGGTGATTTATGTTTGAAGCAATGGCTCTGATTGATCATCATATTATTGCAAATCTGTTTGACAATGCATATAATATACTGCATCAGAAAATGAAAAATAACTACTTCTCAACTAATCTCTTTCTTCTTTCTTCTTTAATGTGCTAACCGATAAAAAATGGCTCATTTTGGAGCATAAGAAAAAGAAATAATGATACCATCAATCTTGTATCAACCTCTCCCTGCTGTCTAAGTTGCATGAGAATGCACGCCAAAGGTCATGTTAAAAGACGTGTAGATGAATGTACAACAGTTTATTAGTCATTGACCTCTTTACCCTCAAATTATTTGTCTTCATTCTTATTCTTGACCAACTTACTTGCTGGAAAATGCAATCTTGCCGTCAAAGGTCTAGGTGACCGCGATTTTGGATCAAAACCTCTCACACAAACGAACCGTGCAAGCATAAGTGATGTGCTCAGTGTCACGTATTTTTTTGTAAAATATAACAAAGTTTAAGCTCTGCATACCTCTCCAAAAGCATTGTTGAATTTCTTGTGTAGTCAGACCTACCATAAGTAAATTTTCATTGTTAATTTGTTAGTATTGAACTGTATGGAAACTTAACAAAGATGCAATAAACAGGTATGGACGTGGCAAGGCGGGTCGGGCAGGTTGGGTAAAGGACTACAGGGTCAAAAGGGTTGGGTTGACCAGCCAAAGCTTTTTGTTTCCTTTCCAAATTGTCGCATTAGTTTATTATTGGAAACAATATTATTTCAATATCAATCTAGATTTCTGAATAAAGAGGTTTAGGAGGCTGTGTATATTCGAGATAGACTCTGGATGACTTTCAACAGATTTGACTGGTTCCCCTTTTATCAGCTTTTCTGTTGAGAAGCTGAACTCTACCCAATCGACCCGTTAGAAAATGGGTTGAAATTGTTACATTCTAGACGAGTACGTCAAAAGTGCTTATACCTTTAAAGATTGTTGTTACAGAAGTCCCAAAGTACACCGTTCACCTTGGTAGGTTCCAAATCTATGCCGTTGGAACAATTGGATTCAAACTTGATTTATGATCAGCAAACATCTATGAGAAAATTTTGTCATTCACCTGTTTGACCCATTACCCAAGCCTTATGATTAACAATATCATGATATTAACTTCTAGAGTCCATGAATGCTTTGTAATTAAAGGAAGTAAGGAACGACCATGATGCACGAAAATAAAATAGTGCAAAAACGGACTTTCCTGAATCAAAGAACCCTTGGTCTTCTCGATCTCTTGATGTAGGCGGCGGCTGTGGTGACAAATGGTGGCGGTCGGCGAGGGTGGTGATGGCAACTGGAAGTGGAAGAGAGGTGGGTGAGTAAAAGTATGTGTATGGTTGCTAGGGTAAAATGAAAGAGAAACATACTATATATGGGGCAAAATAGTCATTTAAGAATTTTGGCAAAAGATAACAGACGTTGACTAACGGAAAATGGGTCAAAGGACTGATTTAGACCATAAAAACCTTGTTTTTGACTCTCCACGATGAAAAAGGCAAGGTTTGTCCCAGGGTGATGTGTGTGTACAAGATTAGGGATGAACAGTATATTTTACTCTCTTTTTTTTTTTATTAATATAGGGCATAATTTGAAATTTTTGTACAGATCAACTAAAAATTTATCTAAATGCTTATTGTGGAACCTATAATTATGATAAATATAGTCTTTTCAATTGATTTGAAGTTATTCAATATATTTAACTAGGCGTTTATTAGAATATTAATAATAATCGGGTGAGGATACGTTGCCTAGATTGACTATGTTCCAGACCACCACAGTATAGTGTTGTTTGTCTATAAACAGGGCATTTTTCAATTGGCTCGCCCAGGACATCTAAAACCTTAGGACCGGCCCTTGCTAGATCGTCATTTCACATAGGAAATGGAAGATAAAAATATGATTAATAGTGTTAAAGTGTAAATGTGATTTGTATAAATAGCTACATGAGTAGCTTTATGACCAAACCGGCCGTGTTGGATATCACAACTAGAGATAAAATTTCAAATAGTACGGTGGGAATTTATCCTATGTAGGGGTTATCCTTAACTCTCTATGGCTAGAACTTTAATGGTAACTACAAATTGCAATTCAGAGTGGTTTAACCGTCAGTTGGGTTAAAACCAACCGTCGGGTTTTCCAAACCGCCGGTTAAAGTGGTTTCAACAAAAAAAAAAATATATGGTTGTTTTATCTTTTCAGTGAGTAAACTTTGAGCGACCTCATTAGGGAGTAACTCATGAGATGGTTTGATCCTTCAAAGAGATATCTCGTCAAAGAGTTATACTTTTCAGTGAGTAAACTCATTAGCACGAGAACTCTTCAACATGTATGCTCTTCTGAGAGCATGTTGAGGAGTGATTATCTTGCTGAATGGAACACTTAGTAAGTTTGTAACTCCTTTGACCTTTTAATGGGCTCTTATTTATTTATTTATGTATTTATTATTTTCTTTTTTTTATAAAAATTAATGGGCAATTTCAAATTTTAATAAAGACCCAAAATGAATCGGACTAGTAACCACTATTACTATTATGAAATAATATTATGGGAGAAATTACATGATTCATTGAGATATCCAGTGTGATTATCTTTGCCTTGCTCATGAACTATCAAAAGCATTTGGTCTAATGATATGTGTGTGGCAATCAATAAAAAGATTGCACGTTCAAGTCTTGTTTGAAAATATTTTTGAGATATTATGTGCGCGATGAATAGTTATGCTAGTATTTGTGATTTAATATAGGGAAAATGGTCTAAAAATGCATCCAACTTGCCACTTTTTTCTTTTGTAGACATTCAACTTTTTGTAGTCAAATACTTTCTTAATCTTTATATTGTAGCCATAAATCTGACGTGGCTTGATCTAATCAAAAGTTAATTACATAAATTTACATAAATCGTCCCTGTGGCTCTAAACAATTACACCATTCATCCTTGAGTCAATTACATAAAAGGTCCATGTGGCACTAATAATTTACACATTTCGTCCTTGTAGCTATAAACTTAAAGTAATCCAAGCAGCCACCATCCACTGCCTGCCGCCACCATCCGCCGCCTACCGACACCATCCAAAATATGCTACAGTTCATATTTGTCTGTAATTATATATATACAAACATAAACGCACATGTAAGATATTCAAGTCTAGCTGCATCCAAGCGACACATGACACACCCAAGTGACACTTTAAGATTTATGAAATGGACGTTCATCCTAATTTTAACACTTCAAGATTTTATGAAATGGATGCTCACTCTAATTTTGACACTCAAACAGTCTAATAGTTCTTAACCAACTCTAGAGCTTTATAAAGCTTTAAGAGAGAATAGGGCGTAAGGGGGACCTTCGCTTCATTAGAAATTGGACCCAGACCTTCTTTCTCAATCGTAGTATTTCATATAATTGTAAACGTGGTGTCTATACTTGAATATGATTATACAAAGTTAGAATAAATTAGAGAGGTACCACAATGGTGACACGGTGGGAGTCTCTTAGGAGGCGTAGTGCAGCATGGCAACCAATATAGTCGGCACCTCCGGTTACTAAGACATGGGTAACCCCTGCTTCATGGCGAGAGAACTTCAAACAAATAAACATTAGAAAATGTCAGATATTACAAAAATGGGTAAATCTTATTAGTTAAAATAAAATATAGAGTAAATTACACCGTTCGTCCTTGTGGTTTGCGTTGACCGTAGGGTTTCGTCCTTTGACCAAAAAAGTTGCACCGTTCGTCCTTAAGTGTGAAACGTTATGCACCGTTCGTCCCTCCATCCATCTGGGCCCACTAACGATCGTTAAGTCTTGTTAACCTGAGGGTATAATCGTCATTTCCACACCATAAGGACGAACGGTGCAAGGACGAACGGTGTATATATACCACAACACACACACACCTCTTCATTTTTGCCACATACTTTCTCTCTCTATAAAAACACACACCTCACCCTCTCCTCTCTCTCTCTATAATTTCCGGCCACCAACCGCCGACACCACCCAACCGCCGCCACCACACAGCAGCAACCACCCGACGCGCCACCACCCAACCACTCGACGTTTTTGGTATTTTTCTATACACCCGTATTTTTTTTTTTTTTTTGTAGATTCATATTGTTTAGATCTATTATTTTTTTCAAAGATCCTTAATTTTTTTGTAGATCTATATCTTTTAAAGATCTATCATGTTTTTAATTTTGTTTTTCAAAGATTCGTAGTTTTTTTAATTTTTATAAAGATCCGTAATTTTTAAAAAAATTTTCCTATAGATCCGTTTTTTTTTGTAGATCTAATTACTTTTTAAATTTTTTTTGAAGATCCGAATTTTTTTGTAGATATAATGATTTTATTTTTAGATCTATTAATTTTTTTTGGATCTAATTATTTTTTAAAGATCCGTATTTTTTCTATAGATTTATATTTTTTCTAAATCATTCGTATTTTTTTTAATTTTTTTTTAAAGATCCGTATTTTTTTAATTTTTTAAAGATCCGTAATATATTTTTGATTTTTTTTTAATAGATCCGAATACTTTTTATTTTTTTTATAGAACCGTTTTTTTTTTAAGATCTAATGATATTTTTTTGTAGATCTAATGATTTTAATAGTAGATTTATATGTTCTTTTCGTAGATCTAACATTTTTGGTATTTTTTTTGTTAGTTCTCCCACTTGCTGCTATTCTCGCAAGAAAAAGTTGCCGGAAAAATTAGTTGTCGCCGGAAAATATGTGGTAACCGGAAAACGTTTTCGCTGCCGGTTTAAATTTTGTTTCAAAGTTTATATTTTGTAAATTTTGTAATAAGTTTATATTGTTAACATTATTATGAAGTTTGTTGTGTAGAAATACAAGTTTAAATTCGTACACATTGAAAGGCTTATTTAAATTCATGAAGAAATAAAAGTGATATGATAATGCTGCATATGTTTATTGATTCGCTCCCAAACGGTCAAGTTTAATCACACAAGCTGACCACTTGTGAATGGTCAACCGTAATAAACTTAAAACAGCTCAGAAAGCAAATGCAATTAAGATCAGAGGAATATAGTGGATTCCTGGGTCGTTAAGTCCCACGGAGGATGAATGGTGTTTAACACAGACAGATGTCGAATAATCACTAAGGATAGTGATCAGTAAGGATTTTGGAATAATTATACCTAAAGAGAAAGTTTTGTAAATTACAGGGGCTTAAATGCAAATTAAAGAAAATTAAAAAGATAAATTATATTAAATAAACGCTATCACTATTTTTACAATGATGAACGTTTAAAACCTAAAACTTACGTTTAAATTAAAAACTACGTAATGTACGAAATAAAAAGTGAGTTTTAAGAAATAAAATGCCTACAAATATGAAAATGATATTTTTACAATCCTAATAATAAAAGAAAATTATTAGAAAAAGAAAATTATTTTCAAAACTATTTATTCAATTATTATTAAATAAAAACTATTTTTAACTATTTAAAATGTACTTAAATACAAGAAAATATAAAATTAACCTAGAAAAATGAAATTATGACTTAGAAAAATCTAAATTATGATAAAACTTATTTTAAAATTGAAAATATATTTTTTACACTTTTTAAATATTTATTATTAATTAAAAACTATTTAAAACTAATTAAAATATTAGAAAATACTATTTAAACTAAGAAAATTATGGAAAAATACTTTTTTGGCTTTTTATATTTATCTTAATCTAGGAAAATTGAAAACATATTTTTTTAAGCTTTTTCTGATTTATTTGTATTAAAAGCTATTTAAAAAGGATTAAAAACTAGTTTAAAATAAGAAAAATATCAAACAGTGCTGGAAAAATATGAAAAATTCAGGAAAATACTAAAATATTATTCTAAGTCTATAAAAAATATAAAAACATATACTTATGTTGAAGAATATAAAGCTGTAGTGATAAGCAGTTATAAATAAGCTACTAGATTAAGCTATAAGCTACAGGAATAAGCCAAATGATTAGCAGAGCTAAAGTACACTATAATAAGCCTAATGTAACTAATTAATACTACTCTAGACCACTAATGATGCCTTGCTAAGATTTGAGCTTATGAGATTAATTAAGCAAAACAGTTATTAAGGGGGCACCTTTAAGCTAATGCATAAGTAATCCTAATAAGCTAAGGTGGAAAACAGAAGTTGGGACCTAAAGTTCACCTAGCAGACTACACATGGGCCAAATCTCAGCTCCTCACAAGCTTGAATGAAGCTTGTGCAAAGGCTGCAAGTTTCCTGTGCACACTCAGTGTATGATGAGTGTGTGCACAGGGCACTTTTGGGCTTAAAGAGCATCTGATTTAGAGCTTATAGAAGCTTGATACAATTCAACAAAACTGAGATTATTAAACTAGACCTACTGAACTTGGACATCCCAAAGTCTCACTGAATTTGAACCAGAATTGAATACATGAGACATCAACAAAGTTTTGCAAAAACCTGTTTTTTCTATTTTTGACTTTTGTAGACAGAAATGGATTTTTGACTTTGGTGAGATTTGAAAGCAAATGATGGACTGATTATGATAACTTGTGATAAAATAACACTGATGCAAGCTATATTACTAACTTTTAAACCTATATGCAAGATTACACTAACTGATTCAAACAGAAATGGAAACTAGAGCAGATACAAAATGATTTTGACTTTTTACTAGACAAGCACTAAGTTTATTGGTTTGACTGAGCTATTAAACACTAAAGTGACATGAAACAATAACAAACAACAACACCACAGGCCTCTATCTCAGATAACTAAGCAATTCCAAACAGTCCTTATTGAGACTGTTTATAAAGCTTTTAACACTCAAACAAGTTTTTAAACCAAGATAGCTATTAATTAACTTACATTAACTTTAATAAGACAGTATTAGACTAGAATTAACATACCTTAAACACATAAATTATGAAATGCAAATTTTTAGAAAATAGCTTACAAACTGAGTTCATGCACAGGACAGAGAACCAAGGTCTGAGATCACACCTATAACTTCCCAAGAAGCTCTATACCAATAAGCAATCCAAAGACCAGCTCTGCACCAGTTTCTTGATCATTTCCATAGATTTTTTTATTTTTCTCTAATTTCTTGGTATTTTTGGAAATTTTTCTATTAAAGCTCTAAACTGAACTTGAAGATATCTAATAGCTTATAAGAGCTTTAGAGAAAGCTTATATGAGCTTTTGAGTCCAATACAACAACTATAAACAACACTTGAGTATTTTGAAAATTTAAACAAGGAAATAAGCTTAAACTGAATTCGTATTTCAAACTTGAAATTAATAACTGAGAAAGGTTTACAATACACTGTTATTACATAAAAAAGTACTTGGAAGCTTAAATAAACACTGGAAATTGAAATTTAACTAAAACGACATTACCTAATCTAATTTTACACTACTTCTTCTTATTTCCTTGCTTCTTTTCCCATTTATAATGATCCTTTAGGTTCCTTGTCGACCTCTAAGTCATTCCCACCTATCTTGAGCCATTGGATCTTCAGAAATGATCAAAACCACACATTTGTCATTTTGGCGGGAAAAAGTCATAATAGCAGGTTTATGCATTTAATGGGATTTGGTGTATGTGGAGGTGTTAGGGGGGTTGGTATACAGCTGGAGAGTGAGGTGGAGAGGTGGAAACCACCTCTGGTTTTGGTATGCAGTGATGGGTGAAGGAGATGAACAAGGATGGCTGTTTGGCGCGTTTTGACTTTATTTGACCAGTGGTATATTAAATGGGGGTTCAAAAAGGATAATGGCAGGGGTCTTATGGGTTTGGCTGGGGTTCAAAATACTCAAAGGGTCCATTTGGTAGTTTAATAATACAAAGACTATCTTTGCAATTCGGCCAAAGTTAAGGGACCAAACCTGTAAATATTCCAAAGTTAACACAATGACCATTATTGCCATTCTTAAATAGTACAAGGACCATAGTTGATTATTTTATATTTTTAAATATCCAAGGACCATTTTTGTCATTTTTCAAACTTGAGGGACTAAAGTCATAATTTTGCAATTTTACATTTCAAGGGTTTGTTTTGACAACTTTTGAATCCCTAAGGACTTAAAATGATATTTTTCTTTATTTTGATTTACCAGGAACTGTTTTTGACAACTTTTTAAACTTGGGGGACTAAAACTGCCAATTATGCAAACTTAATACGTTTTTCACCAGATTTTGATATTTTTGCATTTAAAACACATAAAACACTTATTTGTGATATTTTTATCATTTTGATGCATTTCTGAGTGTTTTCAGATGTTTTGGCATTCTAAACAGTACAAAAATGATGAGTATTTAGACACTCATCGATTATATCAAATATGTTTATTAATAAACTTGCGCAGACCCATTTATCATGGTTCTTTGCGATGAATTTGTTTGCAAGAGTTGCAAGACCAGTGAAGCTAAATGTTTTGCATTTACAACATTAACTGAAAAACTGCAAATTAAGGAAAAACTGCAAAACTGCAAATTAAGGAAACGTAAAAAAATAGACGAAAACGTAGGAAAATGAACGAAAATGTAAAAAAAACTGACGAAAACGTAAAAAAACAGAGTAAATCGTAAGAAAAAACGACAAAAACGTAAGAAAATTGACAAAAAGTGTAAATTACACCGTTCGTCCTTGCACCATTCGTCCTTATGGTTATGAAATGACGATTATACCCTCAGCTTAACAAGACTTAACGACCGTTAGTGGGCTCCGTTAGAGGGAGGGACGAACGGTGCATAACGTTTCACACTTAAGGACGGACGGTGCAACTTTTTTGGTCAAAGGACGAAACCCTGCGGTCAACGCAAACCACAAGGACGAACGGTGTAATTTACTCTAAAATATATGTGTGATGCCGATCATTCTTTGCGAGTACCCTTTCTGACCAAACATAGCACAAGCAACACATGCATAACAAGCACATCAGTTGGTAAAAAAAATCAGCTTAAATTAAACTAACATATTCCCAAATTGATTCAATAGGCCTCGTTAGAGTATCTATTATGCAAGCCATTTTATCCAAACACTCAAAATGATTATTGTCAATTCATTATAAACATAAATCAGCTAGTTAATCAGTTTAACCACCTCACTGTTTTTATTTTTTTTTCTCCTGACAAAAATACACAATTATACAACACAACAGATGTATCAAGTAAAGAACGGGTCAACTTAGCAAAATAAAAACAGAAAACCAAACAAAATTGATCAAGATTGTGAATAGACTTTATGCACATAGACTTGGTTAATATCAAATCAACTGTTTCCAACTAGGCACAAAAAGTCATCGAAGAACATTCCTCACTAATTAAACCAAAATTTAATATATAATAACTCCATAAACATTATAATCCATAACAATAATTAAATGAAAATTGATCAAGGTTGTGAAGTTACCTCCTAAAGAGGGCCTGTTAGTCCGCTGCGTTTTTCCCCTCGTAAACATTGGCAGATGAATTCCACCTCTCCGAAATCAAATTTACTGATCAAATGTGTCATCACACCTAAAAAATACCAACAGCAATAAAAAAATCAAAATCAAATTCACAACAGCTCAAATGCCAATCACATTAACCAAATACCACTATAATCATCAAGAAACCATGATCAATGAACCAAATTTCACATACCCATTAAAAAAATATTATAAAGATTTGATCTTTATAATCAAATGAACCAAATTTCATATACTAATCAACACCCATATAAGAAAAGATCATAAAATTTTAATCTTTATTCTCAATTTGGTCAGAAAGCCTATAAAATCTGAGCACATGGTAGACTCGAATTAGTTTCTTGCCAGCTTGAGATACTTTTAACAGGGATCCCAATCAAGAGAGCCCCCATTAGCCCTAAACATGTTGAAATCTGAATGAAGCTTCCAGAAGTACCACGCACAGAAGGAGGCGAAACTGCCAGCATTCACAAAAAATATATTTCAGCTCATTTGCTAACAAAAAGGTAGATTGGTTTGCGTTTCATATCTAACGGGTATAATTCATAAAAACTAAGCTTAGCTATATAAGAAATGGGTAAAAGTGTCAAAACTGAAAGTCGTCGGAATGTATTTTTCTCCGACACGGGATTCCTTAATCTATATTTCAGAAAAACTAAGGTTAGCTATATAGCATAATTTCTCCGACACGAGATTCCTTAATCTATATTTCAAACTTAAGGACTCTAACTAATAACAAGAGAATTACCAGAATCATCTTCTGAATCAACTGAATTTTTACCATCCCTAGACGGCATCCGCTTATACATAGAGGGAAAACCGTGTAGTTGTACACGCATGCCAGAATATGTCCAAACTCGATTCTGGATTGCACAACTCTGAGACCTCCAAGACCACTGTCACCTACACATCAAAAACAAAATGTCAGCTTTACCGATAAAACCTTTGAAATAAAGCTTCAGATAGAAGAACTAAGGTTTCAAAACAGATAGCAAATGTGCGTGAAACAGAAAACAGTGAATCTGTTTTCGTTGTGCCTTCTACTTAGAACTTTAACTCCCTAAGATTGAACTAAACGTAAGGAACAATCAACATCATCCTCTTCAGTTACAATACTCTCAAAATCATAATCAACCTACTCTTCTTCAGATATTGTAACATGAGGCTATCGTTTTACATATCAAACAGATGCTAGTTCTAAGTTCGCGTATCGAGTTCAGTAACCTTAATAAAACTGAATGAGTATACACATATCAACAATTTTAACAAACAACAATATTCTAAATCCAATCCGCGAGTAGATAAAACTAAAACAATAACTTTTCAAAATACAATGCCTTCTACGATTCTACTTGGAACTTCAACTCCACATTAAACTAACTTAAGGAACTAATAACATTTATCGACTAGAATTACAATACTGTTAAAGTCCTAAGCCACCTTCATTTAACGGAAAGAAAGTATTTTGTTACAGAATCTATAATTCCACATCACATCCACCATTAACGAAAAGAAACTAGGATTAAATTCAAAATAATGTGCCTTCTACTTAACTCCCTATAATTGAACATTCATACTTTTAAAGTCAGAACCTTCTGATATAGTTACATTATACTAATCGCAAAATCCCCAATTTTTATAAACCCTAATCGCAAAATCAAGATCAAACCACAACTGTGCATCACGTATCTGACCTTCACTCTTCCCTTCAATAGAATCAAACCATTTGGGCGCTCAATACACGATCTAAACCTGATTCGATCCCTTGACTTTGATCTACCTTGCATCTTTTTGATGATGGTGGCGTGGAAAGGTGGTGGAGATGGCTGTGGTGTCGGTGTGGTGGTGCTAGAGAGAGAGGGACAGGGAGAGGCAGTAAAAGGGATGTGAGAGAGTAGACTATAGATTTTAGAGTAAATTACACCGTTCGTCTTGTGGTTTGCGTTGACCGCAGGGTTTCGTCCTTTGACCAAAAAAGTTGCATTGTCCGTCCTTAAGTGGGAAACGTTATGCACCGTTCGTCCCTCCATCCAACTGGGCCCACCAATTCCTACTAACGTCAGTTAACTCACTTAACCATGAGGGTAAAATAGTAATTTAACTCTTTTCTTTTGGCATATAAAAGATTTTTTTAGGGTTTCCCCTCACAATATCACACACACTCACCGGATTTCTAATTTCTAGCGCCGCACCGTTTTCCGGCCAAAATTCCGGTGATGTAGTTTTTGATATCGACGCGTAGATCAAGAGAACGAGAGTATTTCTGGAGTACTTGGACAAAAAAAGGAGCACATTTGGGTCGTTTCTGAGACATACCGCAAATCCCCCACCACTGTTTCTAAGTCAGAAGTGATTGCTAATTATAGCGATATACCGACTGTTTCTAAGTGTGGGGACGCTTGTTTGTCTGATTGTGAATGCGTTGCATCTGTTTACGGGTTGGACCAAGAGACTCCATATTGTTGGGTGTTAAGAAAGTTGGAGTTTGGCGGGTTTGAGGATTCGGGTTCGACTATGTTTGTTAAGGTTCAGTCTAATGGGTCTTCTGATCCAAAAGACAAAACGGGAATGAGTAGTAGTACAAGAGCGAAGGTTTTGGTTACTCCGATTGTGCTAAGCATGCTTGTTCTTGTTGGACTTTTAACGTGTCTATTGTACATCTATGTTCATAAAAAGAGAGGTTTAAAAAGAGCCCTCAACAGTTCCTTGATAGTATCGGGAGCGCCTTCAAGTTTTAACTTTCGAGATCTACAAAACAGGACTAATAATTTTTCAGAGTTGCTTGGAACAGGTAAATTAAATTAAGGTGTAACTTTTTTAGATATATGTTAGAAATGTATCTGATTTGTGTACTTTTCAAGTGGATTTGGTAGTGTTTACAAGGGAACTTTAGGAGATGGGACGCTAATTGCTGTGAAAAAACTCGACAGGATGTTGCCACATGGAGAAAGGGATGGTTACGGAGAGTGTTACTGGTTTGGTTGAGGTGCATTTGGAGAGGTTGCAATTGAGTGATGTTGGGTTAGTGGCGGTTGCGAAATGTAGGAGTTTGGAGGTTTTGCATATTTTGAAAACGCCGGATTGTTCTAATTTGGGGTTGTTGAGTGTGGTGGAGAATTGTAGGGGGTTAAGGAAGGTGCATATTGTTGGGTGCGAATTGGGTGGGTTGATGATGATGAATTATGATGTGGGTTTTGTGATTTTTATTTCATAGCTAGTTTAGTGAGAATTTTTTGTTTGTTTGTTAAATAATCAAGTTGGTGGTTGCCGGTTTTTGAGGACTCTGATTTTTAATCAATCTCCAAATAAAATCTGAGCTTTGGCTTCAGAAAAATATGAGGTGAGTGGTTTTCTGGATTTGAATGCCTTTGAAGGGAAGTCTGTTTTGTATTTTGTGCAAGTAATTTTGGAAGATATATGCGTCAATCAACCTGATAAGACTGCTAGTGCTGTCATATTGACAATTGAACTACCCAAACTGCATTTCAGTTTGGTTACCTCTAATGTCTAGTGCAAGATACAAGTTTTGCTTACATTGATTCTCTGTTGGTTAAAGATTAACATGTCATCATTTACGGTTCGTTTGTCAAAGTTTTGCTTACATTGATTTTCTGTTGGTTAAAGATTAACTTTGACGCCTCTTCTTTTTCTGGATGGAATTTAAAGGGATACATTGGTGTTTTATTGAGGTGGTCGGAATTTCAATAATGTGGCCGGAAAAATTGATGGATGTAAATAATGGTGGTGGGATTTGGGTGTTTGTAGTTGAAGATGAATATGGGAAGTGGTATGATCTACATGAACCTCTTTAAAAACGAAAAAGATGTTAATGATTAAAAAGAGTGACTAAAATGACATTTTTACCCTCATGTGCAAGTCACATGAGGGGAGTTTAACGGTCAAACTTAACGTCGTTTGGTCAAAGGACGAACGACGCATAACGTTTCACACTTAAGGACGAACGGTGCAACTTTTTTGGTCAAAGGACGAAACCCTGCGGTCAACGCAAACCACAAGGACGAACGGTGTAATTTACTCTAGATTTTATGATATAAAGTTACGTGGACGGATTATGTAATTGTTTAGAGCCACAGGAACGATTTATGTAAATTTATGTAATTAACTTTTGATTAGATCAAGCCATATCATATTTAGAGCTACAATAAAAAAAATTAAGAAAGTATTTGACTACTTTAAAAAAAAAACAAGTTAAATATCTAAAAAAGAGAAAATGTCAAATTGAATGTCTTTTAATATCATTTTCCCTTTAATATATGTGAATAGATGGCATAAGTGTGCAATAAATTCTTGTTACACAAACAAGAGTTAAAACATTGACAAAACCAAAAGGTCAATAACACAAAAGTCAAACACACCGACACGCGCATCTCCCTTCCTTCTTCCCCAAATCATTCTCTCAAACAAACCAATCTTTAAACTTTTTCATATCTCACTCAACCCATCATTCAATCTCCATCATTTCATAATTATATAAAAAATTTATAACCACATCACAAACCCTATATCCAAACACCCTTTATCCCAATCTTTACCACTACCCATTTCTTTTCTTGCATCAAAATCCCATAAAGATTCAATCTTTATAACCCAAACATGGAATCATCAAATGGGTCAACCCCCAAAATGACCCAAATCACAGATATTCAAATGGGTCATGAAAACATGGTTACAACAAGATCCGATCATGTGTTTCAAACCACAAGTGCATTGGAAATTTTGAGGGAAACAGTTAGGATTTTGCGGTATAATTTAAGTGGCTTTATGGCAATTGGTGCTTTTTTAATATGTCCTGTTTCAGCTGTTTTGTTGTCTAATGTTTTAGTGGATCAAGGGTTAGTTAAAAGAGTTGCTATTAGGTTGTTGTTAGTTGCGAAAAGCTGTGGCTTGCCTTTGAGTAGTTTTGTTGAGAGGTTTTGTTTTAAGTTTGCGGAAAGTGCTGTTTCGGCTGTAATGTGTTTCCCTTTGTATGTTACGTTGTTGTTGATATCGAAAGCTGCTGTTGTGTATTCGGTTGATTGTACTTATTCGAGGAAAATGTTTGATGCGTCCAAGTGTTATGTTATTGTGAGGAAGATTTGGAAAAGAATTTTGGCGACTTATTTGTTGGTGTGTAGTGTTGTGATTGGTAGTTTGACGTTGTTTTTGGTGCTGCTTGCTGGTGTTAGTAGTTTGTTTTCGGTTATTGGGTTTACGCCTGATTTGAATGTGTATATGGTGATTATCTTTGGGTTGTTTTTCTCTGTGTTTTTTGCAAATGCGGTTATTATATGTGATCTTTCTATGGTGATATCGGTTTTGGAAGATGTATCGGGTGCTGAGGCGTTGTTGAGGTCGAGTGTTTTGATTAGGGGTCAGACGCAAGTTGGGTTGATGATATTTCTTGGTTCGACAATTGGGATGGCATTTATTGAGGGATTATTTGAACATCGTGTGAAAACTTTGAGTTACGGAGACGGGTCTTCTAGGATATGGGAAGGGCCACTTTTGGTGGTTATGTATAGTTTTGTGGTGCTTATTAATTTTATGATGAGTACGGTTTTCTACTTCAGTTGTAAGTCTTATAGTTTGGAAAACGAATCGAGTATAGAGTGTCAATCGGTTTTAGAGGCATTGACTGTTTCGCCTGTTCCTGAAGCTCAATAGTATATTGGAGAAAAAAGGGAAAACTTATGTAACTGTATGTTTAGTAGATGCTGCATCAACGGACAAGCATTTAAACGCTTGGAAACTTCAAATTTTGATGCAAAAGTATCCGTTTTTGAGATTTTTGTTTTGAGTTAGAGTTAGATACATTGTTACTTAATTGTTGTTGTATGAGATATGATACGGAATTACTAGTTGTTATGAACTTCATGTAGAACATGTTGTAGACTTGAGCCCATAAATTAATAGAAAGAAAGATGATTTTGTAAACTTTCTTATACTACTTTTGCCATCTTGAAGGTCTGATTTACGCTGTTGTCTAAAGCGTATAAATTTCTCATATTGGTGCTGTGAAACCTATTGTACGTAGTGTTCATTGACATAGTTTGTCTTTCATGCTATTTAATTCGCTAATAGCAACCAGCTTCTGATTCTTATAGAGTATAGACTACCTGACAAAATTATTTGGATCGGTGAGCTTGAGCTGAAACTTTGGCCGGTTTGTAAAATGCAGTAATACATTGAGTCTAGATCTGAGAGTCCATTTAGGAAATAATGGCCAAATGGGTAATATTTAGCCACATATATTAAAAATTGCAGTTAACAAAAATGTGCTGCCTCCGTTGGGTTTATAATGGCACAAATTAGGTTATTGAAGGGAAGAACTATTAATGATTTTGGCAAACAAGACAATGGAAAAAGCTTCATCCAATGTCCCAACATGGTAATGCATTGTCTTATGAAAACAAGACCTGAGTTGTATTCGCAGAGCTAGTTACACTTGAACCAGACAAAATTTACTGTTTCTTCCTTGTTAAATTACATGATTCTTCTACTGATGTACAATTGGGGGGAATATATGGGATACCACATTTATTGACACAAACTCTGTTACTGCAAATTAAGTTAATAAACAATACATAAATCATTGCTTTGGGTTCAGAAAATGAGTTTACTTGTTTAGGATTATTGACTGTTGCTGAAAATATGATGCAGTCACTGTTTGTTTATTGAACTTTTAGTGGGCCATTTGACTTTGGTTTTCAAGTTTTCTGGGCCTTAAGGCTTTTGGTTGGTGGGCATTTTATGTATTTAAGACCGGTGGTAATACGCGTCTTCGACCTCAATAGGACGCGTCGTCCTTGTTAGCCTCACCCATGAGGATGCATCTTCAAGCACAAAAAAGGAGGACTCGGTCTTGCACACGACCGATTTGTAGGGAGCGTCTAAACAAGTCAACGGTCAACCAATCCCCCACTTCCAAACCCGGATGTTGCAAGGTCAAAACGTTTCTTTATTCTCGGCATCCATCCATTGTATCAAGAAAAGACGTAGTATTTTTTCAGATGAAATCAAGCGTCTAGACAAAAAGATCAAAAAGAAGCAGAGACTTGTTGACATGTTCAACAAGTCTCTCGAATAGATTGCTTATATATGTTTTTATGTTAATTGATGATTTTTATTAAGGTTCCTATAATAATACTCATATTGTTTGATACGATGTTTGTGTTAATCCATCTATTGTATTACAAAGTATGTGTTAATTATCTTCTAGCTTGTTGGATCTATGTGTTTCTTCTATATTTGATATATTCTACCTTGTTGGATCCATCTTGTATTAGTTCTTCGCAACAAAGGGTGCTCAACATGGATACAGAAAATAATAAAGGCAAAGGGTGGAAGAAACCAAGCATGGATATGAACGTTATAATATATGTAAAGTTAGGGGGATTGTTAGCCATCTAGCCTACGAAACGGGCAAGTAAAATGGTGAACCAACTCCTCTAACTCTGATTAGGCTGTCGCAGAGAAGTATAACGTCTTTTAAGTCACTTGCAGTGACCAAGACTTTCTTTGCAATATGATATAGTGAGCAAAGTTTCCATTGTTATTGCTTAGCTTGGTCAAAGGTTCAAAGCCACAAGTGTTTGGACTTTAATTATTGTGTTTAATGTAGAAGTACTTTGGGTAAATAAGCGTAATAGTGATTGGGAAGACATTGATTGAACAGATAAAAATCGGCCATGTTTTGAACTCTTAAATTGTTGTGTAAAATCCACAACCGGTTATTTAGTGCAACAAATCTTCGCAATTGGTTTGCAAAATGTGGCCGGAACTTTTGTAAGGGCTAACTGGTAAGATCACATTTGACACCGTAAGATGGGGTCATATTTGTTTCACAGTGATTTCGTAAGGTTTTGTAGATTGTCGCCGTATTATCGAAATAGTTGAGATTGAAGTTAAGAAGGATGCATGAGAGAGAAGACCTGAAGGTGAAGGTGATGCAGTGAAGTTTGTGTTTTTATAACCCTTCTTAATATTATGCAGTACACTTACCAAACATTTTGTGATACTAATGCATATGCCGAGTCATTTGACTTGTGTGTACTTGTATACTACAACATATACCAAGTTTGAAAGTGCTTGACATCCACAGTTCAATCATAATCAGAACACCGGATTTTGATGGACTCCCGAATATTGAAATATTGGTGTTATCTGGTTGTACCGGTTAAATATCATTCATCCATCAATAAAATGCCATGCAAAGCTTGTTTACCTGAATTTAGATGGTTGCTGCTACCTTCAAGTGTTTCCAAACTTTACTCTCTTTAAACAAATTTTAGTTTAAGGGGGAATTTCATATATACCCAAGGAAACTTCAAAAATTACATATTTCCCCAAAACACAAGTTTTTAATGCATGATGTACAATGCTATTAAAGCATGATTTGGGGAAATATGTAATTATTGAAGTTTGGATGAGGATGTATGTAAATGCCACTTAGTTTAAAACTGAAAATTTAAAATATGTCAAAAAATGAACGCCGTTGCCGGGGATCGAACCCGGGTCACCCGCGTGACAGGCGGGAATACTTACCACTATACTACAACGACTTGGCTGTTAGCTTATGTGTTCAACTGTTTCACAAACAATCTTTTATAGTGATTTTGGTTAATAATATGTATCGTGATCATTTTACTTCTTATCTAGGCATGCCTGAATTTTAACTTGCGATTGTGTACTTTCATCAAAAATTCATTATAATGACACATGATTAATGTCACAATTCTTAAAGGACCAGAGTAAAGATATAGATATACTCGAATTTAAGATCTTTGTAACAATAGATTCTAAGTATTTATTTAAGGTTTTTAATCTTGTTGTAAATCATGAGCAATAGTTTTGCATAAAGGCATTGATTAGTTGTTTGAGCAAATTTCTGTAAGTGCTCTTCAGCCCTGATCCTTAGGAAGTCCTGTAGCTGCTCCTGCGGAGGTCTTGCAGTTACTCCTTCGTCTCTAGGCTGAAATAAGAAAGAACACCGTTAACTCACCCCGAGTTTTTAATCCGAGGCCAAGCTCTGGTGTGAGAGTAAGTATATGCTTGGCATAAGTTATAGTAAGAGAAACTAGAGAGAGATAGTAAGAGAGGTGAGTGAGGAGTAAAGTGTGTGAACCTCCCTTCCACTAGGGTGGATGGCTCTATTTATACTACCTGGAGTGTGCTCCACAACACAAGTACTGTGGGGACATGTTTGTCATTTATGTGCAGCATGTAAGTTGCAGATGAGCACCAGGCATGGTCCTCGGGGTCCAAGTTGTCGTTATGCCACAAGTACTATTTGTGGACCAGGGCCTCTATGCTTATTCGTACATCATTGTACTTGTATGTCAGCTGCTAGTGTACTAGCTCCGATGCAGGCACTGCTCCGTCATTATGCCTCCTAAGCAGACACTGCTTCATCAATATACTTCCTGAGCAGGCACTGCTTCATCACTATGCCTCCTGAGCAGACACTGCTCCATCACTATACTTCCTGAGCAGGCACTGCTTCATCACTATACCTCCTGAGCAGGAACTGCTTCATCACTATGCTTCCTGAGCAGGCACTGCTTCATCACTATACCTCCTGAGTAGGCACTGCTTCATCACTATGCTTCCTGAGCAGGCACTGCCATATCTCCATAGTCGAGACTAGAGCCGAATCCACTTCCCAAAGTGATGTTCCTTATGTTGTCAGTCACTTGGATCGTGTTGATATTGTGCCTCTGTGCCGAAGTTCCGAGCTAATTAAAAAGGTTGCTCGTCCGCCCGAGTGTTTCATTCAGAGGCTAAAAGATTTTTCGAACATACCAATAAATTTGGACTATGTGCCTCATCATGCCCCTTAGTCTAGTGTTAATTTATTGCCAAAGAGTTGATACTAGACTCTGAGAATGTGTCTCACTAGTTGAGTATCTCGTTCGGAGGTTAAAGTTATATTTCTTTGCCTTCCCGCTCGAGTACCTCATTCAGATCTAACATCACAAACTGAAGGGTTTCATTCGGATTTTTTGGGTTTGGGTATCACGATTAGTGTTTCAATCGCAGTTTGTGGGATTGGGCATCACGAATAGTGTTTCAATCAGAGCAATTACTTGTACCACAATTCTAGGTTTAAATCGAAGTTTTAATCACAACCAAAGGATTTCGTTCGGAGCTTTAGTCGCGAGCAAAAACCAAAGGGTTTCGTTCGAAGGCCTAGATAAATCGGAGGTCTCCATCGGAAGTACTCAATCGGAGGTCTCCATTGAAACTATTGTATCTGAAGGGGGTATTCGAACTGGGATTTTTTAGCCCGGGAATTTCCATGAAACGATACGTAGGGATATGGTACAAGAAGATATCAACTTGTACTGTCATATGGGTTGCTAACAGGGAGATACCGGTCACTGATAGATCGGGCATTTTCAAAGTTAGCAAACAGGGAAAACTACTGATTCTTAATGGTGGCAACTTCACGGTTTGGTCATCCAAAACGATGGTATTGACGAGTAATAATCCTGTGGTAGCGGTCCAGCTTCTGGATACCTAAAATCTTGTTGTGTGGGATCAAAGTAGCACAAACAAAAATTTAAATAAAAACTTAGTTTGGCAAAGTTTTGATTATCCTAGTGACACATTGTCACCAGGATTGAAGATGGAAAAGGATTTGGTGACTGGTTTAGAGAGGTACGTGACATCTTGGAAGAGCCCTAATGATCCTTCAATAGGTATGTATAAAGTCTCGATAGACACACACGGGTATCCCCAGATATTTGTGATGCAAGGTAAAGCTTCAATAGAAAGAATTGGACCATGGAATGGTCTTGGCTTTAGTGCCCATCCTGTTGACAACCAAAATCCTGTTTATTCAGTTGAGTTTCTTCTTAATCAGAAGGAAATATATTTTAAATGTGAACGTATAAGTTCGATTTTTCAGAGGTTTATTTTGACATTGGACAGAAAGATACAAATGATGCATTGGGTTGACCGAATTCAAAAGTGGTTGTGTTTGCAGATGTTATAGAAGATATTTGTGCTCGGTTTGGACTGTGTGGTCCTTATGGAATTTGTAGTATAAACAAGCATCCACCTTGTAGTTGTATTGAAGGTTTTGAACCAAAACTCTGATACACAGGTTATTTGATGATTCCAGGATTGATATTATGAACAAGATTTACAAGAATTGATTCTATATTATAAACAACATAATCTGTTATATTGTTATTGAGACACACTTTAAAACGTTACATCGTACTACATATATATAGGGGTTCTAATGAACCATTGTGACCCTTCATGAACATGTACAACGATTTTAACTAACTTTAACTACCTATAACCGCTAAACGATTATTAACTATCTACTTAACATGTTCAGCCCCTTGGCTTTCGTTTGTTACAAATTAAACCTTGTCCAACAAGACTTATGCAATTAACGTCCAACAATTCCTCCCTAATTGTTTAAGTCTTGTTCTTCGAGTCTCCATGCTCTTCTCTGCATTAGTATCACCGTTTTCAAACAACTCGTTGTTTACCCAAGTTGTTTCTTCTTGTTTCTTGCCTCGCTGTTGTTTTTGTTTCCAATCCAATTCGTAAACTAACAAAACAAACCCTCGGCCTCTTCCCTTTTGTTGTCGAAGTGTGTGGAAAACTAGAAGGTGGGTTGAATAGTTTACCGATTAAAAACTTTGTTTTGAAACTTATTTGAAGATCAATTGATATTGATCTTTGATATGTTAGTGAAATATGCAAACAATATATAAAGAGTAGATAAGGAAAGAAACAATCAAACCACAACAAGTTGTTTATAGTGGTTCGGTCTACAAGGACTCTTTTTCCTTGCCCTACTCCACTCCCCGAGTCTCACACTCGAGAGTTTTAACTTCACTAGTCAACAAGCTCCTTTCACCGGCGGAGAAAACCTTTACACTTCGATTACACACTATTTCCGACACTAAGCTAGATGTCGAGTTCTTTTCAAGGGTACAACCACTCCCACACACAATGTATTTTAAGGACTAAAATACTAACCACTCACACTCACAAGATTATGATGGTTTGGTACAACAATGAAGTATGAATCAACACAAGATCATACAACAACTAACAAACAAGACTTCCAACTTCTCGTTGAAGCTTGAGTGTGACTTGATCTTCTTTGCTACAAAAGAGATCACTAATATGATATGAAACTAAGTTAGAAAGGTTAGAGAGAAGGAATGTATGAGAGTATGATAGAAAGGGATGAAAAACTACTTCGTTTGGCTTTGCTATTTATAGCCAAAACACTCAGCAAGCACCACGGATCACGGAACCCTTTAAAGGGTTCCGCCCGTTATAATATTTGGTGCTGCCGAGGTCTGACAGCAAGATCTCAAAATCTTGCCAAAGTCAACCATATCTATGCAAGATTGTGTAAGATATGTAGAGCCTAAATCTACACAAAGAATCTTGTGAAATCTTCCAATGATTCATCATATGATGTCATGTGTTTGTTTTTCTATTTTTAGAAATATGTAAATACATATGTAATGTTTAGTTTTTAAGAAACTAAAACATTCTAAAAACTCTTATCATACATTATGGTTAATTATAATGTAAATGCTTGAGTGATGAAGATATTATTTGAAAAAGCTTGTTTTAATATCTATTAGACTTGACAAGCTTTAAGTTTTATAAAAATTAAATTTACTTTTTTCGTTAATAAAACTTAGGTAAAGATCAAAAATATAAATAATGTTTAATGACGATATTTGTATTAACAATCTCCCTCTTTTTGTTGAGGACAAAACATAAATTTTATTTTTATAAAAGATGTAAAGATTGTACAAGAGTTATAAAAATATTAGTTTTAGAACTTGAAAGAGAAATGATAATGCAAGTATATGATGTTTGACTTTTTCAGAAAGTCAAAGTCTTCACTAGTTGAAGCATGATGCTGACTTTTTCAGAAAGTCAAAGTGTGCCATTGACTTTTTCAGAAAGTCAAATATTACCAATGAAGTATCATGTTGACTTTTTCAGAAAGTCAATGTATGCAGTTTGACTTTTTCAGAAAGTCAAATATAACCAAGTTCTATATATTTCTCCCCTTTTTTGTCTAAAAAAAAGAAGATGCGAGGCAGAATGTGTAATGAGCCCGAGCCATTATCTCCCCCTTGACCAAAGCTCCCCCTAAATTGGGCGCCAATGGGAAGATACATGGATTGTGAAAAAGCTACAAAAAGATTTGTTAGTAATAATCATCATCACAAGCATTTCCAAACACTATGTAACAAGCAATAACAATATATAAGAAACATCATTCATTTGTTAAAATTTTTCATGATTTAAGAATCATGAAAAGGGAACAAAATGAAGTGTTTACTACAATGATAAATTCTTAAACAAGAAATTATCCAAAGAAATACAAAGTAAATCCTAGAAAAAAAATGCTTAAAAGAAATAATCTATGACCCTCCTATTGAGGTGGTGGATGAGCAAGAGCATTTAGGCGCTCAAGGATGTGATTGAGGATGAACCTCATTTCCTCTTGGAACTCATGGACCATCACCCGGGTCCGATCGATTGTTTGGGCAGTTTGCTCACAATTTGAGCAACCATGCCTAGGAGGGTAGTATGGTTGATGAGTTTGTGGTGGTGGAATGGTAGATGTGTTGGTGTTGGTGTTGGTGTTGGTGTTGGTGTTGGTGTTGGTGTTGGTGTTTGGCGTGGTGATTATGGAGGCTAGCAAAGCACTTTGCATTTGCATAGTCTCACTTAGGTGAGAATCCACCATATTTGAGAATTGGTGGAGATGTTGGAGTTCGGCTTGAATCTCCTCTCTTGTGGGATGATCTTCCCACATGGATTCCTCAATGTCCTCTATGTGAGGAGACATTGATGTAGGGAGTGGTTGATCTCCATACAAGGGACCATGGATATCCTTGTGGATAGGGTGGAAGAGAAGAGGTTTTGGCCCTAACGGGGCGTTTGGGTCAAATGATGGTCTAGGAGACTCATGAGCAATCCGCTCAATAGTACCAAATGATGGCAATGGTGGTGGATGATTAGGCCTAGGAGGTAAATCTTCCAAGTCCTCCAAGAAAGGATTTGGAGAAGTGGGTGGTGTAGAAAAAAACTCCAATGGGATGAGTGTTGGAGATTTTGGAGGTGATGGTGTTTTTGATGTTTGGAGGGGAGCCGGTGGTGGTGAGCTTGGAGTCTTTGTTGGTGGTGGAGTAGTAATGGTGATGGGTGATTGTGAAGTTGGTGTAGGAGTAGCTAAAGTGAGGTTTGTGTCATCCCTTATGGGAGATGAGATGGTTAGTGGAGATGACTCGGATGAAGAACTCAAGTTGACAAAGCAACAAGGTCTTACGCTAATCCTAGCGGTTTTCTTGCAAGGCTTGGTTGATGGTGAAGTTTTAGTCATTTTGACTTAAGCTTTTGCTAGTAGATGGTAAGAATTGAGAAGGTGTGAAGATGATCATGGTAAAACCTCTTAATTTATAGGAATGGTGAATTATGGAGAAGTGTGTTTGATTTGATGTTAAACCATAGAAGAGATGAGGTTTCAAATGATTTTGAAGTGGGTTTAATGCTAGTCATATCACCCAAGGCAATCCATACAAGAAGGATGGAGTGAAGAGGCAAAGATTTTCAATAAATGTGTTCTAATGATTGTGAGATCCTAACAATCAGATTACCCACGGATTGCAAAGAACCTAATCTTTGGTTCCTTCCTTTATGCAAAAGGGCTCCTTGGGATGATTTTTCAAATTTTTGAATTTTGGTGGGATATGGATTTCCTACATGCCTAAGTATGTTATACTAGTTCTAAAATGGATAATAACTAATTAAGATTAACTTGCAAGCAATGTATGGTAATTTGGAATGTCAAAATAAGCGAAATTCAGAAAATTACCTGTAGGATCCACGACACCAAAATTTTACACAGGCGGAACCAAAAAAATGGTGCCGCCTGGTCCGCCTGTACAGGTACGGCGGTACCAAATTCCATAACAGACGGTACCAAATTTTTGGTGCCGTCTGATCCGTGGACACCAGAAAAGTTCACAGAACAGGTTTTTAAGGGTCGGGGACTTTTCCGAAACCTGAAATTTTGCTCAAAACATGTGACATTAATTATTTCTAGTTAGGAAAAGTAAATAACACATACACAAACATAGTGGAGCATAGACTTTGACCAAGGGCTAACGATTTTCACATTAAAGTGAAAATGGGTAAAATTTGATAACACGCTTGTGCTATCCCCCTGCATGAAAAAGTTAGCACACATCATTATTTTAAGTTATATTATCATCCTACAAAATAAAAACAAACAAATTGTATCATACACCAAAGTTATTGTTTTGTTCCAAACACTCCTTCAAATGGACCTTCACTTGTCCAACTTCTTGTAAATTTTTCTCGTCATCCTACCAAGGCATTTGAACATCCCCTTGGTTTGCTTGAACTCCACTGATTCATTCTCAATCTCGGGAAGCGATGCATAATACTCATGAGGTGGAAGGCGAGAATTTGGAAGTCCATCCTCAGAGCTATTTGATGATGATGATAATGGAGTTGGAGGTTTTGCTCTTTTGCCTTTTGTCTTAGCCACTCGGTCGTCACTCAAGGGCGCAAAGATGTGAGGGATGAGCTCATAGTCAAGCTATAACCCTTTTGGGCTTGGTGGAATTGGTGCAAAGGCTCTATAGAGACGGGTGAGAAGCATCCCGTAAGGAAGAGCAACCGAACCTTGAGTTGGAATATCAATCATTCTCCTAGCAATGTAGTAGGCTAGATTGAATGGTTGACGGGTGGACAAGTTGTAGAGCATGTGACAAAGACAAGCGTTGATATGATCCCTATTCCCTATGGTGCTAATGACGTTGGCTCTAAGTAGTTCCTCTCATTTCTTAAATTCGGGCTTAAGTTCATTGAGCTCCATTCCATATGGATCTCGGTTCACCTCCTTTCCCTTTCGGGTGACTCAGGTTGTATCACCCCTTGGGGTAAATAGGCGCTCACGGATGACATCCTTATCCGCTAAAGGAGTTTGGTAGGGAAGAGACCGGTCATTGATTGCATCAAAGATGGTGAGTGACCACTTACCCGAGTAGACACATGTCCCTTGGTTGGGAATTCCTAGCACTTGAGCAAATTGGGTTAAGGAGATGTTGTAGTCGTTTTGATTTATCTTAAACCTAAGGCTAAACTCATCTTCTTCATCAATGAAAGCGGTGACACTAGCATAAAACTCTAACACAAACCTAGGACAAATAGGTTCATCGATGTCAAGGAGACAATCGAATTGAATAGCGGCTAGCTCTTCACGAAGATTGGTATTGTCAACAAAAGAGGAGTGAATGGTTCTACCCTCATGGAAGTACCTAGTTTCTAGACTTTTAAAGATTTCGACTTGTTCCTTGGAAAGTCCTTTGGTTTTGTGATGTTTGGGAATATAGTTAACGGTATCCTTGTGATCATAGAATCTTGCGGCTACCATGGTTATTCCTATGAGCAAGAATTTATATGTTGAAAAAAATGAGAATAAACTTAACTTTTTGATTCTAGTGTGTGCCTATATGAAAACAATTTGGAGTTGCGGTTATCTCGACTCATTTTATGCATAAAATAGGTTTTAGTGGGGGTGTTTGGCAAACGGTATGAGATAACCCAAACGCTCCTAGTTCAATGTGGCTTCATTTGAATATACCCGGGAATGCATATTAGTTATGCAATACCTTTAGTATTCAAGAGCATGCAAATGATGAAAATTTAACGTTTCTATTTGTATTAACAATGAAAAATTGTTTTCCTACAAGTGAGAAGCTTTTCAAAAATTTTGACATGGGGTGTTTGGTTATTTGAATAAAGCATTATAGTAATTATCTTTTGATTAGTGGGAAACATGATTTGTTTATGCAACATGATAATGTTGTGCCTAATTTCAATGACTAGTTATGCAATTTGCCAATTGAATCCATGTTTTGTACAAGAATATACACAAACCCCATGTAATGATTTTGTTAAGAGATAAAAAGTAGTTAGGATACTTACAATGATGTTAACTTCAGTGATTGGTGGGTGAGAAAATATCAAAAATGAGTTAGGTCTAATGTTTGCATGTTTTGGTGAAGTGGGTTGTGAGGAAGAAGGTGTTTTGTAGGTAGCACTTTTGCAACTGTAGTCACCACGGACCAGACGGCACCATATTTATGGTTCCGTCTTTGTTGTCGTTTGGTACCGTGGGTACAGTAGCAGGTTCAAAACAAATTTGTTTTGTTTTGTTTGTTCTAAGGTTTAGGCTATGTTTTACCTACATGTTTGGTTCCATTAACCCCAAACCAAGTCTAAGAAAATTAAATGGTTCTCTTTTGAGAGGCTTAGTTAGAATGTCGGCAACGTTGTCTTCGGAGGACACTTTCTCAATTGAGATGTTTCCTTTTTGAACATTGTCGCGAAGAAAGTGATGACGGATTTCAATATGCTTCATACGAGCATGTTGGACGGGATTTTTGCTGAGATCGATAGCTCCTTTGTTGTCGCAAAGTATAACAATATCGTTGAGATGAATTCCGTAATCCACGAGAGCTTGCTTCATCCAAAGAGCTTGTTGACACACTTTTCTGGCTGCGACGTACTCGGCTTCAGTAGTTGAGATGTCTAAAGCCGTTTGCTTCTTTGCAAACCATGAGGTGAGACAATGTCCAACAAAAGTGCAAATACCACTTGTACTTTTTCTATCGACATAGTCACCGGCATGATCCGAGTCGGCATACACTATAGTTTCTACACCCGTTCCTTTGGGATACCATAATCCTAAACATGTCATTCCCTTAATGTATCTAAATATCCTTTTCAAAGCTTCTAAGTGTGATGCCTTTGGATTTTCTTGAAAGCGAGCACATAGACAAACACTAAACATAATGTCGAGTCTACTAGCCGTGAGATAGAGTGGGCTACCAATCATTCCTCTATATTTAGTTTATCTACAGATTCACCTTCCTCATCCTTGGTGAGTTTAGTGTCCGAAGACATGGGTGTCTTAGTTGGTTTTGAATCTTCAAGACCAAATTTCTTAAGCATGTCTTTTATATATTTAGATTGGTTAAAGAATATGCCATCTTCTAGTTGTTTAATTTGGAGTCCTAGAAAGAAGTTTAATTCACCCATCATACTTATCTCAAACTCGTCGTGCATGATTTTAGAGAAATCATCACATAGCTCTTGACAAGTTGATCCGAATATGATGTCATCAACGTATACTTGAACGATGATAATGTGTGACTCCTTTTTCTTGATAAAAAGAGTATTATCTACTAATCCCATGGTGTATTTGTTTTCGACAAGAAAAGTCTTAAGTCTATCGTACCAAGCTTTTGGTGCTTGCTTAAGACCGTATAGTGCTTTCTTGAGTTTGAAGACATGATGTGGTTTCTCAAAGTCGGTAAAACCAGGAGGTTGAGCAACATACACTTCTTCGTTAATAAACCCATTAAGAAATGCACTTTTAACATCCATTTGAAATAATTTAAAGTCATAAGCACATGCATAAGCAAGTAATATTCTAATAGACTCGAGCCTAGCTACGGGTGCATAAGTTTCATCATAATCAATCCCCTCTTGTTGATTATAACCTTGTGCGACAAGCCTAACTTTGTTTCTAGATACAACACCATTTTCATCCATTTTATTTCGAAATACCCATTTCGTTCCAATTATAGTTTGATCTTTAGGTTTTGGAACTACTTTCCAAACATCATTTCTAACGAATTGGTTTAACTCTTCTTGCATAGCAATTACCCAAGATTCATCTTTAATTGCTTCATTTATGTTTTTCGGTTCAATGGTGGATACAAAACAAAAATAATTACTTTGATTTTGGGCTTGTGACCTTAAGGTTCTTTGATTAAGTTGTCCTACGACTTTTTCTAAAGGATGACTTTTGGACTCTTTGATGTTTATAATCTTATTATTTAATGGTTCATCTTCCTTGTCATTTTCAATTATTTCTTGACTTTCTACAAGTTGACTTTCAACTAAGTCAACATCTACCAAAGGTGATGTATTAGAAGGAGGTGGACTTTTGTCGAATGTTATGTTCAACGATTCCTCGACTCTCATTGTTTCTTTGTTTAAGACAATGTAGGCTTTACTAGTTTGAGAATAACCAAGAAATACACCTTTATAGGACTTTGGGTCAAACTTGGTGAGATAATATTTAGTATTAAGAATGAAACATTTACATCCGAAAACTTTAAAATATCCTAAAGTTGGATTTTTACCTTTGTAAAGCTCATATGGTGTTTTGTTTAAGAAATGACGTATTAAGACTCTATTTAAAATATATGTAGAAGTGTCAACGGCGTTACACCAAAACTTTTGAGGAATGTTTTGTTCATTAAGCATTGTTCTACTCATTTCTTGAATTGTTCTATTTTTACGTTCTACGACTCCATTTGATTGAGGTGTTCGAGGAGCCGAAAAGTTATGTGTTATACCATTTGTATCACAAAAGTTTCCAAATTGTGTTTCATTGTCAAATTCACGACCATGATCCGTTCGGATCGACACAATTTTAACACCTAGTTGATTTTGAATTTTCTTGCTAAGAATTTCAAATTTATCAAAAGCTTCATTTTTGGTTTTCGAAAACAACGTCCAAGTAAACCTTGAGTAATCATCTACTATGACCAAAGTGTATAAGTTGCCTCCATAACTTCTTATAGCAGATGGACCGAACAAGTCCATATGTAAAAGTTCTAGACACTTAGATGTGGACACCATATTTTTAGACTTATGACTACTATGGGTTTGTTTACCAATTTTGCAATCGTCGCAAAAGTGTTGGTCATATTTAAGTTTTGGTAAATTCCTAACTAGCTCTTTTGAAGATAGGTTTTGTATAAGTCTCATATTAGCGTGACCTAAGCGTCTATGCCAAAGAGTTGAGCTATCATCTAATGTTGTTAGACAAAGTTTGTCATTAAATGTTTTATCTATTTTCATGACGTATATGTTATTTTTCTAATCCCTTTAGCTATGGTGATACCATCTTTTAGTATTTTACTACCATTTTATTCAAATAGTACTTTATACTTTTTATCACATAATTGGCTAATACTAAGTAGATTAAAACCTAACCTATCAAAATGAGCAACATTTTCAATAGTTAGGGAGTTATGAGCGATCGTACCTTTGCCAATGATTTTGTTTTTAAGATTGCTACCAAAGGTGACATTACCTCCGTCATATTTTTGGTATGTTGAGAAGAGGTTTTTGTTACCCGTCATGTGTCGTGAGCATCCACTATCTTTTATCCACTCATCAGGTTCCAATCCAACTTTCAAGCATACCTAATACACAAATAACTCAAGCGTTTGGTCCCCAATATCTCATGGGTCCGTTTGGGTTAAGCATACCATTTATTTGATTCATGTATGGAAACGATGGGTAAGGGTTCCATGACATGTAATCTGGAGTTTGATATGGTCTAGGGAAGTTTTAATTCCAACTGTTATGTTGATAGTTGGGTTGTACGTTGTGGTTGCTCTTAGGAAAGGGGCGTTTGGCAAAAGGTGTTTTATGTCGTTGTTGAGCAGTTTTTTATCTAAATTCATTTTTGGCAAGTTCTACTCCTGATGTAACAGCAGGTTTTAGTTTAACACTATCCTTGGTTTTCTTTGTTACTTTGACAAATTCGCTACGGTCCGTATCGCAAACATTCTGTCCTGCTGAAGTCCCCACGACACCATTTCTTACAACGGACAGAACCCTTATTTAGGGTCCGTCTGGTCCGTGCTGTACTGCAGCAGTTTTGACAGTTTGCTTGTCTTTTTCGGCCGTTTTGTTTTGACTCTTTGGAATTAATACCTCATTAAATCCTTGCCCATTCATGTTTCCTGATGTTTTTTGAATTCTAACTATTTCATCGGCACAAGCGATGTTTTTGTTAAACCTTTTAAATTTAGAATTATGTTCGATTATAACATCTTGTGTGAGCTTTGGTTTTTCTATTTCAAGATTAAGCTCTTGACATGATTTGCAACCATCGTCATTTACTTTTCCCTTTTCTAATCGTTTTGCCTTTTCTTTTAACTCATAGACTTCATTTTCTAAAAATTCCTTTTTAGTCTTTAAAAATATTTTTGGTTATGATTTTTAGACTTAGCTCACATAATTGATTGTATTGTTTTAAAGTGTCATCATCAATAGAAGAATAAGAAGAGTCGGAATGTACCTCGTTTGACTCATGTGCCATTAGAGCGATCTCTTCCTTGCTTGACTCTTCATCATCTTCACTATCACTCCAAGCACCACTTACAAAAGCTCGTTGAGTTTTGCTTTAAGGTGGCATGGGACAATCTCCTATTAGATGACTTGCATCACCGCATCTAAAACACTTTCTTTCACCTTTACCCTTTTTGTCATCCTGATCTTTTTGGAATGGCTTCTTTTCTTCTCGAGGTTGTCTTACAAACTTTCCTCTTCTTCTAAAGAACTTTTTAAAGTCTCTAACGGCCATGGCATACTCCTCATCTTCACTACCGGAACAAGATTCATCATCATCACTTGATTCCTCTTTTGCTTTTAGAGCAACGGATTTGATTTTCTCCCTTTTTCCTTTGATGATCTCTGAATCTTTCTCCATCACCATTTCGTGTACTTTGAGGTTTTCGATTAGCCCGTCTAGTGACATTTTTTAGAGATCTTTTGATTCCTCAATAGCCGTCACTTTAGCTCTCCATTTCGGATGGAGTGCTCTAAGAAATTTCCTGACAAAGTTCTTACTACGAAAAGATTCATCAAGTGCTTTAAGTGATGTAATAATAGTATTAAAGCGAGCAAAGCCACAATCATTGGTTTCATCTTCAGGGATAACAAATTGTTCATATTGTTGAACAAGAAGATCAATTTTGTTATCCTTGACTTGTGGATTTCCTTGACTTATGGATTTCCTTGATGTGTAACAATCAAAGATTTCCAAATATCTTTGGCGGTTTCACACATAAAAATTCTTTCATATTCTTTTCTAGGCAAAGCATTATAAAGCATCATTTTAGCTTCATTATTTTTAGCGATTAATTTCTTTTGTTCATCAATGGAAATATCTTTTGTTGTAGAACTAAAATCCCCTTTAACAATAACAAACCAAAGATCTATATCTTTTGATTTTACATATGTTTTAAAACGGTTTTTCCAATAGATAAATCCATTGGTTTCAAAGAGTGGTGGTCTTTGCATAGATTGCCCTTCTTTAAAGTTTTCAGAATCCATGGAGCGTTTCAAGTTTATAAAATACAATATATTTTAGAAATTCTTGAGCAACAAGGCTCTGGTACCAATTGTGGAAAACTAGAAGGGGGGTTGAATAGTTTACCGATTAAAAACTTTGTTTTGAAACTTATTTGAAGATCAATTAATATTGATCTTTGATATGTTAGTGAAATATGCAAACAATATATAAAGAGTAGATAAGGAAAGAAACAATCAAACCACAACAAGTTGTTTATAGTGGTTCGGCAAGGACTCTTTTTCCTTGCCCTACTCCACTCCCCGAGTCTCACACTCGAGAGTTTTAACTTCACTAGTCAACAAGCTCCTTTCACCGGCGGAGAAAACCTTTACACTTCGATTACACACTATTTCCGACACTAAGCTAGATGTCGAGTTCTTTTCAAGGGTACAACCACTCCCACACATAATGTATTTTAAGGACTAAAATACTAACCACTCACACTCACAAGATTATGATGGTTTGGTACAACAATGAAGTATGAATCAACACAAGATCATACAACAACTAACAAACAAGACTTCCAACTTCTCGTTGAAGCTTGAGTGTGACTTGATCTTCTTTGCTACAAAAGAGATCACTAATATGATATGAAACTAAGTTAGAAAGGTTAGAGAGAAGGAATGTATGAGAGTATGATAGAAAGGGATGAAAAACTACTTGGTTTGGCTTTGCTATTTATAGCCAAAACACTCAGCAAGCACCACGGATCACGGAACCCTTTAAAGGGTTCCGCCCGTTATAATATTTGGTGCTGCTGAGGTCTGACAGCAAGATCTCAAAATCTTGCCAAAGTCAACCATATCTATGCAAGATTGTGTAAGATATGTAGAGCCTAAATCTACACAAAGAATCTTGTGAAATCTTCCAATGATTTCAATGATGCATCACATGATGTCATGTGTTTGTTTTTATATTTTTAGAAATATGTAAATACATGTGTAATGTTTAGTTTTTAAGAAACTAAAACATTCTAAAAACTCTTATCATACATTATGGTTAATTATAATGTAAATGCTTGAGTGATGAAGATATTATTTGAAAAAGCTTGTTTTAATATCTATTAGACTTGACAAGCTTTAAGCTTTATAAAAATTAAATTTACTTTTGTCGTTAACACAACTTAGGTAAAGATCAAAAATATAAATAACGTTTAATGACGATATTTGTATTAACAAAGTGTTTTTGCTTCCAACAAACCAATAGCAATACTTACAGTCTCCTTTTCATTTTTTGTCGAATTGTTTTTCTTTATGTTAGGAATTAGAAAATTCCATGTTAAAGTGTCGGTCACCCCAATTATAAGTCTAGCATATGTTAGCTCGTAGACGTGTCGTTTGTTACGTTATTTAGTAGTTTATTTGTTTGTCAGTAGCGTAGTATAGTGTAGTGCAACACCGTGGAGGAAGGACAGGTCTTTACCCACTGTATACCTGATCCACAGGCCGTTAGGAGGTCGTTGAGTCTGTAACTATAAATACCCTTCCATCCATGGAAGGGGTGGTGCTTCTTCATTAATCTAATATTTCATACTTTGTGTAAACCTCTAGCAAGAACACCCTCTCTCTCTACTAACTCTCTAACTATGGCAAACATGTATTTTGATCATCCAAGACCACCCGAATCATCAACACAATAATATTTAGATCCTAACAATTGGTACCAGAGCCAAGGTTTTTGTGTGTTGATGATTTTTTAACTGTTTTAAGTTTTGTTACATGGTTTTAACTGGTTCGTGAACTTTGTTGGTCATAATATCTATTGTCTATTTATTATTCGTGGTTTTAACTGTTTTTAAACTGGTATTTTGGTCTAATAAGTCTGGTTTATAACGTTTGTGTCATATTTGTGTCAACATCTGTCTTAGGTCAAAAGTCTTTATGTCCAAACTGTCCTTCATGTTTTCTGTTACACAGATATGGGTAAAAGTTTATGCCTTTTATTGGTAACAATGTGTGAAGGTTTTACATGGTCTAACTGGTCAAGTTATTATGGTCAAACATGGGTCAAAAGCAGTTTTTATACAGATTTATGGGTTTAGTATGAATATGGTCGGAAATACTTGGTCGGAAAACTCATCGGAAAAAGTACAAAATTAAGTACAAAATTCTTGCTAGCGACTTGTGTAACTGGAAAAAAGATAGCGACTTGTCATTAACCTGTTTAGCGAGTTGGGTCACCTAGCGACTTGTATTTACAGTCGTAGCAACTTGTCAAGCATAATAGCGACTTGGTTATTTGACTTTTGAGTCAAATAAAAGACCTTAGCGACTTGTGTTAAAAATGCAAAGCTAGCGACTTGTTAAGGTAAAATAATGGTAGCGACTTGACTTGGCTATTGACTATTTAGTCAATAGCGACTTGTTTGGTTTAAAAGACCATAGCGACTTGGCACAAAATATTGACCTAGCGACTTTGACTTAACGATTTGACAGAAAGGATGAAGAAGATATTGACCGTTGACCTCGACCACTAGACCAACATCAAATACCAAACACCAAAACAACAGGACTCACCACAATACAATACCATTCAACGAATACCATCATCAGACTTCTGTTTTTATAACAACCATCATCAGTCCCAAGTATCCAAAACCAATCGAATACAAGACCCTATCCTTGACTCATCCCAAGACCCTCTCACCCACTCCTCAACGCTCATTCTATCCACAAAATCACACGAATTAAATTAAAAACAGACCTCAGTTAATCTTGTCTTGAGTTTAATAAATTCGTTATAACAACAAATCGACAACAGATTTTCCTCATTGATCTTGTGAAGTAATGATCTTCTTTAATATTCGAATATTGTTAAGAAAGAATAATAACCATACAGTTATCATTCAATCTTCCATTCGGTACTTAGAAATATAAACAAAGATGAAAAACATGAGCCTACCCGTGAACCTTTGTGTGTTAAGGTATATTGAAGCCGATTCAATGGTCCATGCCATCCCTGTGGCCTCGATAATGACATTTCAAAAGGAGCTCAAACCATCTCTGTGGTGATGTGCTCTTGAGTATAGGTGGTTAATTCATATGTTTGATTAGAAGCTGAAAAAAAAGGGTCGAATGGTTTTGTTGGAAGCATAAAGTTTGAGAGTTTGTTTATGATTAGTTATCAGCTTCGATTTGTGGTATGAATAATATGGGAGGCGGATTTACTTGAGCTGAGGAGTTTTAGGGTTTGGTGACAGGAAAGTCACAGAGATGGGGGCGCAGGAGTTTGTTATGTGAGTAGGTTTAGGGCAAGTGAGAGTTTAGAGTGTTTTTATACTCCCCGATAAGTTAGGGTAAGCTTGATAAGGATCCGGTTTTATTCCTACTTCTTGGGCCGTGATATGAATAGGTGGGCCAGAATTCTGTCGTGAAGTCATTGGGCTATAACGTTACAAAATAATTAAGTTTTGTAAACTCTATCCGAATTGTAGTATCTAACATCTCATGAAGATTATTTTCGTGAAGCTTTTAATTAAGACGTGGAATCAGAATTTGTGTCTTACACATTCTATCTGGACTGAAGATGTGGAATCAGTAATGTAGAGTGAATTTGCTTGCTTTTGGACTTGTAATGATTTTGATATGAATCGGGGTGTTACCATATGACTATGAGCTTAACAGGTATTTGTGTTTCAAGGGGGACTTGATATTGAAAGGTAACTTGGAAGATATTCGGGTTAGATCGAAATTCGGATTGAATCTTCATGGACCGTGTCTCGATTATTACATGTCGCCAAACTTGAGCCATTCACATGCGGGTTGGATGGGCTTTTCAAGTTTTGGATTTTATGAAGTTTGGTTACTATGAGATTTGTTAATGATGAGATTGGGTTTGATAATGAGATTTGATGGGTTGTGCAGGTTGATACTTTGGTATATACATTTTCATGGATAGTATGTCACGACTTGAATTGTAACTGAAACTCGGTTGGCTACGGGGTTGATTATACTGTATTTCTAATTTGGAATTGAAGTAAGTTTTACGGCGAGTTTACTTATTTTCGTCTTCTTTCTTTCTACCCTTCCGCGAAGATGACTTGTTTGGGCGTTTTATTGAGTGTGATAAAGACTTGACTATTTAGTTATGGTTGTGATTCTTTCTAGTTGTATCCACAACGTAGCTATCACTTCGGTGCCTTACTCTGTTGAGAATGTCAAGAGGTTTTGTACATTGGGTACACCGTTTCTTCTTCACAAGGATGAGTACAAGTTTAAGTAACAAATCTGGGAAATTCTACTTCATGATCAAGTTTGGTATATCGGGTCTATTTCTCCATGTGGTCACTGCAATAGCCGACAGATTGCGTGAATGATGTGCTTTCCAAAGTATTTATTGGATGGTTGATATGTTTGTTGATGTTGGATATTGAACCGTTGATGAACCGCTGCACGTTCCCCTAAAACAGATATTCACTGAAACCAAAGTCGTCATAACACATTCAAGCTGACATTGTTTACGGTTTTGTCTTGATTTTGTAAAATCCCGCGAAAAGAACCTATTTCTCGGTTTAAATAATAGACTTGTAAAATCCCGTGACAATGGAAACATCCTGGTATTAGTGAAGTGCATTTCCGGATCTATCCTACGGTTTATTCTTGGTTTTGTAAAATCCCGCGAAAGATACTATTTCTCGGTTTAAACTATAGAATTGTAAAATCCCGTGATGATGGAACCATCTTGGAGAAAGGAAAGCGTCTCGGGGTCTCTTCTGATGCTGGTGTTACGGTTTCTGTTTCGAAGAAAGGATAAAAGGGTGTACTTCATAATTGGATGTGTGTTTGGATATTCGTCATGGCAGTTTGGTTATTACATGGTTTTACGGGGTTATGTGCTTTTGACCATGGTCGGGATGAAACCATTATCAAAGTTCACTTCAAACGTCAAAGGAGGCTAGAATTGAGCTTTTAACCAGAAGATGTGACAACGGAGTTAATTCACTATTATTTATTTGAAGTTGAAGTGAATAATCACGGGCGAGTGTACTTAGTATCTGAAGGTATCGGGGATGGATGGATGAAGATTCTTCATGATCCTTGTTCAAGCTTATTTCCAAAAACGAAGACTTGGAAATCTAGTTATTTTTGAGAGTCTATTTTTTCTGGGGGAATTGGGCTCTTTTTACCACAAAAATAACTATCACTTTAAGGAGTTACGTTGTAGTGCTCAGTGTCACATTCAATTGTGGATTTTCAAGAGGTAATGTACGTCTATTACTTGATGGTTGGTTGGTTGAGGAGGATAGAGTACTTAGAGATTCAATGGAGCATGAATTCTCGGCACCGCTCTTTGTTACATATGTGCAAGTTTAAGTCACGAGTTCGGGGTAGTTTACTTCAGGGTCAAATTCATCATATTGGGTTTTTCTCCATCATCTGTCACGACAAAGAGCCTACAGAATGATAATGGGGATGATTACATGTTTTGCTAAGAGAGCTGAAAAGAGAGAGATTATGACGTCTGTTCACATCAGTTCAGGCCTCGTACTCCAAAGAAAAGAAATGTGTACGTTTCAGTGCGCATTATCTTCCAAAGAAGAGAAATCTTCTTATGACGTATGAACACAACAGTTCATGCCTCGTTCTCTATAGAAAAGAAAAGTGTACGTGTCAGTGCGCTTTATCTTCTGAAGAAGAGAAATCTTCTAATTAATGACCATTCTCATCAACATGCTTCATGCTTTTTCCATGCACTTCAGTCATCAAGTGAACCGGGCTACCCTGATGTTTCTCATTCCACTTGCTTGATTATAATGAAGATGGCGACATCATGTGCTGATTTTGCGGGAGAAGTGTGAATAGAACATTCAGATGATTTTCACTTATTTAATCAAGAATGGCAACTCCGTATGCAATTCTTGAGGGGGGAGAAGAAGTGTGAATTTTTTGCATGGTTGATTGATATTAGAGAATAAATGGTCAAACGGCTCCTAACTCATGTAAGAACCGAGCTTCTTCTTATCGGGTCATTGTTACATGGAGTTTCTTCTAAGAGCCGTTGGTTGACATCTCACACGGGCTGAGATTTAAAGACAAGTGCTTCTGGTTAATGCTTCACGTGCACATCAACATGATGATTCCAAACAACCTTCTGTCTGTTTAATGTGATTGTTTGCTGTGTTACCATTTTCGTGTGTTCGTTTCGGGCTGATTGCTAATTTCCTTGATGAACATCTTTCTGTTCTTGTTTGATTGGGAGGGATTTTTGTTAAGGGGATTTGCAAGATGAAAGTTAATTGGGATGATCTTAGTGTGATGAAGATGTTAACTATCTATTCCACAACTGGACAATCTTGAAGAAGGTCGAGTCTACAGTCTGTTCTACATTTTCTGCTAAATGTTAGAAGACTAAAGACGTGTTGCATTTAACGATCTAAAGACTTCTTCTTAATCTGGGCATTTATCAAACAGATTGTCGGTTTAGGGGAGAACACTAATTGGGAGAGAGTTATATGTCAGATTCAATCCCCAATTAGACTTGCTCATATTCTTTAGCAGTGACTCCTCGAGACGTTGTTATTGACTATTTCATTGTTGGACATTTGACTCAAGTTGATTACTTCGGAGTTAATCAGTTATCACTTATTTGAGATTGAAGTTGACTTTCACAAAGGTGTGTTCTTATTTGATAACTTGCTCGGGCTTAAAAATTTGAATTGAAGACTTGGTTTATCTAGTTACCAGCAGTCGAGGTGGATGGTTGAAGACCTGGTTAACTATCACTATTAGGAGTTACTTTGTTTTACTCAGTGTCACACGCATATGACGGTGTGGATAATCGCAAGAGGTGTTAATGTCTCATACTTTGTTTGGGTAGTGAGTACTTAGAGATTTGCTTGAAGCATAAATTCTCGACACCGTTCTTCCATCATTAGGTGCAAGCTAAAGATACAAATGTGGGGAAGTTGACTTCAGTTTCAAGTATGGTATATCGGGTTTTCTTCTTAAGTGGTCACTTCAAATTGTCTACATAAGGGTTGATAAAAATAGTCAGAGAGAATCTTCAGCAAGTTGATTCTCACAAGAGTTCAAGTGTTCTTCTCAACAAATTTTCTAGTATACGGGCTTATAATGATTGCTGACTTGAAGTGTCTAAACAACACGGGGGAAGAGACACGCATCTAAACGTGAGTAAACTTGATGAACTTAATCTTCTAAGTAATTGAGAGAT
>OU343224.1:68189883-68287091 GCA_910596185.1 Chrysanthemum makinoi | reverse complement strand
AAAACTAAAACAATAACGTTTTTCAAATACAATGCCTTCTACGATTCTACTTGGAACTTAAAATCCACATAAATAAAGTTAAGGACTAATAAAATGTACGACTAGAACTTACAATACTGTTAAGTCCTAAAGCCACCTTCATTAAACGGAAAGAAAGTATTTTGTTACAGAATCTTATAATCCCACACAGCCACCCTTAACGAAAAGAAACTAGGATTAATTAAAATAAGTGACCTTCTACTTAACTCCCTATAATTGAACATTCATACTTTTAATGTCAGAACCTTCTGATATAGTTACATTATACTAATCGCAAAATCCCTAATTTTTATAAACCTTAATCGCAAAATCAAGATCGAACCACAACTGTGCATCACGTATCTGACCTTCACTCTTCCCTTCAATAGAATCAAACCATTTGGGCGCTCAATCCACGATCTAAACCTGATTCGATCCCTTGAATTTGATCTACCTTGCATCTTTTTGATGATGGTGGCGTGGCAAGGTGGTGGAGATGGCTTGTGGTTGGTGTGGTGGGCTAGAGAGAGAGGGGATAGGGAGAGGCAGTAAAAGGGATGTGAGAGAGTAGATGATAGATTTTAGAGTAAATTACACCGTTCGTCTTGTGGTTTGCGTTGACCGCAGGTTTCGTCTTTGACCAAAAAAGTTGCATTGTCCGTCCTTAAGTATGAAACGTTATGCACCGTTCGTCCCTCCATCCAACTGGCCACCCAATTCTCACTAACGCAGTTAACTCACTAACCATGAGGTAAATAGTAATTTAACTCTTTTCTTTTGGCATATAAAAGATTTTTTTTAGGGTTTTCCCCTCACAATATCACACACACTCACGGATTTCTAATTTTCTGGCGCAGCACCGTTTTTCCGCCAAAATTCCGGCGATGTAGTTTTTTTGAATCGACGCGTTAGATCAGAGAACGAGAGTATTTCTGGAGTACTTGGACAAAAAAAGGAGCACATTTAGGTCGTTTCTGAGACATACCGCAAATCCCCCACCACTGTTTCTAAGTCAGAAGTGATTGCTAATTATAGCGATATACCGACTGTTTCTAAGTGTGGGGACGCTTGTTTGTCTGATTGTGAATGCGTGCATCTGTTACGGGTTGGACCAAGAGACTCCATATTGTTGGGTGTTAAGAAAGTTGGAGTTTGGCGGGTTTGAGGATTCGGGTTCGACTATGTTTGTTAAGGTTCAGTCTAATGGGTTCTTCTGATCCAAAGACAAAACGGGAATGAGTAGTAGTACAAGAGCGAAGGTTTTGGTTACTCCGATTGTGCTAAGCATGCTTGTTCTTGTTGGACTTTTAACGTGTCTATTGTACATCTATGTTCATAAAAAGAGAGGTTTAAAAAGAGCCCTCAACAGTTCTTGATAGATAATCGTGAGCGCCTTCAAGTTTTAACTTTCGAGATCTACAAAACAGGACTAATAATTTTTCAGAGTTGCTTGGAACAGGTAAATTAAATTAAGGTGTAACTTTTTTAGATATATGTTAGAAATGTATCTGATTTGTGTACTTTTCAAGTGGATTTGGTAGTGTTTACAAGGGAACTTTAGGAGATGGGACGCTAATTGCTGTGAAAAAACTCGACAGGATGTTGCCACATGGAGAAAGGGATGGTTACGGAGAGTGTTACTGGTTTGGTTGAGGTGCATTTGGAGAGGTTGCAATTGAGTGATGTTGGGTTAGTGGCGGTTGCAAAATGTAGGAGTTTGGAGGTTTTGCATATTTTGAAAACGCCGGATTGTTCTAATTTGGGGTTGTTGAGTGTGGTGGAGAATTGTAGGGGGTTAAGGAAGGTGCATATTGTTGGGTGCGAATTGGGTGGGTTGATGATGATGAATTATGATGTGGGTTTTGTGATTTTTATTTCATAGCTAGTTTAGTGAGAATTTTTTGTTTGTTTGTTAAATAATCAAGTTGGTGGTTGCCGGTTTTTGAGGACTCTGATTTTTAATCAATCTCCAAATAAAATCTGAGCTTTGGCTTCAGAAAAATATGAGGTGAGTGGTTTTCTGGATTTGAATGCCTTTGAAGGGAAGTCTGTTTTGTATTTTGTGCAAGTAATTTTGGAAGATATATGCGTCAATCAACCTGATAAGACTGCTAGTGCTGTCATATTGACAATTGAACTACCCAAACTGCATTTCAGTTTGGTTACCTCTAATGTCTAGTGCAAGATACAAGTTTTGCTTACATTGATTCTCTGTTGGTTAAAGATTAACATGTCATCATTTACGGTTCGTTTGTCAAAGTTTTGCTTACATTGATTCTCTGTTGGTTAAAGATTAACTTTGACCCCTCTTCTTTTTCTGGATGGAATTTAAAGGGATACATTGGTGTTTTATTGAGGTGGTCGGAATTTCAATAATGTGGCCGGAAAAATTGATGGATGTAAATAATGTGGTGGGGATTTGGGTGTTTGTAGTTGAAGATGAATATGGGAAGTGGTATGATCTACATGAACTCTTTAAAACGAAAAAGATGTTAATGATTAAAAAGAGTGACTAAAATGACATTTTTACCCTCATGTGCAAGTCACATGAGGGGAGTTTAACGGTCAAACTTAACGTCGTTTGGTCAAAGGACGAACGGCGCATAACGTTTCACACTTAAGGACGAACGGTGCAACTTTTTTGGTCAAAGGACGAAACCCTGCGGTCAACGCAAACCACAAGGACGAACGGTGTAATTTACTCTAGATTTTATGATATAAAGTTACGTGGACGGATTATGTAATTGTTTAGAGCCACAGGAACGATTATGAAATTTATGTAATTAACTTTTGATTAGATCAAGCCATATCATATTTAGAGCTACAATAGAAAGATTAAGAAAGTATTGACTACTTAAAAAAAAAACAAGTTAAATATCTAAAAAAGAGAAAATGTCAAATTGAATGTCTTTTAATATCATTTTCCCTTTAATATATGTGAATAGATGGCATAAGTGTGCAATAAATTCTTGTTACACAAACAAGAGTTAAAACATTGACAAAACCAAAAGGTCAATAACACAAAAGTCAAACACACCGACACGCGCATCTCCCTTCCTTCTTCCCCAAATCATTCTCTCAAACAAACCAATCTTTAAACTTTTTCATATCTCACTCAACCCATCATTCAATCTCCATCATTTCATAATTATATAAAAAATTTATAACCACATCACAAACCCTATATCCAAACACCCTTTATCCCAATCTTTACCACTACCCATTTCTTTTCTTGCATCAAAATCCCATAAAGATTCAATCTTTATAACCCAAACATGGAATCATCAAATGGGTCAACCCCCAAAATGACCCAAATCACAGATATTCAAATGGGTCATGAAAACATGGTTACAACAAGATCCGATCATGTGTTTCAAACCACAAGTGCATTGGAAATTTTGAGGGAAACAGTTAGGATTTTGCGGTATAATTTAAGTGGCTTTATGGCAATTGGTGCTTTTTTAATATGTCCTGTTTCAGCTGTTTTGTTGTCTAATGTTTTAGTGGATCAAGGGTTAGTTAAAAGAGTTGCTATTAGGTTGTTGTTAGTTGCGAAAAGCTGTGGCTTGCCTTTGAGTAGTTTTGTGAGAGGTTTTGTTTTAAGTTTGCGGAAAGTGCTGTTTCGGCTGTAATGTGTTTCCCTTTGTATGTTACGTTGTTGTTGATATCGAAAGCTGCTGTTGTGTATTCGGTTGATTGTACTTATTCGAGGAAAATGTTTGATGCGTCCAAGTGTTATGTTATTGTGAGGAAGATTTGGAAAAGAATTTTGGCGACTTATTTGTTGGTGTGTAGTGTTGTGATTGGTAGTTTGACGTTGTTTTTGGTGCTGCTTGCTGGTGTTAGTAGTTTGTTTTCGGTTATTGGGTTTACGCCTGATTTGAATGTGTATATGGTGATTATCATTATTTTGGTTGTTTTCTCTGTGTTTTTTGCAAATGCGGTTATTATATGTGATCTTTCTATGGTGATATCGGTTTTGGAAGATGTATCGGGTGCTGAGGCGTTGTTGAGGTCGAGTGTTTTGATTAGGGGTCAGACGCAAGTTGGGTTGATGATATTTCTTGGTTCGACAATTGGGATGGCATTTATTGAGGGATTATTTGAACATCGTGTGAAAACTTTGAGTTACGGAGACGGGTCTTCTAGGATATGGGAAGGGCCACTTTTGGTGGTTATGTATAGTTTTGTGGTGCTTATTAATTTTATGATGAGTACGGTTTTCTACTTCAGTTGTAAGTCTTATAGTTTGGAAAACGAATCGAGTATAGAGTGTCAATCGGTTTTAGAGGCATTGACTGTTTCGCCTGTTCCTGAAGCTCAATAGTATATTGGAGAAAAAAGGGAAAACTTATGTAACTGTATGTTTAGTAGATGCTGCATCAACGGACAAGCATTTAAACGCTTGGAAACTTCAAATTTTGATGCAAAAGTATCCGTTTTTGAGATTTTTGTTTTGAGTTAGAGTTAGATACATTGTTACTTAATTGTTGTTGTATGAGATATGATACGGAATTACTAGTTGTTATGAACTTCATGTAGAACATGTTGTAGACTTGAGCCCATAAATTAATAGAAAGAAAGATGATTTTGTAAACTTTCTTATACTACTTTTGCCATCTTGAAGGTCTGATTTACGCTGTTGTCTAAAGCGTATAAATTTCTCATATTGGTGCTGTGAAACCTATTGTACGTAGTGTTCATTGACATAGTTTGTCTTTCATGCTATTTAATTCGCTAATAGCAACCAGCTTCTGATTCTTATAGAGTATAGACTACCTGACAAAATTATTTGGATCGGTGAGCTTGAGCTGAAACTTTGGCCGGTTTGTAAAATGCAGTAACATACATTGAGTCTAGATCTGAGAGTCCATTTAGGAAATAATGGCCAAATGGGTAATATTTAGCCACATATATTAAAAATTGCAGTTAACAAAAATGTGCTGCCTCCGTTGGGTTTATAATGGCACAAATTAGGTTATTGAAGGGAAGAACCATTAATGATTTTGGCAAACAAGACAATGGAAAAAGCTTCATCCAATGTCCCAACATGGTAATGCATTGTCTTATGAAAACAAGACCTGAGTTGTATTCGCAGAGCTAGTTACACTTGAACCAGACAAAATTTACTGTTTCTTCCTTGTTAAATTACATGATTCTTCTACTGATGTACAATTGGGGGGAATATATGGGATACACATTATTGACACAAACTCTGTTACTGCAAATTAAGTTAATAAACAATACATAAATCATTGCTTTGGGTTCAGAAAATGAGTTTACTTGTTTAGGATTATTGACTGTTGCTGAAAATATGATGCAGTCACTGTTTGTTTATTGAACTTTTAGTGGGCCATTTGACTTTGGTTTTCAAGTTTTCTGGGCCTTAAGGCTTTTGGTTGGTGGGCATTTTATGTATTTAAGACCGGTGGTAATACGCGTCTTCGACCTCAATAGGACGCGTCGTCCTTGTTAGCCTCACCCATGAGGATGCATCTTCAAGCACAAAAAAGGAGGACTCGGTCTTGCACACGACCGATTTGTAGGGAGCGTCTAAACAAGTCAACGGTCAACCAATCCCCCACTTCCAAACCCGGATGTTGCAAGGTCAAAACGTTTCTTTATTCTCGGCATCCATCCATTGTATCAAGAAAGACGTAGTATTTTTTCAGATGAAATCAAGCGTCTAGACAAAAAGATCAAAAAGAAGCAGAGACTTGTTGACATGTTCAACAAGTCTCTCGAATAGATTGCTTATATATGTTTTTATGTTAATTGATGATTTTTATTAAGGTTCCTATAATAATACTCATATTGTTTGATACGATGTTTGTGTTAATCCATCTATTGTATTACAAAGTATGTGTTAATTATCTTCTAGCTTGTTGGATCTATGTGTTTCTTCTATATTTGATATATTCTACCTTGTTGGATCCATCTTGTATTAGTTCTTCGCAACAAAGGGTGCTCAACATGGATACAGAAAATAATAAAGGCAAAGGGTGGAAGAAACCAAGCATGGATATGAACGTTATAATATATGTAAAGTTAGGGGGATTGTTAGCCATCTAGCCTACGAAACGGGCAAGTAAAATGGTGAACCAACTCCTCTAACTCTGATTAGGCTGTCGAGAAAGTATAACGTCTTTTAAGTCACTTGCAGTGACCAAGACTTTCTTTGCAATATGATATAGTGAGCAAAGTTTCCATTGTTATTGCTTAGCTTGGTCAAAGGTTCAAAGCCACAAGTGTTTGGACTTTAATTATTGTGTTTAATGTAGAAGTACTTTGGGTAAATAAGCGTAATAGTGATTGGGAAGACATTGATTGAACAGATAAAAATCGGCCATGTTTTGAACTCTTAAATTGTTGTGTAAAATCCACAACCGGTTATTTAGTGCAACAAATCTTCGCAATTGGTTTGCAAAATGTGGCCGGAACTTTTGTAAGGGCTAACTGGTAAGATCACATTTGACACCGTAAGATGGGGTCATATTTGTTTCACAGTGATTTCGTAAGGTTTTGTAGATTGTCGCCGTATTATCGAAATAGTTGAGATTGAAGTTAAGAAGGATGCATGAGAGAGAAGACCTGAAGGTGAAGGTGATGCAGTGAAGTTTGTGTTTTTATAACCCTTCTTAATATTATGCAGTACACTTACCAAACATTTTGTGATACTAATGCATATGCCGAGTCATTTGACTTGTGTGTACTTGTATACTACAACATATACCAAGTTTGAAAGTGCTTGACATCCACAGTTCAATCATAATCAGAACACCGGATTTTGATGGACTCCCGAATATTGAAATATTGGTGTTATCTGGTTGTACCGGTTAAATATCATTCATCCATCAATAAAATGCCATGCAAAGCTTGTTTACCTGAATTTAGATGGTTGCTGCTACCTTCAAGTGTTTCCAAACTTTACTCTCTTTAAACAAATTTTAGTTTAAGGGGGAATTTCATATATACCCAAGGAAACTTCAAAAATTACATATTTCCCCAAAATACAAGTTTTTAATGCATGATGTACAATGCTATTAAAGCATGCTTTGGGGAAATATGTAATTATTGAAGTTTGAGTGAGGATGTATGTAAATGCCACTTAGTTTAAAACTAAAATTTAAAAATATGTCAAAAAATAAACGCCGTTGCCGGGGATCGAACCCGGGTCACCCGCGTGACAGGCGGGAATACTTACCACTATACTACAACGACCTGGTTGTTCGCTTATGTGTTCAATTTTATCACAAACAATCTTTTATAGTGATTTTGGTTAATAATATGTGATCATTTTACTTCTTATCTAGGCATGTCTGAATTTTAACTTGCGATTGTGTACTTTCATAAAAATTTCATTATAATGACAGATGATTAATGTCACAATTCTTAAAGGACCAGAGTAAAGATATAGATATACTCGAATTTAAGATCTTTGTAACAATAGATTCTAAGTATTTATTTAAGGTTTTTAATCTTGTTGTAAATCATGAGCAATAGTTTTGCATGAAGGCATTGATTAGTTGTTTGAGCAAATTTCTGTAAGTGCTCTTCAGCCCTGATCCTTAGGAAGTCCTGTAGCTGCTCCTGCGGAGGTCTTGCAGTTACTCCTTCGTCTCTAGGCTGAAATAAGAAAGAACACCGTTAACTCACCCCGAGTTTTTAATCCGAGGCCAAGCTCTGGTGTGAGAGTAAGTATATGCTTGGCATAAGTTATAGTAAGAGAAACTAGAGAGAGATAGTAAGAGAGGTGAGTGAGAGGTAAAGTGTGTGAACCTCCCTTCCACTAGGGTGGATGGCTCTATTTATACTACCTGGAGTGTGCTCCACAACACAAGTACTGTGGGGACAGGTTTGTCATTTATGTGCAGCATGTAAGTTGCAGATGAGCACCAGGCATGGTCCTCGGGGTCCAAGTTGTCGTTATGCCACAAGTACTATTTGTGGACCAGGGCCTCTATGCTTATTCGTACATCATTGTACTTGTATGTCAGCTGCTAGTGTACTAGCTCCGATGCAGGCATTGCTCCGTCATTATGCCTCCTAAGCAGACACTGCTTCATCAATATACTTCCTGAGCAGGCACTGCTTCATCACTATGCCTCCTGAGCAGACACTGCTCCATCACTATGCTTCCTGAGCAGGCACTGCTTCATCACTATACCTCCTGAGCAGGCACTGCTTCATCACTATGCTTCCTGAGCAGGCACTGCTTCATCACTATACCTCCTGAGCAGGCACTGCTTCATCACTATGCTTCCTGAGCAGGCACTGCCATATCTCCATAGTCGAGACTAGAGCCGAATCCACTTCCCAAAGTGATGTTCCTTATGTTGTCAGTCACTTGGATCGTGTTGATATTGTGCCTCTGTGCCGAAGTTCCGAGCTAATTAAAAAGGTTGCTCGTCCACCCGAGTGTTTCATTCCGAGGCTAAAAGATTTTTCGAACATACCAATAAATTTGGACTATGTGCCTCATCATGCCCCTTAGTCTAGTGTTAATTTATTGCCAAAGAGTTGATACTAGACTCTGAGAATGTGTCTCACTAGTGAGTATCGGTTCGGAGGTTAAAGTTATATTTCTTTGCCTTCCCGCTCGAGTACCTCGTTCAGATCTAACATCACAAACTGAAGGGTTTCATTCGGATTTTTTGGGTTTGGGTATCACGATTAGTGTTTCAATCGCAGTTTGTGGGATTGGGCATCACGAATAGTGTTTCAATCAGAGCAATTACTTGTACCACAATTCTAGGTTTAAATCGAAGTTTTAATCACAACCAAAGGATTTCGTTCGGAGCTTTAGTCGCGAGCAAAAACCAAAGGGTTTCGTTCGAAGGCCTAGATAAATCGGAGGTCTCCATCGGAAGTACTCAATCGGAGGTCTCCATTGAAACTATTGTATCTGAAGGGGGTATTCGAACTGGGATATTTTAGCCCGGGAATTTCCATGAAACGATACGTAGGGATATGGTACAAGAAGATATCAACTTGTACTGTCATATGGGTTGCTAACAGGGAGATATCGGTCACTGATAGATCGGGCATTTTCAAAGTTAGCAAACAGGGAAAACTACTGATTCTTAATGGTGGCAACTTCACGGTCTGGTCATCCAAAATGATGGTATTGACGAGTAATAATCCTGTGGTAGCGGTCCAGCTTCTGGATACCGAAAATCTTGTTGTGTGGGATCAAAGTAGCACAAACAAAAATTTAAATAAAAATTTAGTTTGGCAAAGTTTTGATTATCCTAGTGACACATTGTCACCAGGATTGAAGATGGAAAAGGATTTGGTGACTGGTTTAGAGAGGTACGTGACATCTTGGAAGAGCCCTAATGATCCTTCAATAGGTATGTATAAAGTCTCGATAGACACACACGGGTATCCCCAGATATTTGTGATGCAAGGTAAAGCTTCAATAGAAAGAATTGGACCATGGAATGGTCTTGGCTTTAGTGCCCATCCTGTTGACAACCAAAATCCTGTTTATTCAGTTGAGTTTCTTCTTAATCAGAAGGAAATATATTTTAATGTGAACGATAAGTTCGATTTTTCAGAGGTTTATTTTGACATTGGACGGAAAGATACAAATGATGCATTGGGTTGACCGAATTCAAAAGTGGGTTGTGTTTGCAGATGTTATAGAAGATATTTGTGCTCGGTTTGGACTGTGTGGTCCTTATGGATTTTGTAGTATAAACAAGCATCCACCTTGTAGTTGTATTGAAGGTTTTGGACCAAAACTCTGATACACAGGTTATTTGATGATTCTAGGATTGATATTATGAACAAGATTTACAAGAATTGATTCTATATTATAAACAACATAATCTGTTATATTGTTATTGAGACACACTTTAAAACGTTACATCGTACTACATATATATAGGGGTTCTAATGAAACATTGTGACCCTTCATGAACATGTACAACGATTTTAACTAACTTTAACTACCTATAACCGCTAAACGATTATTAACTATCTACTTAACATGTTCAGCCCCTTGGCTTTCGTTTGTTACAAATTAAACCTTGTCCAACAAGACTTATGCAATTAACGTCCAACAATTCCTCCCTAATTGTTTAAGTCTTGTTCTTCGAGTCTCCATGCTCTTCTCTGCATTAGTATCACCGTTTTCAAACAACTCGTTGTTTACCCAAGTTGTTTCTTCTTGTTTCTTGCCTCGCTGTTGTTTTTGTTTCCAACCCAATTCGTAAACTAACAAAACAAACCCTCGGCCTCTTCCCTTTTGTTGTCGAAGTGTGTGGAAAACTAGAAGGTGGGTTGAATAGTTTACCGATTAAAAACTTTGTTTTGAAACTTATTTGAAGATCAATTGATATTGATCTTTGATATGTTAGTGAAATATGCAAACAATATATAAAGAGTAGATAAGGAAAGAAAAAATCAAACCACAACAAGTTGTTTATAGGGGTTCGGTCTACAAGGACTCTTTTTCCTTGCCCTACTCCACTCCCCGAGTCTCACACTCGAGAGTTTTAACTTCACTAGTCAACAAGCTCCTTTCACCGGCGGAGAAAACCTTTACACTTCGATTACACACTATTTCCGACACTAAGCTAGATGTCGAGTTCTTTTCAAGGGTACAACCACTCCCACACATAATGTATTTTAAGGACTAAAATACTAACCACTCACACTCACAAGATTATGATGGTTTGGTACAACAATGAAGTATGAATCAACACAAGATCATACAACAACTAACAAACAAGACTTCCAACTTCTCGTTGAAGCTTGAGTGTGACTTGATCTTCTTTGCTACAAAAGAGATCACTAATATGATATGAAACTAAGTTAGAAAGGTTAGAGAGAAGGAATGTATGAGAGTATGATAGAAAGGGATGAAAAACTACTTCGTTTGGCTTTGCTATTTATAGCCAAAACACTCAGCAAGCACCACGGATCACGGAACCCTTTAAAGGGTTCCGCCCGTTATAATATTTGGTGCTGCCGAGGTCTGACAGCAAGATCTCAAAATCTTGCCAAAGTCAACCATATCTATGCAAGATTGTGTAAGATATGTAGAGCCTAAATCTACACAAAGAATCTTGTGAAATCTTCCAATGATTCATCATATGATGTCATGTGTTTGTTTTTCTATTTTTAGAAATATGTAAATACATATGTAATGTTTAGTTTTTAAGAAACTAAAACATTCTAAAAACTCTTATCATACATTATGGTTAATTATAATGTAAATGCTTGAGTGATGAAGATATTATTTGAAAAAGCTTGTTTTAATATCTATTAGACTTGACAAGCTTTAAGCTTTATAAAAATTAAATTTACTTTTTTCGTTAACAAAACTTAGGTAAAGATCAAAAATATAAATAATGTTTAATGACGATATTTGTATTAACAATCTCCCCCTTTTTGTTGAGGACAAAACATAAATTTTATTTTTATAAAAGATGTAAAGATTGTACAAGAGTTATAAAAATATTAGTTTTAGAACTTGAAAGAGAAATGATAATGCAAGTATATGATGTTTGATTTTTTCAGAAAGTCAAAGTCTTCACTAGTTGAAGCGTGATGCTGACTTTTCGAAAGTCAAAGTGTGCATTTGACTTTTTCAGAAAGTCAAATATTACCAATGAAGTATCATGTTGACTTTTCAGAAAGTCAATGTATGCAGTTTGACTTTTTCAGAAAGTCAAATATAACCAAGTTCTATATATTTCTCCCTTTTTTGTCTAAAAAAAAGAAGATGCGAGGCAGAATGTGTAATGAGCCCGAGCCATTATCTCCCCTTGACCAAAGCTCCCCTAAATGGGCGCCAATGGGAAGATACATGGATTGTGAAAAAGCTACAAAAAGATTTGTTAGTAATAATCATCATCACAAGCATTTCCAAACACTATGTAACAAGCAATAACAATATATAAGAAACATCATTCATTTGTTAAAATTTTTCATGATTTAAGAATCATGAAAAGGGAACAAAATGAAGTGTTTACTACAATGATAAATTCTTAAACAAGAAATTATCCAAAGAAATACAAAGTAAATCCTAGAAAAAAAATGCTTAAAAGAAATAATCTATGACCCTCCTATTGAGGTGGTGGATGAGCAAGAGCATTTAGGCGCTCAAGGATGTGATTGAGGATGAACCTCATTTCCTCTTGGAACTCATGGACCATCACCCGGGTCCGATCGATTGTTTGGGCAGTTTGCTCACAATTTGAGCAACCATGCCTGGGGGTAGTATGGTTGGTGAGTTTGTGGTGGTGGAATGGTAGATGTGTTGGTGTTGGTGTTGGTGTTGGTGTTGGTGTTGGTGTTGGTGTTGGTGTTTGGCGTGGTGATTATGGAGGCTAGCAAAGCACTTTGCATTTGCATAGTCTCACTTAGGTGAGAATCCACCATATTTGAGAATTGGTGGAGATGTTGGAGTTCGGCTTGAATCTCCTCTCTGGGGGATGATCTTCCCACATGGATTCCTCAATGTCCTCTATGTGAGGAGACATTGATGTAGGGAGTGGTTGATCTCCATACAAGGGACCATGGATATCCTTGTGGATAGGGTGGAAGAGAAGAGGCTTTGGCCCTAACGGGGCGTTTGGGTCAAATGATGGTCTAGGAGACTCATGAGCAATCCGCTCAATAGTACCAAATGATGGCAATGGTGGTGGATCATTAGGCCTAGGAGGTAAATCTTCCAAGTCCTCCAAGAAAGGATTTGGAGAAGTGGGTGGTGTAGAAAAAAACTCCAATGGGATGAGTGTTGGAGATTTTGGAGGTGATGGTGTTTTTGATGTTTGGAGGGGAGCCGGTGGTGGTGAGCTTGGAGTCTTTGTTGGTGGTGGAGTAGTAATGGTGATGGGTGATTGTGAAGTTGGTGTAGGAGTAGCTAAAGTGAGGTTTGTGTCATCCCTTATGGGAGATGAGATGGTTAGTGGAGATGACTCGGATGAAGAACTCAAGTTGACAAAGCAACAAGGTCTTACGCTAATCCTAGCGGTTTTCTTGCAAGGCTTGGTTGATGGTGAAGTTTTTGTCATTTTGACTTAAGCTTTTGCTAGTAGATGGTAAGAATTGAGAAGGTGTGAAGATGATCATGGTAAAACCTCTTAATTTATAGGAATGGTGAATTATGGAGAAGTGTGTTTGATTTGATGTTAAACCATAGAAGAGATGAGGTTTCAAATGATTTTGAAGTGGGTTTAATGCTAGTCATATCACCCAAGGCAATCCATACAAGAAGGATGGAGTGAAGAGGCAAAGATTTTCAATAAATGTGTTCTAATGATTGTGAGATCCTAACAATCAGATTACCCACGGATTGCAAAGAACCTAATCTTTGGTTCCTTCCTTTATGCAAAAGGGCTCCTTGGGATGATTTTTCAAATTTTTGAATTTTGGTTTTGGTGGGATATGGATTTCCTACATGCCTAGTATGTTATACTAGTTCTAAAATGGATATAAAACTAATTAAGATTAACTTGCAAGCAATGTATGTAATTGGAATGTCGAAATAAGCAAAATTCAGAATATTACCTGGAGGATCCACGGCACCAAAAGTTTACACAGGCGAAACCAAAAAAATGGTGCCGCCTGGTCCGCCTGTTCAGGTACGGCGGTACCAAATTCCATAACAGACGGTACCAAATTTTTGGTGCCGTCTGATCCGTAGACACCAGAAAAGTTCACAGAACAGTATTTTAAGGGTCGGGGACTTTTTCGAAACCTGAAATTTTGCTCAAAACATGTGACATTAATTATTTCTAGTTAGGAAAGTAAATAACACATGCACAAACATAGTGGAGCATACACTTTGACCAAGGGCTAACGATTTTCACATTAAAGTGAAAATGGGTAAAATTGATAACACGCTTGTGCTATCCCCCTGCATGAAAAAGTTAGCACACATCATTATTTTAAGTTATATTATCATCCTACAAAATAAAAAACAACAAATTGTATCATACACCAAAGTTATTGTTTTGTTCCAAACACTCCTTCAAATGGACCTTCACTTGTCCAACTTCTTGTAAATTTTTCTCGTCATCCTACCAAGGCATTTGAACATCCCCTTGGTTTGCTTGAACTCCACTGATTCATTCTCAATCTCGGGAAGCGATGCATAATACTCATGAGGTGGAAGGCGAGAATTTGGAAGTCCATCCTCAGAGCTATTTGATGATGATGATAATGGAGTTGGAGGTTTTGCTCTTTTGCCTTTTGTCTTAGCCACTCGGTCGTCACTCAAGGGCGCAAAGATGTGAGGGATGAGCTCATAGTCAAGCTATAACCCTTTTGGGCTTGGTGGAATTGGTGCAAAGGCTCTATAGAGACGGGTGAGAAGCATCCCGTAAGGAAGAGCAACCGAACCTTGAGTTGGAATATCAATCATTCTCCTAGCAATGTAGTAGGCTAGATTGAATGGTTGACGGGTGGACAAGTTGTAGAGCATGTGACAAAGACAAGCGTTGATATGATCCCTATTCCCTATGGTGCTAATGACGTTGGCTCTAAGTAGTTCCTCTCATTTCTTAAATTCGGGCTTAAGTTCATTGAGCTCCATTCCATATGGATCTCGGTTCACCTCCTTTCCATTTCGGGTGACTCAGGTTGTATCACCCCTTGGGGTAAATAGGCGCTCACGGATGACATCCTTATCCGCTAAAGGAGTTTGGTAGGGAAGAGACCGGTCATTGATTGCATCAAGGATGGTGAGTGACCACTTACCCGAGTAGACACATGTCCCTTGGTTGGGAATTCCTAGCACTTGAGCAAATTGGGTTAAGGAGATGTTGTAGTCGTTTTGATTTATCTTAAACCTAAGGCTAAACTCATCTTCTTCATCAATGAAAGCGGTGACACTAGCATAAAACTCTAACACAAACCTAGGACAAATAGGTTCATCGATGTCAAGGAGACAATCGAATTGAATAGCGGCTAGCTCTTCACGAAGATTGGTATTGTCAACAAAAGAGGAGTGAATGGTTCTACCCTCATGGAAGTACCTAGTTTCTAGACTTTTAAAGATTTCGACTTGTTCCTTGGAAAGTCCTTTGGTTTTGTGATGTTTGGGAATATAGTTAACGGTATCCTTGTGATCATAGAATCTTGCGGCTACCATGGTTATTCCTATGAGCAAGAATTTATATGTTGAAAAAAATGAGAATAAACTTAACTTTTTGATTCTAGTGTGTGCCTATATGAAAACAATTTGGAGTTGCGGTTATCTCGACTCATTTTATGCATAAAATAGGTTTTAGTGGGGGTGTTTGGCAAACGGTATGAGATAACCCAAACGCTCCTAGTTCAATGTGGCTTCATTTGAATATACCGGGAATGCATATTAGTTATGCAATACCTTTAGTATTCAAGAGCATGCAAATGATGAAAATTTAACGTTTCTATTTGTATTAACAATGAAAAATTGTTTTCCTACAAGTGAGAAGCTTTTCAAAAATTTTGACATGGGGTGTTTGGTTATTTGAATAAAGCATTATAGTAATTATCTTTTGATTAGTGGGAAACATGATTTGTTTATGCAACATGATAATGTTGTGCCTAATTTCAATGACTAGTTATGCAATTTGCCAATTGAATCCATGTTTTGTACAAGAATATACACAAACCCCATGTAATGATTTTGTTAAGAGATAAAAAGTAGTTAGGATACTTACAATGATGTTAACTTCAGTGATTGGTGGGTGAGAAATGGTCAACAATGAGTTAGGTCTAATGTTTGCATGTTTTGGTGAAGTGGGTTGTGAGGAAGAAGGTGTTTTGTAGGTAGCACTTTTGCAACTGTAGTCACCACGGACCAGACGGCACCATATTTATGGTTCCGTCTTTGTTGTCGTTTGGTACCGTGGGTACAGTAGCAGGTTCAAAACAAATTTGTTTTGTTTTGTTTGTTCTAAGGTTTAGGCTATGTTTTACCTACATGTTTGGTTCCATTAACCACAAACCAAGTCTAAGAAGATTAAATGGTTCTCTTTTGAGAGGCTTAGTTAGAATGTCGGCAACGTTGTCTTCGGAGGACACTTTCTCAATTGAGATGTTTCCTTTTGAACATTGTCGCGAAGAAAGTGATGACGGATTTCAATATGCTTCATACGAGCATGTTGGACGGGATTTTTGCTGAGATCGATAGCTCCTTTGTTGTCGCAAAGTATAACAATATCGTTGAGATGAATTCCGTAATCCACGAGAGCTTGCTTCATCCAAAGAGCTTGTTGACACACTTTTCTGGCTGCGACGTACTCGGCTTCAGTAGTTGAGATGTCTAAAGCCGTTTGCTTCTTTGCAAACCATGAGGTGAGACAATGTCCAACAAAAGTGCAAATACCACTTGTACTTTTTCTATCGACATAGTCACCGGCATGATCCGAGTCGGCATACACTATAGTTTCTACACCCGTTCCTTTGGGATACCATAATCCTAAACATGTCATTCCCTTAATGTATCTAAATATCCTTTTCAAAGCTTCTAAGTGTGATGCCTTTGGATTTTCTTGAAAGCGAGCACATAGACAAACACTAAACATAATGTCGAGTCTACTAGCCGTGAGATAGAGTGGGCTACCAATCATTCCTCTATATTTAGTGTTATCTACAGATTCACCTTCCTCATCCTTGGTGAGTTTAGTGTCTGAAGACATGGTGTCTTAGTTGGTTTTGAATCTTCAAGACCAAATTTCTTAAGCATGTCTTTTATATATTTAGATTGGTTAAAGAATATGCCATCTTCTAGTTGTTTAATTTGGAGTCCTAGAAAGAAGTTTAATTCACCCATCATACTCATCTCAAACTCGTCGTGCATGATTTTAGAGAAATCATCACATAGCTCTTGACAAGTTGATCCGAATATGATGTCATCAACGTATACTTGAACGATGATAATGTGTGACTCCTTTTTCTTGATAAAAAGAGTATTATCTACTAATCCCATGGTGTATTTGTTTTCGACAAGAAAAGTCTTAAGTCTATCGTACCAAGCTTTTGGTGCTTGCTTAAGACCGTATAGTGCTTTCTTGAGTTTGAAGACATGATGTGGTTTCTCAAAGTCGGTTAAAACCCGGAGGTTGAGCAACATACACTTCAAGTAATAAACCCATTAATAAATGCACTTTTAACATCCATTTGAAATAATTTAAAGTCATAAGCACATGCAAAAGCAAGTAATATTCTAATAGATTCGAGTCTAGCTACCGGTGCATAAGTTTCATCATAATCAATCCCTCTTGTTGATTATAACCTTGTGCGACAAGCCTAACTTTGTTTCTAGATACAACACCATTTTCATCCATTTTATTTCGAAAACCCATTTCGTTCCAATTATAGTTTGATCTTTAGGTTTTGGAACTACTTTCCAAACATCATTTCTAACGAATTGGTTTAACTCTTCTTGCATAGCAATTACCCAAGATTCATCTTATATTGCTTCATTTATGTTTTTCGGTTCAATGGTGGATACAAAACAAAAATAATTACTTTGATTTTGGGCTTGTGACCTTAAGGTTCTTTGATTAAGTTGTCCTACGACTTTTTCTAAAGGATGACTTTTGGACTCTTTGATGTTTATAATCTTATTATTTAATGGTTCATCTTCCTTGTCATTTTCAATTATTTCTTGACTTTCTACAAGTTGACTTTCAACTAAGTCAACATCTACCAAAGGTGATGTATTAGAAGGAGGTGGACTTTTGTCGAATGTTATGTTCAACGATTCCTCGACTCTCATTGTTTCTTTGTTTAAGACAATGTAGGCTTTACTAGTTTGAGAATAACCAAGAAATACACCTTTATAGGACTTTGGGTCAAACTTGGTGAGATAATATTTAGTATTAAGAATGAAACATTTACATCCGAAAACTTTAAAATATCCTAAAGTTGGATTTTTACCTTTGTAAAGCTCATATGGTGTTTTGTTTAAGAAAGGACGTATTAAGACTCTATTTAAAATATATGTAGAAGTGTCAACGGCGTTACACCAAAACTTTTGAGGAATGTTTTGTTCATTAAGCATTGTTCTACTCATTTCTTGAATTGTTCTATTTTTACGTTCTACGACTCCATTTGATTGAGGTGTTCGAGGAGCCGAAAAGTTATGTGTTATACCATTTGTATCACAAAAGTTTCCAAATTGTGTTTCATTGTCAAATTCACGACCATGATCCGTTCGGATCGACACAATTTTAACACCTAGTTGATTTTGAATTTTCTTGCTAAGAATTTCAAATTTATCAAAAGCTTCATTTTTGGTTTTCGAAAACAACGTCCAAGTAAACCTTGAGTAATCATCTACTATGACCAAAGTGTATAAGTTGCTCCATAACTTTATAGCAGATGGACCGAACAAGTCCATATGTAAAAGTTCTAGACACTTAGATGTGGACACCATATTTTTAGACTTATGACTACTATGGGTTTGTTTACCAATTTTGCAATCGTCGCAAAAGTGTTGGTCATATTTAAGTTTTGGTAAATTCCTAACTAGCTCTTTTGAAGATAGGTTTTGTATAAGTCTCATATTAGCGTGACCTAAGCGTCTATGCCAAAGAGTTGAGCTATCATCTAATGTTGTTAGACAAAGTTTGTCATTAAATGTTTTATCTATTTTCATGACGTATATGTTATTTTTCTAATCCCTTTAGCTATGGTGATACCATCTTTTAGTATTTTACTACCATTTTATTCAAATAGTACTTTATACTTTTTATCACATAATTGGCTAATACTAAGTAGATTAAAACCTAACCTATCAAAATGAGCAACATTTTCAATAGTTAGGGAGTTATGAGCGATCGTACCTTTGCCAATGATTTTGTTTTTAAGATTGCTACCAAAGGTGACATTACCTCCGTCATATTTTTGGTATGTTGAGAAGAGGTTTTTGTTACCCGTCATGTGTCGTGAGCATCCACTATCTTTTATCCACTCATCAGGTTCCAATCCAACTTTCAAGCATACCTAATACACAAATAACTCAAGCGTTTGGTCCCCAATATCTCATGGGTCCGTTTGGGTTAAGCATACCATTTATTTGATTCATGTATGGAAACGATGGGTAAGGGTTCCATGACATGTAATCTGGAGTTTGATATGGTCTAGGGAAGTTTTAATTCCAACTGTTATGTTGATAGTTGGGTTGTACGTTGTGGTTGCTCTTAGGAAAGGGGCGTTGCAAAAGTGTTTTATGGTCGTTGTTGAGCAGTTTTTTATCTAAATTCATTTTTGGCAAGTTCTACTCCTGATGTAACAGCAGGTTTTAGTTTAACACTATCCTTGGTTTTCTTTGTTACTTTGACAAATTCGCTACGGTCCGTATCGCAAACATTATGTCCTGCTGAAGTCCCCACGACACCATTTCTTACAACGGACAGAACCCTTATTTAGGGTCCGTCTGGTCCGTGCTGTACTGCAGCAGTTTTGACAGTTTGCTTGTCTTTTTCGGCCGTTTTGTTTTGACTCTTGGAATTAATACCTCATTAAATCCTTGCCCATTCATGTTTCCTGATGTTTTTTGAATTCTAACTATTTCATCGGCACAAGCGATGTTTTGTTAAACCTTTTAAATTTAGAATTATGTTCGATTATAACATCTTGTGTGAGCTTTGGTTTTTCTATTTCAAGATTAAGCTCTTGACATGATTTGCAACCATCGTCATTTACTTTTCCCTTTTCTAATCGTTTTGCCTTTTCTTTTAACTCATAGACTTCATTTTCTAAAAATTCCTTTTTAGTCTTTAAAAATATTTTTGGTTATGATTTTTAGACTTAGCTCACATAATTGATTGTATTGTTTTAAAGTGTCATCATCAATAGAAGAATAAGAAGAGTCGGAATGTACCTCGTTTGACTCATGTGCCATTAGAGCGATCTCTTCCTTGCTTGACTCTTCATCATCTTCACTATCACTCCAAGCACCACTTACAAAAGCTCGTTGAGTTTTGCTTTAAGGTGGCATGGGACAATCTCCTATTAGATGACTTGCATCACCGCATCTAAAACACTTTCTTTCACCTTACCCTTTTGTCATCCTGATCTTTTGGAATGGCTTCTTTTCTTCTCAAGGTTGTCTTACAAACTTTCCTCTTCTTCTAAAGAACTTTTTAAAGTCTCTAACGGCCATGGCATACTCCTCATCTTCACTACCGGAACAAGATTCGTCATCATCAATTGATTCCGTTTTTGCTTTTAGAGCAACGGATTTGATTTTCTCCCTTTTTCCTTTGATGATCTCTGAATCTTTCTCCATCACCATTTCGTGTACTTTGAGGTTTTCGATTAGCTCGTCTAGTGACATTTTTTAGAGATCTTTTGATTCCTCAATAGCCGTCACTTTAGCTCTCCATTTCGGATGGAGTGCTCTAAGAAATTTCCTGACAAAGTTCTTACTACGAAAAGATTCATCAAGTGCTTTAAGTGATGTAATAATAGTATTAAAGCGAGCAAAGCCACAATCATTGGTTTCATCTTCAGGGATAACAAATTGTTCATATTGTTGAACAAGAAGATCAATTTTGTTATCCTGACTTGTGGATTTCCTTGATGTGTAACAATCAAAGATTTCCAAATATCTTTGGCGGTTTCACACATAAAAATTCTTTCATATTCTTTTCTAGGCAAAGCATTATAAAGCATCATTTTAGCTTCATTATTTTAGCAATTAATTTCTTTTGTTCATCAATGGAAATATCTTTTGTTGTAGAACTAAAATCCCCTTTAACAATAACAAACCAAAGATCTATATCTTTGATTTTACATATGTTTCAAAACGGTTTTTCCAATAGATAAATCCATTGGTTTCAAAGAGTGGTGGTCTTTGCATAGATTGCCCTTCTTTAAGGTTTTCAGAATCCATGGATCGTTTCAAGTTTATAAAATACAATATATTTTAGAAATTCTTGAGCAACAAGGCTCTGGTACCAATTGTGGAAAACTAGAAGGGGGTTGAATAGTTTACCGATTAAAAACTTTGTTTTGAAACTTATTTGAAGATCAATTAATATTGATCTTTGATATGTTAGTGAAATATGCAAACAATATATAAAGAGTAGATAAGGAAAGAAACAATCAAAACCACAAATAGTTGTTTATAGTGTCTGGCAAGGACTCTTTTTCCTTGCTCCTACTCCACTCCCCGGTCTCACACACTCGAGTTTTAACTTCACTAGTCAACAAGCTCCTTTCACCGGCGGAGAAAACCTTTACACTTCGCTTACACTATTTCCGACACTAAGCTAGATGTCGAGCTCTTTCCAAGGGTACAACTACTCCCACACACAATGTATTTTGAGGACTAAAATACTAACCACTCACACTCACAAGATTATGATGGTTTGGTACAACAATGAAGTATGAATCAACACAAGATCATACAACAACTAACAAACAAGACTTCCAACTTCTCGTTGAAGCTTGAGTGTGACTTGATCTTCTTTGCTACAAAAGAGATCACTAATATGATATGAAACTAAGTTAGAAAGGTTAGAGAGAAGGAATGTATGAGAGTATGATAGAAAGGGATGAAAAACTACTTGGTTTGGCTTTATATTATAGCAAAACACTCAGCAAGCACCACGGATCACGAACCCTTTAAAGGGTTCCTACCGTTATAATATTTGGTGCTGCTGAGGTTCCAGCAAGATCTCAAAATTTTGCCAAAGTCAACCATATCTATGCAAGATTGTGTAAGATATGTAGAGCCTAAATCTACACAAAGAATCTTGTGAAATCTTCCAATGATTTCAATGATGCATCACATGATGTCATGTGTTTGTTTTTATATTTTTAGAAATATGTAAATACATGTGTAATGTTTAGTTTTTAAGAAACTAAAACATTCTAAAAACTCTTATCATACATTATGGTTAATTATAATGTAAATGCTTGAGTGATGAAGATATTATTTGAAAAAGCTTGTTTTAATATCTATTAGACTTGGAAGCTTTAAGCTTTATAAAAATTAAATTTACTTTTGTCGTTAACACAACTTAGGTAAAGATCAAAAATATAAATAACGTTTAATGACGATATTTGTATTAACAAAGTGTTTTTGCTTCCAACAAACCAATAGCAATACTTACAGTCTACTTTTGATTTTTTGTCGAATTGTTTTTCTTTATGTTAGGAATTAGAAAATTCCATGTTAAAGTGTTGGTCACCCCAATTATTAGTCTAGCATATGTTAGCTCGTGAGACGTGTCGCTTGTTACGTTATTTAGTAGTTTATTTGTTTGTCAAGTAGCGTAGTATAGTGTAGTGCAACAACCGAGGAAGGACAGGTCTTTACCCACTGTATACCTGATCCACAGCCGTTAGAGGTCGTTGAGTCTCAGACTATAAATACCCCTTCCATCCATGGAAGGGGTGGTGCTTCTTCATTAATCTAATATTTCATACTTTGTGTAAACCTCTAGCAAGAACACTCTCTCTCTCTACTAACTCTCTAACTATGGCAAACATGTATTTTGATCATCCAAGACCACCCGAATCATCAACACAATAATATTTAGATCCCTAACAATTGGTACCACGAGCCAAGGTTTTTGTGTGTTGATGATTTTTAACTGCTTTTAAGTTTTGTTACATGGTTTTAACTGGTTCGTGAACTTTGTTGGTCATAATATCTATTGTCTGTTTATTATTCGTGGTTTTAACCGTTTTAAACCGGTATTTTGGTCTAATAAGTCCGTTTATAACGTTTGTGTCATATTTGTGTCAACATATCTGCCTTGGGTCAAAAGTCTTTATGTCCAAACTGTCCTTCGTTTTTCTGTTACACAGATATGGGTAAAAGTTTATGCCTTTTATTGGTAACAATAAAGGGTTTTATATGGTCTAACCGGTCAAGTTATTATGGTCAAACATGGGTCAAAAGCAGCTTTTTATACGATTTATGGGTTTAGCATGAATATGGTCGGAAATACTTGGTCGGAAAACTCATCGGAAAAAGTACAAAATTAAGTACAAAATTTTGCTAGCTTAACTTGTGTAACTGAAAAAAGATAGCGACTTGTCATTAACCTGTTTAGCGAGTGGGTCACCTAGCGACTTGTATTTAAAGTAGCAACTTGTCAAGCATAATAGCGACTTGGTTATTTGACTTTGAGTCAAATAAAGAAAGACTTTAGCGACTTGTGTTAAAAATGCAAAGCTAGCGACTTGTTAAGGTAAAATAATGGTAGCGACTTGACTTGGCTATTGACTATTTAGTCAATAGCGACTTGTTTGGTTTAAAAGACCATAGCGACTTGGCACAAAATATTGACCTAGCGACTTTGACTTAACGATTTGACGTAAAGGATGAAGAAGATATTGGCCGTTGACCTCGACCACTAGACCAACATCAAATACCAAACACCAAAACAACAGGACTCACCACAATACAATACCATTCAACTAATACCATCATCGGACTGCTTTATAACAACCATCATCAGTCCCAAGTATCCAAAACCAATCGAATACAAGACCCTATCCTTGACTCATCCCAAGACCCTCTCACCCACTCCTCAACGCTCATTCTATCCACAAAATCACACCTAATTAAATTAAAAGCACCTCGTTAATCTTGTCTTGAGTTTAATAAATTCGTATAACAACAAATCGACAATGATTTTCCTCATTGATCTTGTGAAGTAATGATCTTCTTTAATATTCGAATATTGTTAAGAAGAATAATAAACCATACAGCTTATCATTCAATCTTCCATTCGTACTTAGAAATATAAACAAAGATGAAAAACATGAGCCTACCGTGAACCTTTGTGTGTGTTAAGGTATATTGAAGCCGATTCAATGGTCCATGCCATCCTCGTGGCCTCGATAATGACATTTCAAAAGGAGCTCAAACCATCTCTGTGGTGATGTGCTCTTGAGTATAGGTGGTTAATTCATATGTTTGATTAGAAGTCGAAAAAAAAGGGTCGAATGGTTTTGTTGGAAGCATAAAGTTTGAGAGTTTGTTTATGATTAGTTATCAGCTTCGATTTGTGGTATGAATAATATGGGAGGCGGATTTACTTGAGCTGAGGAGTTTTAGGTTGGTGACAGAAAGTCACGCAGATGGGGCGCAGGAGTTTGTTATGTGAGTAGGTTTAGGCAAGTGAGAGTTTAGAGTGTTTTATACTCCCATAAGTTAGGTAAGCTTGATAAGGATCCGGGTTATTCCTACTTGGGCCGTGATATGAATAGTGGGCCGTAATTCTCACATGAAGTCATGGGCTATAACGCTACAAAATAATTAAGTTTTGTAAACTCTATCCGAATTGTAGTATCTAACATCTCATGAAGATTATTTTCGTGAAGCTTTTAATTAAGACGGAATCGAACTTTGGTCTTACACATTCTATCTGGATGAAGATGTGGAATCAGTAATGAGAATTTGCTTGCTTTTGGACTTGTAATGATTTTGATATGAATCGGGTGTTACCATATGACTATGAGCTTAATAGCTTTTATTTGGTTTCAAAGGGACTTGATATTGAAAGGTAACTTGGAAGATATTCGGGTTAGATCGAAATTCGGATTGAATCTTCATGGACCGTGTCTCGATTATTACATGTCGCCAAACTTGAGCCATTCACATGCGGGTTGGATGGGCTTTTCAAGTTTTGGATTTTATGAAGTTTGGTTACTATGAGATTTGTTAATGATGAGATTGGGTTTGATAATGAGATTTGATGGTTGTTGTGTTGATACTTTGGTATATACATTTTCATGGATAGTATGTCACGACTTGAATTGTAACTGAAACTCGGTTGGCTACGGGTTGATTATACGTATTTCTAATTTGGAATGAAGTAAGGTTTTCCTGACGAAGTTTACTTATTTTCATCTTCTTTCTTTCTACCCTTCCGCGAAGATGACTTGTTTGGGCATTTATAGAGTGTGATAAAGACTTGACTATTTAGTTATGGTTGTGATTCTTTCTAGTTGTATCCACAACGTAGCTATCACTTCGTGCCTTACTCGCTGAGAATGTCAAGAGATTTTGTACATTGGGTACACCGTTTCTTCTTCACAAGGATGAGTACAAGTTTAAGTAACAAATCCGGAAATTCTACTCATGATCAAGTTTGGTATATCGGGTCTATTTCTCCATGTGGTCACCGCAATAGCCTACGACAAGTGGAATGATGTGCTTTCCAAAGTATTTATTGGATGGTTGATATGTTTGTTGATGTTGGATATTGAACCGCTGATGAACCGCCGCGACCCTCCTGATATTCATGAAACCAAAGTCGCCATAACACATCAAGCTTTACATTGTTTACGGTTTTGTCTTGATTTTGTAAAATCCCGCCAAAGAACCTATTTCTCGGTTTAAATCATAGACTTGTAAAATCCCGTGACAATGGAAACATCCCGGTATTAGTGAAGTGCATTTCTGATCTATCCTACGGTTTATCTTGGTTTTGTAAAACCCGCCAAAGATACTATTTCTGTTTAAACTATAGAATTGTAAAATCCGTGATGATGGAACCATCTTGGAGAAAGGAAAGCGATCTCTGGTCTTCTGATGCCGGTGTTACGGGTTCTGCTTCAAGAAGGGATAAAGGGTGTACTCAAATTGATGTGTGTTTGGATATTCGGCCATGGCGCTTTGTTATTACATGGTTTTACGAGGTTATGTGCTTTTGACCATGGTCGGGATGAAACCATTATCAAAGTTCACTTCAAACGTCAAAGGAGGCTAGAATTGAGCTTTTAACCAGAAGATGTGACAACGGAGTTAATTCACTATTATTTATTTGAAGTTGAAGTGAATAATCACGGGAGAGTGTACTTAGTATCACGAGAAGGTATCGGGATGGATGGATGAAGATTCTTCATGATCCTTGTTCAAGCTTATTTCCAAAAACGAAGACTTGGAAATCTAGTTATTTTTGAGAGTCTATTTTTTCTGGGGAATGGGCTAAGCTTTTTACCACGCCAAAAATAACTATCACTTTAAGGAGTTACGTTGTGGCAGTGCTCGTGTCACATTCAATTGTGGATTTTCAAGAGGTAATGTACGTCTATTACTTGATGGTTGGTTGGTTGAAGAGTATAGAGTACTTAAGAGATTCAATGGAGCATGAATTCGGCTTACACAGCCTTTGTTACATATGTGCAAGTTTAAGTCACGAGTTCGGGGTAGTTTACTCTGGGTCAAATTCATCATATGGGTTTTTCTCCATCATCTGCCACGACAAAGAGCCTAATGAATGATAATGGGGATGATTACATGTTTTGCTAAGAGAGCAGAAAAGAGAGAGATTATGACGCCTCACTCACATCACCGTTCGGAGCCTCGTACTCCAAAGAAAAGAAATGTGTACGTTTCAGTGCGCATTATCTTTAGAAGAAGAGAAATCTTCTTATGACGTATGAACACAACAGTTCATGCCTCGTTCTCTATAAAAGAGGTAAAGTGTACGTGTCAGGCGCTTTATCTTCCAAAGAAGAGAAATCTTCTAATTAATGACCATTCTCATCAACATGCTTCATGCTTTTTCCATGCACTCTCAGTCCATCAAGTGGCCGGCTACCACTTGATTGTTTTCTCATTCCACTTGCTCGATTATAATGAAGATGGCGACATCATGTGTAATGTGATTTTCTTGAGGAGGAGAAGTGTGAATAGAACATTAGGATGATTTTCACTTATTTAATCAAGAATGGCAACTCCGTATGCAATTCTTGAGGGGAGAAGAAGTGTGAATTTTTTGCATGGTTGATTGATATTAGAGAATAAATGGTCAAACGGCTCCTAACTCATGTAAGAACCGAGCTTCTTCTTATCGGGTCATTGTTACATGGAGTTTCTTCTAAGAGCCGTTGGTTGACATCTTCACATGGGCTGATGAGTTTAAAGACAAGTGCTGGGTTAATGCTTCACGTGCACATCAACATGATGATTCCAAACAACCTTCTGTTCTTGTTTAATGTGATTGTTTGCTTGGTGTTACCATTCGCGTGTGTTCGGATTAAGCGGCCTCGATTGCTAATTTCCTTGATGAACATCTTTCTGTTCTTGTTGATTGGGAGGGATTTTGTTAAGGGATTTGCAAGATGAAAGTTAATGGGATGATCTTAGTGTGGTGATGAAGATGTTAACTATCTATTCCACAACCGACAATCTTGAAGAAGGTCGAGTCTACAGTCTGTTCTACATTTTCTGCTAAATGTTAGAAGACTAAAGACGTGTTGCATTTAACGATCTAAAGACTTCTTCTTAATCTGGGCATTTATCAAACAGATTGTGGGTTTAGGGGGAGGGGAACACTAATGGGGAGAGAGTTATATGTTAGATTCAATCCCCAATTAGACTTGCTCATATTCTTTAGCAGTGACTCCTCGAGACGTTGTTATGACTATTTCACGCATATTGGACATTTGACACAAGTTGATTACTTCCGAGTTAATCATTTATCACTTATTTGAGATTGAAGTTGACTTTCACAAAGGTGTGTTCTTATTTGATAACTTGCTCGGGCTTAAAAATTTGAATTGAAGACTTGGTTTATCTAGTTACCGGCAGTCGAGGTGGATGGTTGAAGACCTGGTTAACTATCACTATTAGGAGTTACTTTGTTTTACTCGGTGTCACACGCATATGACGGTGTGGATAATCGCAAGAGGTGTTAATGTCTCATACTTTGTTTGCGTAGTGAGTATTTAGAGATTTGCTTGAAGCATAAATTCTCGACACCGTTCTTCCATCATTAGTGCAAGCTTAAGATACAAATGTGGGGAATTTGACTTCAGTTTCAAGTATGGTATATCGGGTTTTCTTCTTAAGTGGTCACTTCAAATTGTCTACATAAGGGTTGATAAAAATAGTCAGAGAGAGTCTTCAGCAAGTTGATTCTCACAAGAGTTCAAGTGTTCTTCTCAACAAATTTCTAGTATACGGGCTTATAATGATTTGCTGACTCTGAAGTGTCTAAACCAACAAGGGGGAAGGAGACAAGCATCTAAACGTGAGTAAACTTGATGAACTTAATTCTTCTAAGTAATTGAAGATATCCCGGGAAGACAAATGTTATTACCGCAGAGAAACTCAAGGTTTGACTCATGGCGAGTAAACTTGATGAACTTAATTCTTCTAAGTGATTGAAGATATCCAGGGAAAACAAATGTCATGACCATGCAGAGAATCTCAAGGTTTTACTCATCAAGGCTTAGTATTCTTATTCCAACTATATGGGGAAGGATGGAAGAGTTAGTTTCGAAGATAAAAGAGGTACACAAATGCGTGATGATCTCGATGTTATCACAATCATCATAGGAGAGAGAATTGTGTACATTGGAGGCGATGCTGTTTCACTTGAGGGCTTAATCGTGATTCAGAGATAATCACGTATTCCGGAATTGACATCCGCAGAGATTGTCATCCGCAGAGATAATCAGTGACTTGGCTTGCTTCTTCAATGTTATCGGTTATTCCTTCCTTGGGTATTGGTATACTTCGGATACTTGAGCTTCATACACCCGATCATCGCGAGGGAGAAAAATGTGAACATTGGGTAGGTGTTTTCATTCCCCTCATGATGTGTATTCGGAAGAGCTCTTGGGTATTGGTGTACTTCGGGTTCTTGAGCTTCATACACGATCATCCGGAAAGAAAAATGTGAACATGGGAAGGTGTTTTCATTCCCTCCATGATGTGTATTTGGGAGAGTTCTTGAGCATTATACAAAGAGACCGACTGCATCAATTCAACTACGTGGGGGAAGTGGTCTCTTGACACCTTTTGGAATGGATTGCTTCGGACTCTGGTAATGAAATGAGAAGAAATTTAAAGAGTGGGATGAAACGGATGTGTTCTTCTTCTTGATGATATAACCTCGAATGGAGATCCTCGATTATCGCTTAAATGGAGCAGGCGGGATTTATGGTAATGGTGTACTTTTCATGCACCGGCTAAGGCAAGCTTGAAATAGAGCTTCAATCGCTCAGCTAAAGGATTTTCGGTTTGGGGGAAGGCTTGCCAAAGTCTCACTTCTCGAGATGGTTCTATTTCTTTCAATTCAAGAGCCCTGGAAGCTTTGGTGGGGATGTTTAAGAGATGACGAATTCTATCTTCTACGACGCGCCTTTGATTTCGATATCCTTATCTCGGTACTCGTATCATCATCCTCTTTAACTATATCATCTATTCTATCTTTGTATATATTTTTTAAAAAACAAAATAGAAAATTATAAAACCAACAAAAAGCCATAAAAATCAGAAAATTTGAAAAAGACCAAAAATATTGTTTTTCTAAGACATGTCTTCTGGTATCGATAACATCTACGGTCTTAGATATGTCATTCAATAATGGCACGGGACTTTAGATGAAGTTCGAGCAGGAGGTGTAAATATTCTTTTTCAAACATGTCACAAATCAAATGGCTTACAGTTATTTCAGACTGTAACCCGGGCTTCAAATGATGGCTTACAGCTTACTTAGACTGTAACACGTGGAGGCTTAAAACTATGGCTTGCTATTATTTCCGATAGCAACCCGTTCTTAAAGAAAGGGAAAGTGTTTAGCTAAACAAATTTTCAAAATATTTCGTGCACTTATCCTAAAATCAAAATGAGGAAAGTAGGTCGAAGGACTGCTGTTCCTACACAAATGTTTTTCCGTCTAAAATTCTTCAGAAAAATATTTGTTGTTTTTCAAAATGGTGGAAAATGAGTTGCTTGAAAATCAATCGCTTTAGAGTTTTAGTAAAATTGAAAACTCAATCAATGACTTAGCTTTTAAACCTTTTGAAAATGAGTCGTTGATTGAGGAGGGATAATGTTTTCAAATTTATATCATCTAACGGACTTCTCTTAATCATCCTAACGTGCTTATTGTAAATACAATTGCCTATGTTTAAGGACTAGGTTTCTAGGATGTGATTATTAGGATTAGATGATTAGAGTTTGATAAACACATTATTCCTATGCCATATATGAATTGATTGATATGTTGGATTGACTTTTATTAGTCGATTGTTGTTTGGGTGATGTCGACCACCATATATCTGTATGTGTGTTCACTAACGTATGCGGGTATCTTGGTATAAGAATGTTCCTGATCCGGATCCCACATAATATGATGTTTGGATGCCGAAAGGAAAGGGTAACTATATCTTGGGTTGACAAATGAAGAAACGGAGCTTAATTGACTTCTATGGAGAGTTGGCATAAATGCAACGTAAGAGGTCTTACTGCATCAGATCAGAGATGGTTTTCTTCTAAGTGATTGAAGAAACAGAGCTTAATTTGACCTCGGTTGGCATTCAAAATGCAACGTAAGAAGAAGTCTCACTGCATCAGCAGACGGTTTTTCTTCCAAGCCCTACAGGAACAACATAAGCTTCTCAACCATCTAATGATTTTGCAGAAAAGTAGTGGATGATACCATTTTTCTTAAAACAAACTTGATAAAATTGTTTTGAAAATGGAAAATATTGTTTTGAAAATATATTGGACTAATTTTTGAAAATCACCGGACTTCATATTATCAAAACCTAAGTCACTCAATTATTGACTTCTGTCATGGATTGAGGGGAGAGTGATTTAAAATAAAATATTTTCAAACGATATTTCTTCACAAAAGTTCGGCTTTGTACGTTAATAAAGTGGTGATCTAAAGATTTAATGTTATGTCATGGTATGATTTTTCTTTTGAATCAAGGTCTTTCAAAATGAAATATTTTCAGTTCTTGTTTGATTGTGAAATTGTTTTATTTTACTTAAAGATCTCATAAAACAATCATACGATACTAACAATCTTTAATGTCTTAAAATGGTCCTTATCTGTCATTTTTTCAAAGTTAAAACAAGGCCACATATTCTCCCATGTTTTATAAACCTTATTAAATCACTTGGGATCCAAAATCTCAAAGGGTTTGATATTTTTGATCGGGGAGAATGGCCCTTGTGATTTAATACCTATGAAATTTGATAAAAAGTTGATCGTTTTGGTTCAATTGTGCGGCTACTTCTGTGTAGCTAAACGCTTTCCGAATCTCGAAGCATATATTGAGGGGGAGCATTTTAAAAAGAAAATAAACTATCGAGGTACAAAAGCTTTTATGTTTTAACATAATGTACCTTGATTGAGTTTTCAAATGGTTTCTTAATGGCTTGTGTGTTCGTGGATGTGCTTCAAAAGAACTCTTGCCTCTATGTGTTAAAATGATTTCAAATATCCTATGCACATATTGAGGGGAAGAATTTTACCAAGAAAATCAAATGGCTTTTTCATATGAAAATTGTGATCAAAGAAAATATTTCAAAGTCCTCTTGCCTCCTTGTGCTAAACAATTTCTAAATCATATGCACATGTTGAGGGGGAGGTTTTCTAAATGATCAAAACTATTAGGGTACAAAATGCTTTGATCTCATATCACAAGTACCTTGATTGTTTTTCCAAATGATTTTTAAAATTGGTTTCAAGGAAGAATGAACTGTACCAAAAGACCGACCATTTTACTTTATGCATGGTGTTATAAGGATGGTTAGGTTAGGTATTAGTTCCCACGATCGCCCAGGCGGGAGGATCTACCCAGGGACAATCCACTAGATAGTGTAGAGTCAGGTGGTAAAAAGGAGAAAAGGAGAAATGGGAAGAGTGCTTGAGAGATAGAGCTAGAATCTTGGAATAAACCCAACAAGGTTCTAGTTATGAAGTCTCAGGTAAGCAGCTTGAAGGGGTTGAAGAATGAAAAAAAATGAATATGAAAAGGGTGAAAAGAAATAGCCCCTCAATAATTCAACCTTAGGGGTAGACAGGGTTCAATACATATGCTACCGGTGGTTACTAAGGTAACACCGGTATTGAAGACAAGCGTCATGGACCCAAATTGGCGCCTTTGCACTAACAACTTCCCAAGCTACTCAAGTTCCTCTTAAAAGGGCTTGTTTCATTCTCACGGGAACCTCATATCTCGACTTTCTCTCTTAGATTGTTGATATTGAAGAAGGAGACCCTCTCCACAGTCTCGAACACAGAACCAAATGTGCACAATTGAGTCTAGAGCCAAGAGATCATCCACAATATCTCATTAGGACACTAAATTAATGAAGACTTGCTTTTTCACACAATGTGGAAAGTAAGAATATATTAAGAGTCCTACGCATTATCCTTGTGGTATTGCGAGAACATCCGAGTGATATGTAAAAATATTCACAATGAAGATGGAAATCCTTCTAGAGCCCACATCAAACAAGCTCTTGGTGGGTGACATGTGAAATCTTGCAAAAGATCAAGCTGGTGACAACTGGATAGAAACGATGGGGCGATTCAATCTTGAATCAACCTTGGTCGAGAATGGAATTGCGAATACTTTTGGAAAACCCGTCGATGTGCAAACCTTCTTTTCTCTTGCACTTGCGTGAATGTGTATTTCAAATTCAAAGTATCTCTGATTGAAAAATACTTTTAGAAAAACCGCTTGATGTCGCGAAATCTCTTCTTTTCGCTTGCACGTCAAATGTGTACTCATTCTCTAATACAAAAAGTATTTTGATTGAAAATTTATCTTTCTCATAAAACCTTCGTCATATTGCAAAACTCTTTCTTTAAGCAATACGCGTTTTTTTTCTAATCATTTTTCATCAATCGTGAATCTCAATTGTTGGTTCACTCAATTCCGTGTTGTCTTCTTTGAGATGTTAGGTTTGAGAACAAATAGAACACTACTTAAACCACATCAAGGGAGATTCTTCGGAATCCTACGACACGGCACCCCAATACCGATCAACGAGCCGTGGGCGTGTACCTCGATTCAAAAGTGATCAAAGACACTTTCGTAGTATTTGCCTATACTACTGTTGTTTGCGGTACATTTGGGCGGTTGCGGCTGTCCGAGAAATGGCGGTCAATCCAAATCCGCATGCTCACAAAGATCCACACTTAATTTGAAGAAATCATGGCCGGTGCATATCTACATAACCCGGCTCGATATTTCATACTATGCTTATGCTTCACTGCTGCAAATATCATGAACCAGTAAGGCTTCCGCTACTCTGATGGAAAGATGTCATAATTCAAAAGTGTGAGCATGTCGGTCCGAAAGTCACAACTTCACATGATGGCAACACAATAAAGGGTGATCGAGATTTGGCGTGGTGATGATCTCAATGAAAGCTCGAATCATCAAAATGTGGATCAGTTTAAAGGCCTCACTTAAAGGTACAAATCTATGCGACTTTGAAGAATACACAAGCACAAAGAATGCGGAATTTGAAGAATTCAAGTCTGACTTGGAACTAAAGACAAAGATAGAATGCTAGGATGCAAAATGTATTTCATGGGGTGACCTCCTTAGGGGGAGATTGTTAGGAATTAGAAAATTCCATGTTAAAGTGTCGGTCACCCCAATTATAAGTCTAGCATATATTAGCCTCACGTAGACGTATTAGTTGTTACGTTATTTGGTTTATTTGTTTGTCGATTAGTAGTATAGTGTAGTGCAACAGCAGGAGGAAGGCGGGCTCCTTGTATACGATCCACGGCCGATAGGAGGTCGAGGAGTCTGCTATAAATACCCCTTCCATCCATGGAGGGTGGGTGTTTCTTCATTAATCTAATATTTTATGTTTTGAAACCTCTACTAGAACACCCTCTCTCTACTAACTCTCTAACTATGGCAAACATGTATTTTGATCATCCAAGACCACCCGAATCATCAACACAATAATATTTAGATCCTAACACTTTCCAACGAGCCCTAAACATAATTTCTTCCTTCCTTTTTCTCTCGGTATACCATATTACGCGTTGCTTTGTTTCTCTTTGTGTGTTTTCTTGATTTCGTCTCCACAATGTCTCCTAGATTATTTCTTGTTCACGGTATCCTTCCAACCAAATTAGGTTACATTCATCGTCTCTTCAAGTTCTCTTGCAAATGTCTGTTTCTTTTGCTTTGAAATCCAAGCCCTTTCCTTCACATAATCCTGATACTTTTCACGTTATATCTCAACAAAAACAAACGATATGTTTGTTTTTCTTTGTTGTATCCTTGTGTCCCTCGATGCTTTTCACAAATAATCCTTGAGTACTCTTTCTTCTTGGTTATATCACAAACCCTTTTCCACAACAACGCTCATTACTCGCTTTAACCCCGCGTGCTTCCTTCCCTTTATAATCTTGTTTAACCCGTTTCACAAAGTTCTTTACCCACTCGCTTTTCCTTCACAAATGATGTGTTTGTTCCTTTCTTTGTCTTGCCGTGTTAACAAATGAACCACAAAAGAACCTTAGCTATACTCCTCTTTTCCACTTTCCAGCGCCGAGCTTTTTCTTTTTGTTTATGCGGCTTACCAGCAACAAAACCTTGAACAATATTGTTTCCTTCTTTCTTGTTTGTTGTCGCATTTCCGAAATCACACATAAACTGATCTCTTTCTCTTGTTCCACGCTATCCTTCCAAGCGTCAAGAGTTTTCCTTCTTTGTTGCCGCGTTATTACAGTTACCAACAAAGTCCTCAGATTTAGCTTTTCTCCCTTCCCTTTGTCGTCACTTTCCAGTCCCAACAAAGTTTTATCCCACCAATACGTTTGGTGTCCATGTTTGAAACTTCACACAAGTTCTGATCGTGCTCTATCTCCCTTGCGTCTCTTAATTATTCAGGTGTCGTTTCTGTTTTGAAATAAACACTCTTCCCACCGAGAAACTCCTTGTTCCCAGCGTGCTCTTTCTCCCTTTCGTGTTTACTGTTCTTGGTTCAAATCAAAACCAAACAGTAATATAGTTCATGTTCTTTGATTTCTTCCAGACATATCAAAGTAACAGTAATTGGTGTCCTTTACTTCCGTGTTCTTCATTCCCTAGTTTTCTGAGATGAAACAACCGTTGGCCTTTTGATCAATATGATCAAAAGTGAAAAAAATTCTTGCAATCTTGGAACCTTTGGCTCTAATACCAGTTTTGCCCAGGTCTTTGGCCAACATGGGTGTGCTTGAATGTGTGATTGTGATGAACCATATTGTGTGAAACTGTATGAACAAATAATAAAGCAATAAAGGGACAAAGTTGTATGCTAACTGTTAATTGATATTGATGTTGAATTGTGATATTGTTACAGAGTGCATTCTACCTATTTATAACATTCTAAACGACACCATGGCAGTTGATTCTAAACATTGTGACCTTTGGCATATAACTGCCATTAACTGCCATAACTGCCAACTACATGTAACTGCTATTCTAACTGCAATAGGGTGATTGGCATAACTGTTTTTGACCCATTGCAGTAACCTACTTAGACCCATTACATAAACTAAAGTACAAATTACATTTAACTATACTAAGTACATACTAAACTACTTATTAATATTGACTTTATGACATTAAGGGGTCAACATCTCCCCCCTAATTCATAAAGGTCAAACTGAGTGATGTTCCATTAATCTTTAAACAATGAATTCAAAGTCATTGCTTCCCGTCTTCCGCTTGCCTCCCTGTTTCTTCTTTTATATCTTGCTGCTTTGACTCCAAAGCGTGTTGTGCCCATTTCTTCATACTCGCCTCTTTTCTTTTCTGCTTCCTCTTGTCTTTATCTCCTAGAAACAATCCCTCTTTGTTCTCACTTGTCTTTCATGGACTTCTTCGAAGGCATTGCGGCCTCAAAGTAGACAGGTGTCAATGAACCTTTGTAGTGCACCTTTTGTGCCTCTTCTTCCTCATCTGAGCCCTGCAGATTTGCAATAATTTTTCCACTTCTCCTAGTGTCACACAAAGATAGCCTCCAAGACTATCTACTATTTTATGCAAGCTTAACAAGTTTATTTCCATCACTCCTATCACAGGTGGTATAATATCTAGTGTATCATAGTTTAAATAGACTAGATAAAACCATTTCAACATCTCTACATATTTCTTGCTAAAGATTTCCCAATGTTTATAGACCAAACTGTGCTTCTTCAATAACTTCATAAACGATAAAAATCTTGCAAAAGAGTTTACCTTCAATGCATACAGGGACCCATTCCAACTTATGTATTCTTTATCAACAGTCCTGTGTGTCATTCCTGTCCCACTTTAAGTCTTCAAGTCCATTTATTAGAGAGCATTCATCCTTGGGATCAAGGGACTCAAAATGTTCTTCTAGAAATTTGTTGTGTGCAACAATTGCTTCTTCTGATCCACCTTAATCCTTCATTCCCCACTTGTTTTTCCCTTCTTGATCATACATGTAGTGCAGACTACATGTGTTGTTGTCTAATTCCACTGCATAACATTATTCCTTCAACAAGTCAAGGCTCAATATGTTTAGACCAACTTCTGGGGTATATTGGACTTTTGGGATCAGCATGTCACCATTTCTTGTTCCAACAGTAGCAGTTCCAAGTCCATAAGAAAATATAAATTTCTTATCAACTTCTTCCTTTCCAATCATTTTAAACTTGTATTCTAATTCTTTGAACAATGTTCTGGTTGGGCACATGTGGAATTTGTAAGTATGGCTTGCAAACCACATTTTGTCCCAAGTCACTTTAGTGGTTCCTTCAATCATATAATCAGGAATTATATGAACCTTTTCTAGGTACTTCATTGGTTCCTTCTTGTACATCAATCATAGCAATCTTACTCTTGTTTTCACAGTTCCAGAACACATGCCCTTTCTCCTTGCAAATATAGCATTTGGCCCTTCTTTCTTTCTTGGTAGTTGCAACCTTGTTTCCATGATCTTTGGGTTTTGCTGACACCCTTGAAGCATTATAGGCTTCATTCTCTTCAACCTCTTTTATTAATATCTCCTTACCTTTTGGAGATAAGGTTTTCTTCCTACTGTTCCATTGGAGCAGTCTCCTTGGTGTCTCTCTAAGCAAATATCTTCCTTTCTGAAATCCTTGATCAATTTTGTAGGTTGGCCTTTCCCATGGTTATGACCTGATGCTCTGATACCACTGATACACAGGTTATTTGATGATTCCAGGATCGATATTATGAACAAGATTTACAAGAATTGATTCTATATTATAAACAACATAATATGTTATATTGTTATTGAGACACACTTTAAAACATTACATGTACACTACATATATATAGGGGTTCTAATGAACCATCGTGACCCTTCATGAACAGGTACAAATATTTTAACTAACTTTCTGTAACTAACTTTAACTACCTATAACCGTTAAACGGTTATTAACTATCTACTTAACATGTTCAGCCCCTTGGCTTCTGTTTGTTACAAATTAAACCTTGTCCAACAAGACTTATGCAATTAACGTCCAACAAACTCCCACAAGATTGGAGAGCATCTGATTGGTCGAGTGGGTGTAAACGCAAAAAGCCTTTAATTTTTGGGAATGGGAACAAGGATGGTTTTCAAAAATTCTCAAGAATGAAATTACCAGATACAAGAAGATCGTGGTATAATTACAGTATGAACCTTGCAGAATGTGAGATGGCATGCAGAATAAATGAATCTTGTACAACTTATACAAGTTTAGATATTAGAAATGGTGGAAGTGGATGTTTGATATGGTTTGATGAGCTCATGGATATGAGGGAGTATGATACTAATCAAGACCTTTACATAAGAATGTCTGCCTCTGAGTTAAAAGGTACACATGTTTCTTGACCAGCTTCTAGAATAGTCCATACTTTCATAAACGCCATTTCTTGTATTTGATTATCACTGTGCTTTTAGATTATGTAATACAACTTACCAAATATTATCATTTATGAATGAAAGGCCGTGGGGTCTTCCAGTTTGGCTCCAACAGAAGGAAACGCGTATTCATCATAGTCCTGTCAATGTCCTCAGTTGTGTTGCTTCTGTCTGGACTAGCATATGCCTGTAGAAAGATAAAGAAAATGCTTCACATGACAGGCCTAGGTAGCACGCATGGGCCATTTTTGCTTCTAACAAATTATATTGTGTATGTTATACGATACATTCACCAACAAAATCATATAACCATGAGCAATAAAAACATATTATATTGTAGGAAACTGGGGTGGTGAAAAGTATTCAAGTTTGCCTTTTATCAGATGCGGCTAAAAGTTTGATGCTTGACTGGCCTAAGTGTTTCCGCATTATTCATGGGGCCTTGGCGAGGTATTGTCTATCACATCAAGACTCCCGCCTTCAAATTATCCACAGAGATCTCAAGGCAGGTAATATTTTGCTGGACAGTGACATGAATCCAAAAATATCAGACTTTGGCCTTGCTAGAAAGTTTGTAGGACATGATGCAAATGCTAAGACAAAGAAAGTGGTTGTAACTTAGTAAGAATCCGAAATGAACATCTGCTTGATATCTTTGAAAAATGGTTCCTACATAGGGTTCAGGCCATATAATGGCAATGTATTTCCCTTTAAATTCAATTATCACACGTGTACTTATTTTCATTCCATTCAGGGGGGTATGTTTTGTAAAATGGGTTGGGTTGGTATTAGAGCTATGGCTGAGGCTTATATTATAAGAGCATATGGAGTCATAACATCAAAAACACCATCATGTCAGTGCCACATCATTTCAATACCAAATAACATAACACCAAAAAATCATTCGTTATCATAACACCAAATAACACCACCTTTTGAGACTCACTGTTTTAAAAAATTACAATTTATAAACTCTACCCTCAACAATTACATTCATTAAAAGATCTAATACTTCATTAATAAAATTAAATATTACAATACGAAATGAAAATTTAAAAAAAAAATGCCTAAGAAATTGGGAAAAAAAGTACGAAATAAAACAAATACAATAAGTAAATAAAATAAAACTATTCGGTTGGGGGCGGTGGAAAATTATATTTTTCATTAAATTTTTTCTTCTCCAAATTGAACCAATGCGCAGGGGCGGGATCCATCTCCTTCGTACTCATACCAAGAAATTTAAATTCTTCCAAACGCATTAGCGTCTGGTCTTTCTCTTTAGCCGCCTAGTACGCCGCTTGCTCCACTTCCCATCTAAGTTGAAGCTCGGATGACATAGCTTCAAATTGGCTTGACGCACTTCCCCCGATGCTAGTCGTGGTACCGAATTTTTGTTTTTTTTTCGGCGCATGGTTTGCTGGCCAGACGTGGTCGTTCATCATCACTGAATAGCTCTTGGTTGCTTTTAACAGGGACGTCTCCGGTTAAGTCGACCGGTTTTGGCGCGTCCCATTTTGGACATGCCCTCAAAATTTTCCACGCTTCTTCTTGACCAAACAAAACACCTTTATGCTCGTCATGATACATTTGTCTAGCATGTTTCATATTATCCAGTTCACTTTCATCACTTTTTTTCAAACGTTTAGCACGTTTGTAAACCACTTGAAATTTTTGGCAATTTCCGTTCACCGTATGCCACTTGCTTGTTAGCATATCCTTTTTACGAAGTTGAAATTTTTTCTTGTTGAACTCGTTCATAACCCGATGCAAAACGTGGTGCACTTTTTAGAAACTTTAACCATTCGTTCCTCGAAAACTTGGCAAGTAATAGTTCCTCCTCCGGTGTCCAACGTAACATAGTACCTAGGTTTTGTTGTTTTGATAAATTTGCATACACACAATGTATTATCATTTTCATAAATGCAAACTCATTATGATTTCAAGCTTTTAATCTTTTCATAAAATGAGTCATTGATTGTGGGGGAGAATGTTTTCAAAATATAATCATCTAATCCTAACAAATCACATCCTAGACTCCTAGTCTTTCAACATACGCAAACATATTTTTCTTTTAAGCACATAGGATGATTATATAAACCCGTTGGATGATATATATTTGAAAACATTCTCCTCAATCAAACTCAATATGAAATAAAAAGCTTAAAGTCAATGATTGAGTTTACAAATTTATGAAAACTCCGATACTGATTGATTTTCAAGCAACTCATTTACCATCATTTTGAATACAACAAATATTTTTCTGAAGAATTTTAGAAAGAAAAACATTTGTGTAGGAACAGCAGTCCTTCGACATGCTTTCCTCATATTGATTTTAGGATAAGTGCTCGATGTTTATGAAAATTGGTTTAGCGCAGCACTTTCCTTTCTTGAAAAGCGAGTTGCTATCTGAAATAATAGCAAACCATGGTTTAAGCCGCAGTTCTGATTTGAAGTAACAAAGCCATATTTTGACATGTATGGAAAAAAAAATTTACACCTGCTGCTCGAACTTCATCTATGGTTCCGTGCCATTATTGAATGACATTTCTAAGACCGTAGATGTTATCGATACCAGAAGACATGTCTTGAGAAAACAATGTTTTTGGTATTTTAAATTTTTGATTTTTTATGGGTTTTTGTTGATTTTATATTTTTCTATTTTGTTTTTGTTGGTTTTATATTTTTGTATTTTTCTTTTTGATAAGTATATACAGATAGAGTAGATGATATAGTTAAAGAAAGATGATGATATAGAATAGAGATAAGGATATCGAACATCACCATTGAAAGAAGATAGAAGTCATCATCTCTTAAACATTCACCACCAAAGCTTTCGAGGCTCCTGAATTAAGAGAAATTGAACCATCTGAAAGTGAGACTTTGGTAGCTTCCCCCAAACCGAAAATCCTTTAGTTGAGCGATTGAAGCTCTATTTCAAGCTTGTCTTAGCCAGGTGCACAAAGAAGCACACCATTATCATCGATCTTGCTGCTCCTTTTAAGAATGATCTTTGTGATTCTTCGTTCAGGGTTATGTCATCCAATAGAACAACAACATATCATCCCACACCTAAAACAATCTTCTCATATTTCTTTTCTACTGATGTCTGAAGCGATCCATTCCAAAAGGTGTCAAGAGAACAATTCCCCCAAGTAGTTGAATTGATGCAAATCGGTCTCTTTGTATAATGCTCAAGAACTCTCCCAAATACACATCATGCCCGGAATGAAAACACCTCCTCAATGTTCACATTTTTCTTCCCTGATGATCGTGTATGAAGCTCAAGAACCCGAAGTAGACCAATACCTAAGGAAGGAATAACTAATAACACCTCCCTCATGTTACACATTTATCTCCTCATTGAATAAATGTCAAGAACCCGAATACAAAGATGCCCAAGGAAAGAATAACTGATAACACCTCCCTCATGTACACATTTATCTTCCTTGAGGAATGTGTATAAAGCTCAAGACCCCGAAGTACACACATTCCCAAAGAGAGAATAACTGATAACACCTCCCTCATGTTACACATTTATCTCCCCTGAATATGTCATACTTGTGTACCTCTTTAATCATCAGAAACTAACTCTCCCATCTCTTCCCCCACATAGTTGGAATACGAACACTAAACGCCACGAGTCAAACACTGAGTTTCTCTAAGGTCATGACCTTTGTCTTCCCGGGATATCTTCAATCACTTAGAAGAGTTAAGTTCATCAAGTGTACTCGTTGTGCTTTTAGATGTGTGTCTCCTTCCCCCTTGCTAGTTTTGACACTTCAGAATCAGCAACAGATTGTAAGCCCATGAACTAGAAATCAGTTGAGAAGAACATCATTAGCTCAGATGTATCTGTGAGAATCAACTTGCTGAAGAATGTGAGCGAATCTAATTAGGGATTAAATTTGGCTTTTCATTCTCCCCCAATTAGTGCTCTCCCCTAAACCGAAAATCTTTTAATAAATGCCTAGAATAAGAAGAAGTCTTTAGATAATCAAATGCAACTCGTCTTTTAGTCTTCTAACATACAGCAGAAAATGTAGAACCGACTATAGACTCGACCTTCTTCAAGATTGTCCGTTTGGGGAATAGAAAGTTAACATCTTCTTCTCACCAAATGCATTCCCGTTAACTTACATATAGCCAATCTCCTTAACTAAAATCCCTCCCAATCAAACAAGAACAGAAAGATGTTCATCAAGGAAATCAGCCCCGTAATTGGAAGCACTTTGTCATTAATCAGTTTAGTCTGTAAGAAGATGTCAACCAACGGCTCTTAGAAGAAACTCCATGTAAGATGACCCGATAAGAAGAAGCTCGGTTCTTACATGAGTTTGGAGCCGTATGACCATTTATCCTTAGATGTCACTCAACATGTAGCATTATCATACTTCTTCTCCCCCTTAAGAATTGCATACGGAGATGCCATTCTTGATTAAACAAGTGAATATCTTTAAAATGTAGTCTATTCGCACTTCTCCCCCTCAAAGGTTGCAAATGATGTCGCCATCGCCATTTTAATTGAGCAAGTGGAATAAGAGTACTAGCAACGGTAGTTTGATTCACTTGATAACTGAACGCGCATGGAAAAAGCATGAAGCATGTTGATGAGAATGGTCATAATAAGAAGATTTCTCTTCTTCAGAAGATAAAGCGCACTGAAACGTACACTTTTGTTTTCTTTAGAATACGAGGCTTGAACTGTTGTGTTCAAGCGTCATAAGAAGATTTCTCTTCTTTCAAAGATAATACGCACTGAAGCGTACACATTTCTTTTCTTTAGAGTACGAGGCTTGAACTGTTGTGTTCAAACGTCATAATCTATCTCTTTTCAACTACTCTTGGCAAACTTGTTATCATTCAGTAGGCTCTTGTCATGACAACTGATGGAGAAAACCCAATATGATTAATTTGACCCTGAAGTAAACTAACCCAAACTCGTGACTTAAACTTGCACATATGTAACAAAGAGCGGTGCCGAGAATTCATGACCATTTGAATCTCTAAGTACTCTATACCCTTCAACCAACCAAACATCAAGTAATAGACGTATATCACCTCTTGAAAATCCACAATTCAATATGACACTGAGCACTACATCGTAACTCCTTAAAGTGATAGTTATTTTGTGGTGGTAAGATACCAATTCCCCCAAGTGGTAAAAAGAAAAAGAAAAATCACCAAAAAATAACTAGATTTTCAAGTCTTCGTTTTTGAAAATATTAAAAGCTCGAACAAGGATCTCGAAGAATCTTTATCCAACCATCCCCGATTCCTTTAGATACTAAGTACACTTGCCCGTGAAATTTCACTTCAACTTCAAATAGATAATAATGAATCAACACCGTTGTCACATCTTCTGGTTTAAAAGCTCAAATCTAGTCTCCTTTGACGTTTTAAGTGAACTATGAAAATGGTTTCATCCCTACCATGGTTAAAAGCACATAACCCTGTAAAACCTTGTAAGAACCAAACTGCCATGAAGAATATCCAAACAATCACCCAATTCATGAAATACACCCTTTTATCCCTTCTTCGGAAACCGAAAGCACCAAAGATCGATCGATCCGATCCCAATACACTTTACTTTCTCCAGGATGGTTCCATCATTACGGGATCTTACAATTCTATGGTTTAAACCGAGAAATAGTTTCTTTCGCGGGATTTTACAAGACCAAGAATAAACCGAGAGATAGATCCAGAGATGCACTTTTCTTTCATCGGGATGTTTCCATTGTCACGGGATTTTATAAGTCTATGATTTAAACCGAGAAATAGATTCTTTCGCGGGATTTTACAAAACCAAGACTAAACCGTAAACAATGTCAGCATGAATGTTTTAAGACAACTTTGGTTTTGGTGAATATTTGTTTTTAGGGGAACATGCAGCGGTTTATCAACGATTCTTCTCCACCATCAATAATATTCATCAACAATTTTTTACCCATATGTAGACAACTTCACAAACCATACTAAATTGAGTAGTATACACTACTTCCCCCTGAGGTTGACCGTAAAACATCAAAGTACACGATTCTCCCCATGATGGTTTTGTGTTAGGATTTGGAAAATCCTTTAGTTAAAGTGTCGGTCACCTCAAGTATATGTATTTGTTAGAAAGCTCGTAGTCGTAGTCAAGTTATGTTAATAAGTAGTTTGTTTAGTAACACCGTGGAGGACGGACGGGTCTTTATGTAACACCCCCAATTTCGTGATACACAGCGGAATTCAAACTGGGTGTTACTTCATGGCACAACAGTTATAATAATAGAAAACGATCTGTATTTGAATCATTTTGAGAGATTTATCATTCGAATATCGTAGTTTACAAAATGAGGTCCCAGAGTTTCTAGTAGTTTATTAAATAAGGTTTCAATTATAATAAATATTATAGCCTTCTTAAGTATCTCTTCTCCGGCCGCCTCGCTCACTATGGACCGAGATAAACATGCTAAAAGCTGTCAACACAAAGGTTGGTGAGTTCATGAGTTGCAAATAAGTTGGAAGCATATAAAAATGTTCATGTAGCAAAGGCATTGTAAATCCACTTCAGGCAGAATCCCTACCATACAAAACTCAAACCTGCGTGTTCACAACCCATTGCTAAATTATAATGTGAGTAAAACAATTGATTTCAATAGTTTCAAGTTTGAGTGAATATTTGTATTAAATACAAATATTGATAAAATAAGCATTGGGCGTTGTTATACACCCATACGTTATTTGTTTGCCCTAACCGGGTCAATCACAAAAGTAGTTCGTTTGTTTACCCTAACCGGGTCAATACAAAAGTAGTTCGTTTGTTTACCCTAACCGCCAAAGTTGAGCGAGAGTGAATTCATAGAGTTTGTATAATAATCAGTTGAACACAAGTTTCAAGTTTAAGAAGCAACGCCATGGTAGATACTTATAACGTAAAATAGCCATGTTGTTAGCACCCATAAGTCCAGTAGGTTGCGCATCGAGTATCATGATTACAGACCGCGGTTATTGCTCTAAGTCTCATGAACGCAAACCTTAACAGGTGTGTGATATCATAAAATGATATAAGTGTACATCATAAAATGATGCAAGTCACATCGTTCTCGTGAGGAGTTTGCCAACTTCCTAGTTGTTCTTCAAATAACGTGCATTTGGCTATCAATCCCGCACCAAGGCTATCTATCCGGCTAGCTCAAATGGGTTGTCAACCGCGATAGATCTATTCACGATATATTCGTGTTCACTGCTCGCAAGTGATTAATGGTTCATGGTATGAGGGACTTTCAATGGCAAAAGTGTGTCTTAGTCAATAACCATCACGACAGCATACATAAAAATACTTGTGTTCGTGTTTGCAGCATAAATGCATAAAGGAGTAATATGTAAGAGTTTAGAGTACTTGTGAAAGTAAAAGCAAGTAGTTGAGCATGTATCTCCCCCAAAAATAGTATAAAACAATTAAACAAGAGTTGAGGCTATGAAACTCACCTTAGCGTGTTGTGACGTAAGGAACACAATGGTGTCAAGAAGTATGGCAGAACAGTGTAAAGAAGCATAGCACAACGATATGGAATTGGCATAACCTAATGGATACGAGCTTGTCTCATAATATGATACACAAATAGTAATCGATGCGTATGAGTTTCAAAAGACAATACATTTTAGTTTTCATGGAAGTTTCGTATCATTGTTGTAAACGTTTTGTATCATCGTTCGTGTGGTGGTTTGACAAAACTTATGCTAAAGTATAATATATATATAAAGCACGTATATATTATATTTATTAGGCCAACAATAGTACCATGGGCGATCGCCCGATATATCAAGTCTAATATGTTATGTTCGTTATATCCGATAAGTATCCAATGTACAGCCCAATGTTCGAGCTTAATAGTTTTTGTCTAACGTCAAATATAATCCAACAGTCCAATGTCATATATGTGTATATATATATATATATATATATATATATATATATATATATATATATATATCTGTTACGAATAAGTCCAGACAATGTCAATTCATATTGGTTCAATGTCTTGAGTCCCGAGTCATTATTCGTCCAATAAGTAGTCTAATAAATTTGTCCAAATGTCCAAGTCCCAATATACTCCTCTCATATATTTATCATTCATATTTCCTTTTAAACATGGATTCCTCAAATTAATTGTCCACTTTCCATATTTAGTAATAAAAAGAGAATATAATTGAGGAATATTCCATTTGAGTGGTTGAGATTTATAGGGGTCCCACTTTTATTAAACTTTGTGATTCTTGTCCCCTGACAATAATTTTGAGACGGAGGTAGTAATAATTTTTGTTATCTATCCATTGTCCAAAAATATGTCCAAGATATTAGTCGAATGATACCAATGAGTCATAAATTAAACAATTTATGTTACATATTATCTATAAAATCTTACACACCCTTGTTTAGTTAGTTGGGCCTCGGCCCGCTAGCAAAATAGACTAAACGCATCCTTAAAATGGTTATGGGCTTGTTAGCCTAATAATAATCTAACGCACCCCTATGGTTCAAAATTACCAAGGGTAAACAAGCAGTTGAACCACCACTCTCTCGAGTGTTTTTGTTTAAACAGAGCCGAACAAACACACCACTGCTGGGTTTTGTGGTTGAACCGAAGCAAGAACAAGCACCCCTTGGGGGTTTTGTGGCTGACCCGGGCTGAAACAAATAACAACAAACACCCATCTCGGGTTGTTGTTGTGAACCAAACAAAAGCAAATCAAATAACCCCTTTGGGTGGTTTCCTCCCAGCTGAGAAGAAACACTCACAAATAAAAAAAATAAGCCACATAAGTAAGCTTCGAACAAACAACACTCCTTGTGTCGTTGTAAGTTAAACCGAATCAAACCAACACCCTAAGTGGGTGTGGTTGTCGAACCAGAAGCAGCAAACAGACACCCTTTGGGTGACTTTCTGAGATAAACAAACGCAGCCACTTGGCTGTTCTTTCTTGTGACCGAGAAAACAAACAAACACGCATCCCTTTGGGGTTTCTGTGGTTGATCGAACGAGCAAACAAAACAAACACCACCCTCTTGGGTAGTGGCTGAGCCAATAGCAGAAACAACAAACACCCACCGATGGGTTTGCTTTATTTTATATATACGAACTGAACAAACAACCCTCTCGGGTTCACTTTACACCGAAGCAAACAAACACGGCTAACGCACCCTATGTGGGTGTGGTCAGACCAGGAGCTAAAACTAAACAAATACAACACCTCTCGGTGTTGGTTGTTCCAACCCGAGGGTCGACAAGCACCCCTCGCGGGTTTTTCTCTTTGACCGAAAATAAGCAACCAAACGCAAGCACCCTCTTGGGTGGGCTGTGATACGCAAAAGATCACCCCTTCGGTGTGGCTGTCATAGATACAAGCAAAGCCAACACCCTTGTGGGTGTGGTCGTGTACCAGAATCACAAAACAAACCACTTATGTGGTTGTTCTATTAGATCCGAACACAAAGAAATCAGTAACCAACCAAATTAACTCTCATATTCAGATTCACAACAAGTTATTAAAGATAAAAGGTTAAGTAGGTCCAAATCAAGACTCGATACCCAAGTGAGTCGTCTCGACCCGTACGGGTTTAACCCGACCCGTACGTGGGTTGACCCGATCCGTTCACAAAACAAAATCAAACATACGCCCATTTTACATCTGTTTTACCACACGAGCAATTCAAATACGTTTTTATTGTTAATTTAATTCCACGAAAACTATATAATCGCTTTATCATTCGGTTTTAATAAAAAGTTAACAAAGATAGATCTTTGTGTGTCGACTTACAAATTCACGGAAGAGGAAGAGAGGTGACAAGGTGGAGATGAATTAACGAACGACAACCACAATCAAAACCTAAACCAAACTCTTTAAATACCTCGATCTACCCGTGTCTTGACCTGAAAGTGGAGGGAGAGGTGGATGGTGATGATGGTTGCGTGGATGTTGTGATATTAAGTAGTGATGGAACGACAGTGGTCGGATGGTGATGATGTTGTGGTTGCTGCTGTCGTTCACCAAAGAGAGTGGAAGGAGATGATGTCTTTTCTTCTTTAAGTGGGAGTGAGATAAGATGAGATTTGATCTATCTTATCTTGATAAAAGGCCGTGTAGTAGGATGATAAGGTGTAAGTTTTTATTATTATTATTATTACTTCGTGTATTTCGTGTCCCGCTAAGCTGGAATGTAAACACGGTATCTCGGTTTGATAAATGTGAAAGGTATAATTCTGGAAGTGTTTTTATAATAGTTATATAAAATCAAAGTTATTGACTAAGAAAATTAATTATCGAGCTTAAGCAATTATTAATGAAGTGTCGAATTTTACACGCTGCGTGTTATTTTTCGTTGAATGTGAGGCAACTGCTCGTTAACTAATCAAATGTCAACATAAAGGTCCAAAGAGTAATAATTTACGGTAGTGCGAATTATTTAACTTGAGAAATTACAGATTAACTATCGATTACAGTTATGTATAAACGAAGTTTAAGGTTCATGCATTGAATTCTTGTAAAATGTGCTTTAAAGACTTGTACACTCGCTTTAAAGTATTGTACCTTGGAGTTTAGGATTTAATTACGTAAAATCATAATTATAATAAATTAGAATTTCATGAAATTCTATTAAATGACAAACGTTTAGCTTAAACGTTTAATAATTGTATGTTAACAAAATAACGTAAGGTGGTAAATAAAAGTTGAAAACTTTTATACTTGACATATAAAGATGTTTATTTGAAATAAACATAAGGCAACACATATATTGGGAATGTGAGTTACGTCACATTAGTTAATTGTTGTGATCAGGTAAATTGATAACGTCTAATCTTTAAAAAAAAATTAGACGTAGAAATCGGATAAGTATTCTTTCATTAGAATATTATATTAATTTAATACATGAAAAATTTACCAAGGTTCTGGTCTCACCCCTTAAATGGAATCTCGTCCCGAGATTGGGTTCGATAGATGTTGAAACGATGTTAACGAATGAATGTGGTTCCTAGTGATGTATTTCAACTTGTCATTTTTGAAATAAGGTGTAATTTGTCATCGTCCTGTATTTATTCTTAGTAGAGTAACGAGTGTTTTATCAGATAAATACTCCTTCTGATGCAAGATAAATACTCCTTCTGATGCAAGGTGAATAGTAATCAGTGAATAGTAACCGCCAACGGTCAGAAATAGTAACCCAACAGCTGCTTTTATCTTTATAAACGCGCCATTTTTAAAACTTCGGGATGCCGCATTTTATTACTATTGTTGTGCTTGTGTATTTTGTCGTAGCAACTACTTACTATATCAACGTTTTAGAAGAAGAAAAATTATCGGTTTTTAAGTTGATCCGAAGCTCGTTAAATTTAGGATGCATTTGAATTAGAGTGTAGACTGAAGCCCATAATAAAGAATGTTGGTAGCTGAGACTGACTTTACATGGTAAGGCTATGGTAAGAGTTCATTTTGTTACTGTGTTTAATCTGATGAATTCACATAAGTTGTTTACATTCACAAAATTTTGAGATTTTTGAAAAAATCAAGTAGAGAATCAATCTGAACATAACCCTAGTACAACTATTCTCAGTATTTGAAAACTTTAAGTTGAACATAGGTAGTCAGGCCACGTTCAACTGTCCCTAGATTAAATATAGGTGACTAGGCTATATTTAATCGAGGGTCGATAAACTTTTCAAATTCCTAAAGTAGGTATACTCGTGATATGCCCGTTGTTTGATGAGGCAAACTTTCCCATTCTCGAGCATAGCCCTCAAAAGACCTTTAGGTAGCCGATTTTTACTTAATCCCATAACTCATCAAACAAGAACTATCATCGGATTAGGCTAAATCGGTTTGAGTAACGGGTCTTTTGAAAATTTAGCTCAGTCATAGAATTGCTTACACATTTGAGACTACTACTCCCATCATCACATGATTCTTCCCGAATTAGACATAGGTGTACAGGCTATGTATAATTTAGGAGTAATAATATAATGCAAGGACTAATCGACTCGTATGATGTTCGGTGGTTGTGATAGTACAGTGTTTATATAGAAGGTAGTATAAGTTTATACATACGTAATAATCGATCTTAAGTATGTAGTATGAGCGTTTAGCATGAGCGAATAAAGCGGATATCGCGTGGAAAAGAAAAATAATCCACACTAGGCTAGAATCATAGACTTTAATAATGAAAATTTGGAAGGAAACTTGATGAATGTAGAAAGTTCTTTGAACTCGACTTTTGTAGATGATGAACCGTTGATTGTTCCATAGTAATCCCATATCTTGTATTTCTAACGGCGAGGGATATCGATAGATTGTGACGGTTCCATATAAAACAATATTACGTAAGGTTAGTGAAAAGTTTAGAAATCAACTGTATCACTCCACAATATCAGAAGTAATGGAGACAATGTATCACCCATTTGCGATTAATCGTAGGGAATAATAAGACCATCAGTTCAAGATGGCACAACGCTTCGTTAGTTTAAGTGTTTGGTGAATGAGTGAAATGTTTCGTATCTCACAAAATGTACGAGTAGGTTTATGATCGGGAAAATGCCGTAATGCCCTAGAGTAGGCATACACAGATGTGTTCTGTCCATTGTTTATATAAAGTGATCATAAGCATCTCGAATGTGAATATATTAATATACTAATATGTTCATGTAGCATAAACATGCCTAGAAGTCACATAATCGTCTCGAGGATGGAAGGCACGGAGAGCGTAAGGCTATAAAATGTTTTGTTTATAAAAGTGGTTATAGTTCAGGTCTCAATTAGACCCGTTTCTTTATAACTGTGGCTCTGATACCAATCTGTAACACCCCCAATTTCGTGATACATAGCGGAATTCAAACTGGGTGTTACTTCATGGCACAGCAGTTATAATAATAGAAAACGATCTGTATTCGAATCATTTTGAAATATTTATCATTCGAATATCAGAGTTTACAAAATGAGGTCCCAGTAGTTTCGTAGTTTATTAAATAAGGTTTCGAATTATAATAAAATTTATAGCCTTCTTAAGTATCTGTGCTTCTCCGTGCCAGCCTCGTTCACTATGGACCTGAGATAAACATGCTAAAAGTGTCAACACAAAGGTTGGTGAGTTCATAGAGTTTGTTGCAAATAAGTTGGAAGCATATAAAAATGTTCATGTAGCAAAGGCATTGTAAATCCAGGTTGCAAATCCCGCCCATACAAAACTTGCAACATGTGTGTTCACAACCCATTGCTAAATTATAATGTGAGTAAAACAATTGATTTCAAAAGTTTCAAGTTTGAGTGAATATTTGTATTAAATACAAATATTGATAAAATAAGTGGGTTTTAGTTGTTATACACCCATAGTTCATTTGTTTGCCTGCTTAGGGTCAATCACAAAAGTAGTTCGTTTGTTTACCCTAACCGGGTCAATACAAAAGTAGTTCGTTTGTTTACCCTAACCGGGCCAAAGTTGAGTGAATTCATAGAGTTTGTATAATAATCAGTTGAACACAAGTTTCAAGTTTAAGAAACAGTGGGCTACGTTGGTATACGCCCATAACAGAAATAGTGGGCCATGTTGTTAGCACCCATAAGTCCAAGAGTTGCGATGCAGTATCATGATTACGATCAGTGTTATTGCTCTAAGTCTCATGAACGCATAACCTTAACAGGTGTGATATCATAAAATGATATAAGTAATGCACATCATAAAATGATGCAAGTCACAGTGCCCTTGTGCTAGGAGTTTGCCAACTTCCTAGTTGTTCTTCAAATAACGTGCATTTGGCTATCAATCCGGCTAGCACCAAGGCTATCTATCCGGCTAGCTCAAATGGGTTGTCAACTGCCAATAGATCTATTCACGATATTCGCGTTCACTCGCAAGTGATTAATGGTTCATGATATGAGGGACTTTCAATGACAAAAGTGTGTCTTAGGCAATAACCATCACGACAGCATAAATAAAAATACTTGTGTTCGTGTTTGCAACATAAATGCATAAAGCAGTAATATGTAAGAGTTTAGAGTACTTGTGAAAGTAAAAGAAAGTATTTGAGCATGTATCTCCCCCAAAAACAGTATAAAACAATTAAACAAGAGTTGAGGCTATGAAACTCACCTTAGCGTGTTGTGACGTAAGGAACACAATGGTGTCAAGAAGTATGGCAGAACAGTGTAAAGAAGCATAGCACAACGATACGGAATTGGCATAACCTAATGGATATGAGCTTGTCTCATAATATGATACGCGAATAGTAATCGATGCGTACGAGTTTCAAAAGATAATACATTTTAGTTTTCGTGGAAGTTTCGTATCATTGTTGTAAAAGTTTTGTATCATCGTTCGTGTGGTGGTTTGACAAAACTTATGCTAAAGTATAATATATATATATATATATATATATATAAAGCATGTATATATTATATTTATTAGTCCGACAATAGTACCATGGGCGATCGCCCGATATATCAAGTCTAATATCTTATGTTCGTTATATCCGATAAGTATCCAATGTACAGCCCAATGTTCGAGCTTAATGGTTTTTGTCTAACGTCAAATATAATCCAACAGTCCAATGTCATATATGTGTATATATATATAATCTGTTACGAATAAGTCCAGACAATGTCAATTCAAATTGGTTCAATGTCTTGAGTCCCGAGTAATTATTCGTCCAATAAGTAGTCTAATAAATTTGTCCAAATGTCCAAGTCCCAATATAATAATTTTTGTTATGTATCCATTGTCCAAAAATATGTCCAAGATATTAGTCGAATGATACCAATGAGTCATAAATTAAACAATTTATGTTACATATTATCAATAAAATCTTACACATCCTTGTTTAGTTAGTTGGGCCTCGGCCCGCTAGCGAAATAGACTAAACGCATCCTTAAAATGGTTATGGGCTTGTTAGCCTAATAATAATCCAACGCACCCGTATGGTTCGAAATTACCAAGGGTAAACAAGCAGTTGAACCACCACTCTCTCGAGTGTTTTTGTTTAAACAGAGCCGAACAAACACAACACTGCTGGGTTTTGTGGATGAACCGAAGCAAGAACAAGCACCCCTTGGGGGTTTTGTGGCTGACGCGGGCTGAAACAAATAACAACAAACACCCATCTCGGGTTGTTGTTGTGAACCGAACAAAAGCAAATCAAACAACCCCTTTGGGTGGTTTCCTCCTAGCTGAGAAGAAACACTCACAAAAAAAAATAAGCCACTTAAGTATGCTTCGAACAAACAACACTCCTTGTGTCTTTGTAAGTTAAACCGAATCAAACCAACACCATAAGTGGGTGTGGTTTTCGAACCAGAAGCAGCAAACAAACACCCTTTGGGTGAATTTCTGAGATAAATAAACGCAGCCACTTGGCTGTTCTTTCTTGTGACCGAGAAAACAAACAAACACGCATCCCTTTGGGGTTTCTGTGGTTGATCAAACGAGCAAACAAAACAAACACCACCCTCTTGGGTAGTGGCTGAGCCAATAGCAGAAACAACAAACACCCACTGATGGGTTTGCTTTAGTTTATACATACGAACTGAACAAACAACCCTCTCGGGTTCACTTTACACCGAAGCAAACAAACACGACTAACGTACCCTATGTGGGTGTGGTCAGACCAGGAGCTAAAACTAAACAAATACAACACCTCTCGGTGTTGGTTGTTCCAACCCGAGGGTCGACAAGCACCCGTCGCGGGTTTTTCTCTTTGACCGAAAATAAACAGCCAAACGCAAGCACCCTCTTGGGTGGGCTGTGATACGCAAAAGATCACCCCTTCGATGTGGATGTCATAGATAAAAGCAAAGCCAACACCCTTGTGGGTGTGGTCGTGTACCAGAATCAGAAAACAAACCACTTATGTGGTTGTTCTATTAGATCCGAACACAAAGAAATCAGTAACCAACCAAATTAACTCTCATATTCAGATTCACAACAAGTTATTAAAGATAAAAGGTTAAGTAGGTCCAAATCAAGACTCGATACCCAAGTGAGTCGTCTCGACCCGTACGGGTTTAACCCGACCCGTACGTGGGTTGACCCGATCCGTTCACAAAACAAAATCAAACATACGCCCCTTTTACATCTGTTTTACCACACGAGCGATTCAAATACGTTTTTATTGTTAATTTAATTCCACGAAAACTATATAATCGCTTTATCATTCGGTTTTAATAAAAAGTTAACAAAGATAGATCTTTGTGTGTCGACTTACAATTTCACGGAAGAGGAAGAGAGGTGACAGGGTGGAGATGAATTAACGAACGACAACCACAATCAAAACCTAAACCAAACTCTTTAAATACCTCGATCTACCCGTGTCTTGACCTGAAAGTGGAGGGAGAGGTGGATGGTGATGATGGTTGCGTGGATGTTGTGATATTAAGTAGTGATGGAACGACAGTGGTCGGATGGTGATGATGTTGTGGTTGCTGCTGTCGTTCACCAAAGAGAGTGGAAGGAGATGATGTCTTTTCTTCTTTAAGTGGGAGTCAGATAAGATGAGATTTGATCTATCTTATCTTGATAAAAGGCGGTGTAGTAGGTGTAAGTTTTTATTATTATTATTATTACTCCGTGTATTTCGTGTCCCGCTAAGCTGGAATGTAAACACGGTATCTCGGTTTGATAAATGTGAAAGGTATAATTCTGGAAGTGTTTTTATAATAGTTATATATAATCAAAGTTATTGACTAAGAAAATTAATTATCGAGCTTAAGCAATTATTAATGAAGTGTCAGTACACGCTGCGTGTTATTTTTCGTTGAATGTGAGGCAACTGCTCGTTAACTAATCAAATGTCAACATAAAGGTCCAAAGAGTAATAATTTACGGTAGTGCGAATTATTTAACTTGAGAAATTACAGATTAACTATCGATTACAGTTATGTATAAACGAAGTTTAAGGTTCATGCATTGAATTCTTGTAAAATGTGCTTTAAAGACTTGTACACTCGCTTTAAAGTATTGTACCTTGGGGATTTAATTACGTAAAATCATAATTATAATAAATTAGAATTTCATGAAATTCTATTAAATGACAAACGTTTAGCTTAAACGTTTAATAATTGCATGTTAACAAAATAACGTAAGGTGGTAAATAAAAGTTGAAAACTTTTATACTTGACATATAAAGATGTTTATTTGAAATAAACATAAGGCAGGTTGGTGTCGATGAGCACATTTATTGGGAATGTGAGTTACGTCACATTAGTTAATTGTTGTGATCAGGTAAATTGATAACGTCTAATCTTTAAAAAAAATTAGACGTAGAAAACGGATAAGTATTCTTTCATTAGAATATTATATTAATTTAATACAAGGTGAAACTTATCGGTGGTTACACTTTACCCACTGTATGCCTGATCCACAGCCCGTAGGAGGCGAGTCTTGTAAGTTACTATAAATACCCTCTACCTCCCAAGGTAGAGGGTTAGAGCTTCAATACCATTTTTCTTTGTTTTCACCAAGTTCCCAACTCTCTTTACTTTCTCTCTCTACTTTCTGTCTCTAAACCATATAAACCATACGCCTCTTTTGATGTTATAATGTGTTTATAAAATCCAATATGCTACAAATGGTATCAAGAGCCATGGTTCGATCATCTCTCTTACATGTTCTTGGATTTCTAGTGGTTTTATATGGTTTTTGGGTTTGAAAAAGTTTAGTAGTACTTGCATCATTTGGACCATTTCTAGTGTTAAATTTTGGATTTTGATTATACTTTTATGTTTAGAATCATTATTAGTGCTTTGGTTTTGATTTGGAAGGCTTGAATCAGCGTGGTTGGGTTGTTTTTGGATTAAAAAGTGGTGTTTTTGAGTATTTCTAGCTAGCGACTTGTGTCTCGTACCTGAATTCTTCGTAGCGATTTGTCACTACGTTTTAAGCGACTTATCTGTGTTGTGTAAAGCGACTTGTGCATCTATCGAGTTTTCTTTTGAGACAAAACGATAAAAAGGACAAAGTAGTGGACGTACTTTTTGTCTAGCGATTTGTCACTAGCGACTTGTCCTTCTAGCGAGTTGTTACTTTAGCAACTTTTGTGTCTAGCGACTTGTCATCAGCGACTTGTCTTCATAGCGATATGTGTCACTAAGCGACTTGTCCTTCTAGCGAGTTGTTACTCTAGCAACTTGTGTGTCTAGCAACCTGTTACTAGCGATTTGTCTTCATAGCGATTTGTGTCACTAAGCGACTTGTCCTTCTAGCAAGTTGTTACTCTAGCAACTTGTGTGTCTAGCAACCTGTTACTAGAGATTTGTCTTCATAGCGATTTGTGTCACACAAGCGACTTATCTCTCTAGCGACTTGTCCATTGAGAAACTTGTATACCTAGCGACTTGGTGAAAAGCGATTTGTCTTCAAGGTTTGAAGCGACTTGGTGAATTATTGTTTCTGATTGTCATATTATACGGTTTTCTCTTGATTTAGTGAAATCCCGTGAAAGAATCTATTTCCCGGTTTAATCAAAGAGTTATAAGATCTCGTAGAATCTGTAATCATGTCTACCAACGTACCTACAATCATCTCTTCGTCTTTGAGGGCGTCTAAGTCAGCTGGATCGATACTCGTCCCACCTATGTTGGACATAACGATTATGACTCATGGGATCAACGAATCGATTGTATGCTGCTTGGGTAAAGAAAATGGGGTTAACATTCTCAAATCAATTGATGAAGGACCGTATCAAGTTGAAACTACTAGAGACATACTTGAGATCTCGATGGCTCGTGACTTTGGGACCGGATAGACCTAAGACGTATGATGAACTGACGGATAAGTAAAAGAAGAGATACGATGTTGACATCAGGGCTTCTAACATCATACTTTAGGGTTTACCTAAGGACATTTACAAGCTGATCAATCACAACACGGAAGCTAAGGCGGTATGGGATAATGTTAAGATGCTTCTCTCGGTTCGAATTGACTAAAGAAGACAGGGAATCTCGGTACATATGATGACATCGAGAACTTTAAGATGAATCCAGGGGAAAGTATCACTGAAGATCATGTAAGATTCCACAAGCTTGTGAATGATATGAAGAATATCAAAATGACAATGCCAAATATTCAGCTCAATTCAAAGTTTGTGAACAATATGAATCCCGAATGGCACAAATTTGTCACTACTGTCAAGCTTAACAAAGGTTTAAGGAACACCAACTATGAACAATTGTATGCCTACTTACTACAAAATGAGAAGCATGATGTGTTTGAACGCATTATCCTTGAAAAGTTCAACAACAATACTGGAAGTACAAGCTCATCAAATGACTCAACTGCATTTTACACTAATGTAGGCATAACCACCAAAGCATCTCAAGTCATACCAACTGGTAATGGTAACTACAAACTCATTCCTGATCCAGGGTATAAGCCTCCTGATGCTAAAAAATTCATGGAACATTTCATCAATCAACTGGCTCTTATGGTTAAGCAAAACCTGAACCTCACTCCACACACCAACAATAACCTCAGAACAGCATCCAATCTCCACAATCATGCTACTGTTAGAGATGGAAGGATAGTGGTGCAGAATGTGTAGGGAAGACAGAATGCATACCTTCCACATAATGATCAAGGGAATGTTGGTACGGGATATGGAAATGCTGGAGCTGGATATGGTAATGCTGGCGTTGGTGGTGGATATATGGGCAATCAGAATCGTGGAAGGAACATGGGCCAGGGTCAAGTAAAGCCAATTAAGTGTTACAACTGTGGTGGAGAAGGACACATCGCAAGGAATTGCACTCTTCCAAAACGTCCACAAAATGCGAGTACTTGAGGGGACAAGATGTCTGGTCCAAGCTCAAGACAGTGGAGCAATGTTGAATGAGGAAGAATTGCTATTTCTTCCGAGGAAATGCGAACTTATGATGCCGATGTGGATGAGCGGCCGGTGGTATGGGTCGAGAACAATCCAAATGCATTTCGGTGGTGATTGTGATGCATATGATTCGAATGTTGATGATGAACCAACTGCCCAAACCATCTTCATGGCTAGCATTTCACCTATGGTCTCTCCAAAGGCTACTTCACCACAAGAGACCGGCCCTCCAAGGCATCAATCATCTCTGAGGTATTAAAATTATACGATGAGGTTGATGCGCAAAAGATACACTACAAAGTATAGCCAACTGAAATCTTTGAATCAGATACTGAAAATATGGGCAATAGTAATGTTGTCCCGTATGACCAATATGTGATGCAAGATGAAAGTGAAACTGTACCAAGTAATGTATCTTCTGCAGTCAAATATGATTGTGCTTTCGATGAATACACTGAACGTGTACCTGATGATTCCATAGTTTCTGAACTAAATGCCTATAAGGAACAAGTTGCCATTTATGAACAACATGCTAAGTTCGAATTGACCACCCGTGAGCAGGAGATGGATAACCAAATACGTAAAGTTATTAGAAAAAGTAACTTTAGAGAAGAAATGTTAAAACAAGAGTTAAATTCCTTACAAGAAAAGCTTACAAAAACTGTTAAGCAAAAGCAAGAACTTTAAGAAAATGTTAAAGTGTTTAAACAAGAATTTAATGCTAAGGAATCAAAACTTTTGAATGACTTTTCCAACCTAATAACTTTGAAAAACAAACTTGAAAACAAACTATACATACAAGGGAACACCATTCAGACTGCTCACATGATCACTAAGCGTAGAGTCTTAAGCGATAAACATAGCATTCCCCTTGTAGAGGTACCCAATCCTGAGTATGAAAAAGTTGCTAGAGCTGCACAAATGGTAATCTATGATGGTAATGAGATTCTTAAGCCTAGGCAAACACCATCATGTATAGGATTCACTGATGAGGAAAGAAAATTAGAAGATGCCTCTAGGGAGAAAATGGTTAAGAATTCAAAGATCCTCGGTGTAAAAAGCAAAACATAACGCTCAAACCCTATGATTACACTAAAGAAAATTGGATTTCCCTGAACATGTTTAAACCACAAACTCAACTAACCCCTGAACAAGTTTTCTGGAAAAAGGATATAGATAAACAAAAGGTAGATAATCTTGTGACTAAGAATCCCCCTTGTTGGAAATTGCCTACAGCCACTGTGTATCCTCCAAATACACCAATGCATTTAGTGCCTAGAAATCTTCCTACTAATAGCAGGACCTTAATCAGCCTTTATGTAGTTTACCAACTATTTGTTGATTTTGAGAAAACGTGTAAGAAGAGGATCACACCCACTGGGATAACAGAAGGGGAAAGGGGTTTTGAACAAACTAAAGAGTGTTATTTAACTGAGGTCATGACATTCTTTAAACAACTTAAAGGACAATTTTTAAAGTCTCCAGAAGGGAATGGACACAGATATTAAAGAAATGAAAAGGATGTTTAATGATATGGAATTAGAGGTCAGTAAATATGAACTTGAGCTTAAGAGTAATGAAATTGATATAAAGAATCTGCACATCTTTAATGATAATTTGATTGTTCAATGTGTTGCTCAAGATATATTCTACACTGTTACAAAGCATTCTATTACTGCGTCTCAATTTCATGAATTAAATGTTGCATTAAAAGTTTCCCATGATCGTGTCATTGAGCTTGAAACCACAAATTCAAAATTGCATGATAAAATCGACCAGGATGATCATGATAACTTGGTCAAACATTATTCTAAATTAGAAGTTGAACATCTTGCTTTGCAATTAAAATATCAACATCTCAAAGAAAATGCTAAAACCTCAAATATCAAGACATCCTTGGATGCTCCTGAGTTTGATGCAGTTTTTGAATTAAACAAACGTGACGAACAAATTCGAGCTCATTGTAACAAGATCAGAAAGTTGAAAACTCAAATTTCACAATTAAAGGGTTATAAGAACAACGTGAGTGGATCCCAAATGCCTCCTCCTTTAGATTCTCAGTATTCTCAAAACTTTCATCTTCAAAACATCATTAATGTATTACAACAAGAAAATGAGAGTTTTCTAGAAGAAAATGAAAAGGTTAAACGACACTTCAAAGAGTTATATGATTCAATAAAAGTCACTCGTGACAGGAACAATGAAAAAATAACTTCTTTACAAACAGAAATTGAGAATCAAGAGTCGTAAAAGGGAAAATGTCCATTACTAATGGTGAGAAATTTGCACCTAAGGTGCCAGCTTGTGATAAATATGCTATGACTGTGAAGTACATCCCACCTCATCTTAGGAATACTGGACTTGCAACTCAAACATATTTTTCATACCTTAAGGATAGTCTAGAATGTCTCCGTGAGATCGTTGAAGAGGATAAGATAGAGAAACCTAATGATAATGCGATTGGGCATGCATGCTTATATGCCAAACGATCTCAAGAACTTTTAGAATGCTTAAGAGCAACATGCCCTAAACCCTTTGGTGAGAAAGATAAAGTTGTTGTGCCTTGTTCTATGCCTAGTGTTAAGTATGAAAACCTTGATATGCCTTACTCAGTCTTTGAAAGTTAAGCATGTAAGCTTCAATGTGCCTATAATTACTGCAGATCCCAACACTTCTAGATCAGGAATGCAAAAAGTAGCAAAACCAACTAATGTTCCCATAATTTCCTCTACAGGAGTAATAAGTGGTACAAAAGCAAGCTGGTCAAAGCCTCCAGGCAATACAAAGCATGATAGGACCTCGCAAGCTAAGAGTGATCAATGGAGGAAATTAGAAGACCACCCTAGGAACTTTAAGTTTGAATTGAATAAAACGAATCGTGTTGATTCTAGTATTAGCTATAAGCGTACTGTAATTAATTCGAATTCTGCTACTTCTTGCAAAACATGTAATGAATGTTTGATTTCTGGTATTAATCATGAATGTGTGTGAATGATGTGAGCAATTCTGTTAAATCTCCGGTAATAAATGTTAACATTAGAAAACAGGATAAGAAGGTCAGAAGATCAAGGAAGAAGAGGGCTAGAAAACATTGGAAACCAACAGGAAGATAATTTAGTAATGTAGGTTATCATTGGATACCTACTGGCCGTAAATTCAATCTTAATGAGTTGTGCCCTAAATTATCTAGATCAATGCACATTAGGAAATGGATGCCTACTGGTAGAACTATTCCTTTAAGAAGTAAACATACTTTGAATAGGTCTACGCGCATACACCGATGTATCTATCCCTAATGACTCCATTGTTTACGCTTACGATGTGGGTGTTTCAATCAACATTACTAACCAAGTGGAACCCATTCTTGCATGGGGATCCCAATTATCCGATTATCCATTCTTGTGCGTGTTCAACCGCAGGTCGCTCAAACTGCTGGTACTTGGACTCAGTCTGTTCCAAGCATATGACTGGAGATCGCTCGCGGCTCATGAACTTCGTGAATAAATTTATTGGGACTGTTAGATTAGGAAACGACCATTTTGGAGCAATTATGGGTTATGGAGATTATGTGGTTGGTGATAGTGTAATTTCCAGGGTATATTATGTTGAAGGTCTCGGTCATTATCTATTTTCTGTCGGTCAATTTTGTGATTCTGATCTAGAGGTGGCCTTCAGAAAACATACATGCTTCGTTAGAGACTTAGATGGTGTTGAACTTTTGAAAGGAACACGTGGAACCAATTTGTACACCATCTCCATCGAAGACATGATGAGATCTTCTCCAATTTGCTTGTTATCAAAGGCCTCTAAAACAAAGTCTTGGTTATGGCACCGTCGCCTCAATCATTTGAACTTCGGCACCATAAATGATCTGTCAAGAAAGGACCTCGTGAGAGGCTTGCCTAGACTAAAATATGAAAAGGATCACCTTTGTTCTTCATGCCAATTGGGAAAAAGCAAGAAATATGCCCATAAACCCAAACCTGCAAACTCGGTTATGGAAGTTCTTCATACTCTTCATATGGATTTGTGCGGACCAATGAGAGTGCAAACAATTAATGGGAAGAAATATGTGCTAGTCGTTGTTGATGACTACTCTCGATTTACTTGGGTTAAGTTTTTGAGGACAAAGGATGAAACTCCAGATGTCATCATCAAACTTATTAAACAGCTACAGGTTCGACTAAACAAGACTGTTAGAATCATCCGAACAGACAATGGAATTGAGTTTGTTAACAAAGAATTAAGTTAGTTTTATGAAAGCATTGGAATCAGTCATCAAAGAAGTGTTCCACGTACTCCTCAACAGAACGGTGTATTTGAACGACGAAATCGGACTCTTGTAGAGCTACAAGAACTATGCTAATTTATTCAAAGGTTCTAATGTTTCTCTGGGCTGAAGCCATTGACACTGCTTGTTATACCCAAAATCGATCCCTTATACACACCACTCGTGGTAAAACTCCATACGAACTGGTCCATAATCGAAAACCTGATCTCTCTTTCCTTCGTGTGTTTGGTGCTTTGTGCTATCCAACAAATGATGGTCAAGATTTAGGTAAATTAAGAGCTAAAGCAGACATAGGAGTTTTTGTGGGTTATGCACCAAACAGGAAAGGTTCCCGAATCTACAACAAAAGAACCCGGGATATCATGGAAACTATTCACGTCACGTTCGATGAGCTGTCTGGGCAAATGGTTCCAGGACAATCAAGTCCTGGACCCGCATCTCAATCTTCACTAAGTAGTCCCATTAGTTCCTCCCTTGTACAAAACCCCTCACTAGCAGTTCCATATGTACCTCCTTCTAAAGAAGATTTGATGAAATTGTTTGATCCAATATTTGATGAATATGATGAACCTATTGCTAATGATCAGTCTAATCCATCAACAGAGGCTGCCTCTAACCAAGTCAACGTGGACAACCCTTCAGTCTCTATGTCATTGAGTGAAGAAGCGCCTACTGCAGAACACTCATTCTCATCATCAAATCCTCAATCATCGAGTGTACATCATGGAAATGTTTCTGGCACCTATGATGGAGATAACCCCTTTGCTACTCCCGAAGATGCTCCATTTGAGAACATATTTGCTCCTGAACCAACTTCATAACCATCTTCATCAGGAGATCCAAACTCTGCTACTTCAGTCCCTCAACAACAACCACACGAACACCTTAGAAAATGGACACATGATCATCCATTGGAAAACATCATTGGAAACCGTTCTCATCCAGTATCCACTTGTAAACAACTTGCAACTGATGCCTTGTGGTGCTTCTTCAATTCCATATTATCAAAGGTCGAACCAAAAGATGTTAAAACCGCAATGTCTGAAGACAGTTGGTTCAATGCAATGCAAGAAGAAATTCATGAGTTCGATCGTCTTGATGTTTGGGAATTGGTACCTGCTCCTGACTGTGCTATGATCATTGCTCTCAAATGGATCTTCAAAGTAAAACTTGATGAGCATGGAGATGTTCTAAAGAACAAAGCAAGACTTGTTGCAAAAGGATATCATCAAGAAGAGGGTATTGACTTTGAGGAATCATTTGCTCTAGTTGCACGTATTGAGGCAATCAGAATCTTCTTGGCTAATGCTGACAGCAAGAACATGGTGGTTTATCAAACGGATGTAAAGATTGCCTTTTGTAATGGAGACCTGAAAGAAATCGTCTATGTCGGTCACCAAGGTTTTGTGGATCCAGGCGTCCCACTCATGTCTATCGCTTGAAGAAGGCTCTCTATGGCTTGAAACAAGCTCCAAGGGCTTGGTATGACATACTGTCAAAGTTTCTCTTATCCAACGGATTCAAGAAAGGAAGCGATTGATCCTACATTGTTCACCGAAAGTCGCAAACATTTAATTCACGTTCAAATCTATGTTGATGATATTATTTTTGCCTCGACTGGCCCCAATGAATGTGACCGTTTTTCTAAGGAGATGGGCTCCAAATTTCAAATGTCAATGCTGGGACAAATGTCATTTTTCTTGGGATTACAAATATCACAAAGTCCCGGAGGCATTTTTATCAATCAATCTAAATATGCTAATGAGATTTTAAAGAAATTTGGATTTGATTCTTGTGAGCCGGTTGACACTCCCATGGTGGAGCGTACTAAATTGGATGAGTACCACTCAGGGATCATGGTTGACCAAACTAAATATTGTAGTATGATTGGATCCCTGATGTACCTTACTGCCGATAGACCGGACCTTCGTTCATTGTATGCATGTGTGCTAGATACCGGCTAAGCCTACCAAAAAGCACCTTGAAGCGCTTAAGCGGGTCTATCGGTATCTCTAAGGAACCATTAACATGGGACTTTGGTACGAAGGACACCAAGATGTCACTAACGGCCTATGCGATGCTTGACCATGCAGGTGTCAAGATACACGTAGAAGCACGTCCGAGGAGGTGCTTTCGGTTTTGGGTGATAAGCTTGTGAGTTGGTCTTCAAAGAAACAAAAGAGTACCTCAATATCCTCTATAGAGGCTGAATACATAGCCATGTCATCTTGTTGTGCTCAAATCCTATGGATGAGATCCCAATTATCGAACTATGGCTTTGAATTCAACAAAATCCCTCAGATCTTGTGATAACAAGAGTTCCATTGCTCTCTCATGCAACAACGTTCAACATTCAAGAGCAAAGCATATCGACATTCGACATCACTTCATACGGGAACAAGTTGAAAAAGGTGTGGTTGAGCTATACTTCGTGAGAACTGAATATCAGTTGGCAGACATCTTCACTAAAGCTCTTCCTAGAGAACGTTTTGAGTTTATTCTTCCACGACTTGGACTAAAGAATCTGCAGCCTGAAACACTCAAACGTCTTCAGGAGGAAGATGAGGAGTAACTGAGTTTGTCTCTATGTATCTCTTGTACATATCTTTCCAAAAAGCAAAATACAAAAATATAAAACCCACAAAAAGAAAAGAGAAAAATATAAAATTTCAAAAATCCATAAAAATTAGAAAATCTTGAAAATTTTCAAAAATATTTGTGTCATGTTTTTCTATGGTTCGATAACATCTACGGACTTTGTTTTGTTATTCAAAGAATGGCACGGGTCTTTAGATGAAGTTCGAATGTACAAAAAAAAAGTATGGAGAAAAATGGTTGTTTACTGTCATTTCAGGCAGTAACCAGTTTTTAAAAGAAAGAAGAGAGCCATATTTAATTAAAATTTTTGAAATATCATGCTCTGATTCTAAATACAAATATTTGTCGCAAAAAAAACAAATGTTTCCCTCCAAATATTTTTCCTTCTAAAGATTCTTCTGAAAAATATTTGATATCAAATGAAAACAAAATTGATTTGAAAATAACTCGGACTCTATTTTTGAAAATCATCTGGACTTATCATCTGTCAAAATCTCTATCTCTCAATCAACAACTTATGTCATTGATTGAGGGGGAGAACGATTTCAATTAAATCAAAAAGGTTATTTTTCAAACAATTGGCACGTAAACGAGCAAGGTCTACTTTCGGTTTTTATACAATTCGTTCAAGTCCTTGGCTAATGTTATGTTTTCAAAAGATATCTATGCATGGTTGATCAATGGAGTTTAAAGTCTCAAATTCTGATTCTTATCAGTTAAATTGGTTTTTCAAAAGCAAGTCACAATTCTCCTCAAAACTTTTCAAAATTAAATTTAAATCATTAGAGATCACAAATCTCAAAGGATTTGAAAATTGTGATCGGGGGAGAATTTGTGATTTAAATTGGATATAAACTGATATTTCAATAAGTGGTTTACAAGTATAATAACAAGTTCTCCTCCCTACATGTGCCAAACAATTTCAAATTTCAAATTTTCCACGCACATGTTAAGGGGGAGCATCTATCTCAAACCAAAAAGAATTGAAACGTGATCAATTTGACTCTAAGTGCAGGTTCCCTATAATATGTGCAAAACACTTTCGGATCTCGAAGCACATATTGAGGGGGAGCATTTCAAAAGAAAATAAACTTTCAAGGTACAAATATTTCTATGTTTTAACATAAGTACCTTGATTAATTTCTAATGGTTTCTTGATGGAATATGTGATCGTGGAAGTTCTTCAAAAACCTCTTTCCTCTATGTGTTAAATGATTTAAAATAAACAACACACATTTTGAAGGTGAGAATTTACCAAGAAATCAAATGGCTGTTTCCACAGAAATTGTGATCAAGAAATAATTTCAAATAACTCTTGCCTCTATGTGCTAAACAATTTCAAAATCATATGCACATGTTGAGGGGGAACATTTCTAAATGATCAACACAATTAAGGTACAAAATGTTTTGATTTTATATCACAAGTACCTTGATTAATTTTCAAATGGTTTTCAATTGGTTTCATTGCAGAAGAACAATACCAAAATGACCGACCAAATTTATTTTACGCATGGAGATATAAGGATGGTTAGGTTAGGTATTCGTTCCCACGATCCCTCCAGAGCCGGAGGGATCTACCTAGGGACAATCCACTAGATAGTGTAGAGTCCTTAGGCATGATGAAAAAAGGAGAAAAATGAGAATATGGGAAGAGTGCGGACTGATACAGAGCTAGTACTGGAATAAAGCCAACAAGGTTCTAGTTATGAAGTCTCGGTAAGCACTGAAGGGGTTGAATATTGAAAAAGAATTGAATGTGAAAAGGGTGAAACAAAATAGCCTTCCATTTATTTAACCTTAGGGCAGAAACCGGGTTCAACGCATATGCTACTGGTGGTTACTAAGGTAACACTGGTATTGAAGACAAGACGTCATGGACCCAGTGACGCACTACAACTTCCCAAGCTACTCAAGTTCCTCTTAAAAGGGCTTGTTTCATTCTCACGGGGAACCTACATAATCTATCGACTTTCTCTTAGAGATTGTTGATATTGAAAAAGGATACCCTCTCCCTAGTCTCCGGCATAGGAACCAGATGTGTACTATTGAGTCTAGAGCCACGAGATCATCAATAAATCTCATTAGGACACACCATTTGAAGGCTTGCTATTTCACACAATGTGGAAAGTGAGAATATATTTAAGAGTCCTACGCATTATCCTTGTGGTATTGCCAGAACATCCGAGTGATATGTAAATATTCACGATGAAGATGGAAATCCTTCTAGAGCCAACATCAAACAAGCTCTTGGTGGGTGACATGTGAGATCTTTTCTAAAGATCAAACTTGTGACAACTGGATAAAAATGATGGGGCAATTCAATCTTGAATCAACCTTGGTCCAGGAAATGGATTGACGGATGCCTTTGAAAAACCGGTCGTTGTGCTTAAAAAACTCTTTCCTGTAGCACATCGACTGTGTATTGATATTTCAAAAATTAAAAGGTATTTATGATTGATAATTGATTTTCCATAAAACCTTCGTTGTATTGCAAAACCCTTTATATTAAGCAATACACGATTGTTTTTCAAATCATTTTTCATCAATCAGTGAATCTCAATTCGCTGGTTCACTCACTCCGTCTTGTCTTCTTTGAGACGTTTCAATTTGAGAACGGCTAGAACAGCTGTGAAACCCTCTAAAGGAGATTCTTCGAAATTATACCTGATCACAGGCAGTACTTGTACTGATCAACGGGGAACCGTGGGTCGTGTACCTCAATTCAACGAAAGTGATCAAAGACACTTTCGTGTGCTTTATTGCTAACTGTTGTATGCAGGGACACCCCGACGATTGCAGCTGATTAGAATTGAGGAGTCAATCCACAGCCGCATGCTCACACAATCACATTCACGTTTAAAGAAATCATGATAAGTGCATATCTTCATCAACTGGCTCTGATATTTTCAAACCATGCTTCTGCTACGCTACTGGAAATATTATGAATCAACCAAAAGCTTTCGCAACTTTGATGAGAAGATATCATGATCCAAAATGTGAGCATGTCGGTCCAAAAGTCACAACTTCACATGATGGCAAAACAACAAATGATGAGTTAGAGATTTATGGTGGCTGATGATCTCAAACCTGGCTCAAAAATAATCATCCCGTAGATCACTTAATGACCTCCACCTGAGATAACAAAACATGCGGAATATGAAGAATCAAAGACTACGATCTACAGAGCAAAGAACTTAATCAAGAATCATAGAACAATCAATATGTAATATCTGTTTGTATTCAATGTAAATTGAGGTGACCTCCCTTAGGGGGAGATTGTTAGGATTTGGAAAATCCTTTAGTTAAAGTGTCGGTCACCTCAAGTATATGTATTTGTTAGAAAGTTCGTAGTCGTAGTCAAGTTATGTTAATAAGTAGTTTGTTTAGTAAACCGTAAACAATGTCAGCATGAATGTTTTAAGACAACTTTGGTTTCGGTGATTATTTGTTCTTAGGGGAACATACAGCGGTTTATCAACGATTCTTCTCCACCATCAATAATATTCATCAACAATTTTTTACCCATATGTAGACAACTTCACAAACCATACTAAGTCGAGTAGTATACACTACTTCCCCCTGAGGTTGACTGTAAAACATCAAAGTACACGATTCTCCCCCATGATGGTTTTGTGTTAGGATTTGGAAAATCCTTTAGTTAAAGTGTCGGTCACCTCAAGTATATGTATTTGTTAGAAAGCTCGTAGTCGTAGTCAAGTTATGTTAATAAGTAGTTTGTTTAGTAACACCGTGGAGGACGGACGGGTCTTTACCCACTATATGCCTGATCCACAGCCCGTAGGAGGCGAGTCTTGTAAGATACTATAAATACCCTCTACCTCCCAAGGTAGAGGGTTGGAGCTTCAATACCATTTTTCTTTGTTTTCACCAAGTTCCAAACTCTCTTTACTTTCTCTCTCTAAACCATATAAACCATACGCCTCTTTTGATGTTATAATGTGTTTATAAAATCCAATATGCTACATTTTGAACTTTCAGAAGCATCATAACGTGTACGACCATGAGAAGTTCTTGTCATAAACAAACATCTTGAAGAATTCATGACTGACGCTGAAGATTCTTGAAAGATTTTGCTTAGACTGTGAAGTATCTATGACATTCTATAGCATCGAATATCTCATGGGAATTGCTGATCACATCTCATCCATTAAATACTTTGGGAAGCACATCTTCCACAAATTCTGTCGGCTATTGTAGTGACCCCTTGGTGTAGTAAGCCCGATATACCAAATTTGAACATGAAGTAGAATTCCCCTGATTTGTTACTTAAACTTGTACTAATCCTTGTGAGAAATAAATGGTGTACCCAATGTACAAAACCTCTTGACGTATCCTCAACTGCGTGAGACACCGAAGTGATAGTTACGTTGTGGGTTAAGCGAGAAAGAATCACAGAAGTAACTAAATAGCCAAGTCTTTATCACACTCTCTAAATGCCCAAACAAGTCATCTTCGCGGAAGGGTAGAAAGAAAGAAGACGAAATAAGTAAACGTGCCCGGAAAACCTCACTTCAGATCCCAATGAGAAATATCGTACAAACAACCCCGTGGTCAACTTTGTTCAATAACCAATTCAAGCAGTGACATATTATTCTCCGTTAAAATGTATATACCAAAGTACCAACTTCATACAACAACAAATCTCATTATCACACCAAATCTCATCATCATCAAATATCATTATCAACCGGTCTAACAAATCATGATTATCTTGACTCGGTTCAATACAAATTAGCAATCTGGAATCAAATCTTCTCCCGTTCCAAATCAGTCAAGCCCAATTCGTCTCAAAACGTATATCCATTAAGCATTTAAGCATTAGAAGGCCCATGACCTTAAAAAAACAAGTCCAAATCTAACTCAAATAATAACACATGATCCATATCAACATTTATCTATAAACGCTCAAGCCCGGTTCGAGATTTATCAGACCAAAAATATCATTAGACCAATGAAACCCTTTATCCAATTGTAACATCTCGAATGCAAAATTGTCTACATCCAGTTCATGCGTTTGATGTACCAGGTCCAAGAGTTAAAACGAATGAGGCCCGTGAAGAGTTCATTAAATCTTTTGAAATCCAAACCTGATCCAATTAACCAATACCAAGCGTCCAAGCCTAATAAAACATTTATACGGCATTTCTTCAAATACTAGTATTAGTTCAGGTCCAAATGAAGCCCATGAAAATTCATGCCCGGTCTAGCTAAATAAACGGCCCATTGTGATTTTAACAGTATGGTCCAGCAATCACAACCCTAATTACGGGTATAAGAGACACATAACTCACAGTTACAACCATAATACACCTCTAACAACCTTAAAAATTCTCCAATAATCCGCCTACAAATCCAGAAATCCCTCACACCTTCACCACACTTTCATCCTAACTAACTCAGATTGTACGCCCTCTTTAGACTTCAAACAACATCAATTTTGTTAAGAAAAACACGCTCACCACAGGGATGGTTTGAGCCATGGACTTGGCTTCAAGATCTAACTTTGTGTCTCGGGTAAGATGTATGTTGTAGCATCAAATTATGTTATGAGTTATAACTAAACCGAACCTAAGAACAAGAAGTAACATAATTGTTATTTTCTTTTCTTTATATTCGGATAGTAACAAAAGTTTTAGATCTATGATGATTAAGGTTTAACAAAAGAAATCTTTTAAAGATTGACAAAAACCCGTTTGACCTTTCGGAGATTTAATGTTTTCCCTTTTTGTTTCTTTGTCATGGTTCCGATCTGTGAAGATTTTGGTTCAAGCAAAACTCTTTTTAGAAGTTGGAAAGAAATAATGAAGCGATTCTGAGATCACGTTAGATTATTAGTTCGAGTCTTGTTTTAGATGTAGATGAGTCTTGTTTTGGATCTGTGATGATGTTATTCATTCGTTTGAGGGACCTTCAAAGGTCTTGATTTATCATTAATGCAAAATGAATAAACCTGAGATCATATGTTGTTGTGTCTAGATTAGGTATGATGTTGGTTTTGGTTTAGACTTGGATCAGTGATGATGTTGTTGATGGTTTTGGATCTATGATGTTTGAACCCGTGTGTATGACTTTGAAGAGTCTTGATGAGTCTTTGGGTAACACGAATGAGTAACTGAGATCTTGATGAGTCTTGAAGTTTTAAGGTATTATGCTCAACAACACGCAGTTTTCATCTTCTTCGTCCCCTTTTCTGTCAAGTCGCACCAATCATGGGTCAAAACGCAATAATCAATTCAGATCAAAACGCAGTCTTTCATTTTTGTCAAAACGCAATCATGTGTCAAGCCGTAGTTGACCTAACTCGCAGTAGACCCAAACCGCAACCATTAAGACTTTCAAACGGAAACAATTATTTGTCAAGTCGCAATAAGAAATCTAGCCATCAAATCGCAGTCTCATATAGTGACAAAATGCATAAAAGTCAAAACTTTTATGACAAACCGTATTTTATAAAAGTCAACAAACCGCAGTTGACTCAAAAGTCAAACTGCATATATGACAAACCTCATAATCTGGAAAAACTGCTTTTGACACAAACCTCATAAGGTACATTGAATCTGGACAAGTCGCAGTCAAAACTGACAAACCTCATAAGGTACATTGAATCTGGACAAGTCGCAGTCAAAACTGACAAACCTCATAAGATACATTGAATCTGGACAAGTCGCAGTCAAAACTGACAAACCTCATAAGGTACATTGAATATGGACAAGTCGCAGTCAAAACTGACAAACCTCATTAACGAATATTGACAAACCTCATCGAAGAACAAGCTTAAAAACAGTTTCAAAACTGCTTTAAAAACAGATTAATCAACGTGTTAACCATCACAAACATAACCAAAGGATTAACACACTTAAAGACAGATTCAAGCAACCAAAAACTTCAACAAAACTGCATCAAAGATCATTCAAACATCACCAATACCACATCAAACCGAACAAACCGCTTCCAAGAGAACCACACAAACTGCATAGAAACCCATACGAATCATCAAAACAATAAGATCTAGGCTCTGATGCTAATTTATTTTGATGAACACATTTTTCCCATGCCTTTGTATGATCTGATTGACATGTTGGACTGACTTTTATTAGTCGATTGTTGTTTGGGTGATGTCGACCACCATATATCTGTGTATATGTTCACTAACATATTCAGATATCATGGCATATAAGAATGTTCCCGATTCGGATCCCACAAAAGAAGATGATTAGATGCCGAAAGGAAATGGTAACTATATATTGGGTCGACAAAAGAAGAAACGGAGCTTAATTGGATCTCTATGGAGAGTTGGCATGATAGATGCAACATCAGAGGTCTCACTGCATCAGTAGATGATTTTCTTTTATCCTTTCAACAACAACAGAAGCAGCTTAATCACCTAACGTATCTTTGTGCAGGACAAGTAGTAAATATTACCATTTTTCAACAATTTTGAAAATATTGTTTTGAAAATGGAAAAATATTGTTTTGAAAATAAATTGGATTTATAATTTTGGAAATCAACCGGACTTTATTTTGTCAAATCTTAAGTCACTCAATCAATGACTACGGTCGTCGATTGAGGGGGAGAGTGATTTCAATCTTAAATATTTTCAAACGATATTTCATCAAAAAGTCCGTTTGTACAAAATATGTGGTGATCTAAAGATTTAATGATATGTCATGGTATGATTTTCTTTAAAACCCAAAGATCTTTCAGAATGAAATTTTTTCTGTTCTTGTTTGATTGTGAATTTGTTTTATTTTACTTAAAGATCTCTTAAAAACTATCATACCTGACACTACCAATCTTTAATGTCGAAAAATTGGTCCATATCAGTCATTTTTTAAAATTAAATCAAGCCACGTCTTTCCCCAAATGTTTCTAAATAATTTAAATCAATTGGGATCACAAATCTCAATTGGATTAAAATTTTTGATCGGGGGAGAGACCGTGATTTAAATCTCAAATCTGTTTAAATGGAATTGGTTTTAGTCCTTTAAAGGCACTCCTGCCTCCATGTGCCAAACTATTTCAAATATATGATGCACATGATTGAGGAGGAGCATTTAACCAAAAACCAGAAGAGTATTTAAACAAGGCCACATTTTCTCTCATGTTTTCTAAACCTTATTAAATCACCTGGGATCCAAAATCTCAAAGGGTTTGATATTTTTGATCGGGGAAGAATTTGTGATTTAATTATGAAATCTAATAAATGATGATCGATTTGATTCAAAAGTGCAGGCTGCTCTCCCATATGTGCTAAACGCTTTCGAATATCGAAGCACATATTGAGGGGGAGCATTTAAAAAGAAAACAAACTTTCAAGGTACAAAGATTTCTATGTTTCAACATAAGTACCTTGATTGATTTTCTAATGGTTTCTTAATGGCAAATGTGATCGTGGAAGTTCTTCAAAAACCTCCTTCCTCTATGTGTTAAATGATTTCAAATAAACAACGCACATTTTGAGGGGGAGAATTTACCAAGAAAATCAAATGTCTTTTTCCACGAAAATTGTGATCAAGAAAATATTTCAAAGTACTATTGCTTCTATGTGCTAAACAATTTCAAAATCAGAAAGCACATGTTGAGGAGGAGCATTTCTAAAAGATAAAAAACAATTAAGGTACAAAATGATTTGATATTATATCACAAGTACCTTGATTGATTTTTCAAATGATTTTTCAATTGGTTTCAAGAAGGAAAGAACAATACCAAAAGACCGACCAATTTACTTTATGCATGGTGTTATAAGGATGGTTAGGTTAGGTATTCGTTCCCACGATCCCACCATAGCCGGAGGGATCTACCCAGGGACAATCCATTAGATAGTGTAGAAGTCCTTAGATATGATGAAAAAAGGAGAAAAATGAGAATACGGGAAGAGTGCAGACTGAGACAGAGCTAGTACTGGAATAAACCCAACAAGGTTCTAGTTATAAAGTCTCGGTAAGCACTGAAGGGGTTGAAGAATGAAAAAGAATTGAATGTGAAAAGGGTGAATAGAAATAGCCCTCCAATAATTCAACCTTAGGGCAGAAACCGGGTTCAATACATATGCTACGGGTGGTTACTAAGGTAACGCCGGTATTGAAGACAAGACGTCATGGACCCAGTGACGCACTGCACTAAACTTCCCAAGCTACTCAAGTTCCTCTTAAAACGACTTGTTTCATTCTCACAGGGAACCTACATAATCTATCGACTTTCTCTTAGAGATTCTTGATATTGAAGAAAGAGACCCTCTCCCTAGTCTCCGAGATAGGAAATCAAATGTACACTTTTGAGTCTAGAGCCAAGAGATCATCATCCACAATATCTCATTAGGACACACTATTCTTGAAGACTTGCTGTTTCACACAATGTGGAAAGTAAGAATATATTTTAAGAGTCCTACGCATTATCCTTGTGGTTTTGCCAGAACATCCGAGTGATATGATAAATATTCACGATGAAGATGGAAATCCTTCTAGAGCCAACATCAAACAAGCTCTTGGTGGGTGACATGTGAGATCTTTCCAAAAGATCAAGCTTGTGACAACTGTATAGAAACAATGGGGCAATTCATTCTTGAATCAACCTTGGTCCAGGAAATGAATTGACGAATACTTTTGGAAAAACCGTTTGATGTGCAAATCTTCTTTTCTCTAGCACATCGAATGTGTATTCATGTTTTCAAACACAAAAAGTATCTCTGAAATACTTTTGGAAAAACCGTTCAATGTGCAAATCTCTTCTTTTCTCTAGCACATCGAATGCGTATTCTTTTTCAAATACAAAAAGTATTTCTAATTGAAAATTGAACTTTCTCATAAAACCTTCGTCGTATTGCAAAACTCTTTCTTCTAAGCAATACGCGATTGTTTTCAAATCATTTTTCATCAATCAGTGAATCTCAATTCGCTGGTTCACTCACTCCGAGTTGTCTTCTTTGGGACGCTCCGGTTTGAGAACGGCTAGAACAATTTGCGAAACCACAGTCAAGGAGATTCTTCGAACTCTACCGATCACAGGCGGTATTTATACTGATCAACGGGGAACCGTGGTTCTTGCAACTATATTCATCGAAAGTGAACAAAGACACTTTCGTGTGTTTTATTGCTAACTGTTTGTTTGCAGGAACTGTTGACGGTTGCAGCTGATCAGAGTTGAGAAGTCAATTCACAACCGCATACTCACAGCATACACGCTCAATTGAAGAACATCATGACAAGTGCATATCTACATAACCTGGCTCTGATATTTTTATACTATGCTTCTGCTACGCTGCTGCAAATATCATGAACCAGTAAAGCTTCCGCTACTCTGATGGAAAGATGTCATGATCCAGAAAGTGTGAGCATGTCGGTCCAAAAGTCACAACATCACATGAAGGCAACACAACAAAGGGTGATCAAGATATTTACTGTGACTGATGATCTCAAAGAAAGCTCAAAGATCATCAAGATGTGGATCAGTTCAAAGACCTCCACTGAAAGTACAAAGTATGCGGACTTTGAAGAATCGCTACTCAAGCACAAAGAATGCGGAAATTGAAGAATTGAAGTCTACGAGCTCAGAACTAAAGACAAAGATAGAATGCTAGGATGAAAAATGTATTTCATGGGGTGACCTCCCTTACGCTCTGTTCTCGAGTCTAAATTTTAAAGAATGGAAGGGTAGGGGATGGGAAGGGCAAAGTAAGGGATGACAAGATGAAGAAAATGGTTATTGCAATTTGTGTTCTTGAGTTTGTATTTTTAAGTAGGAAGGAAAGAATATGAAACTAATAAAATTACCAATATACCCTCCAAACTATACATACATTAATTAATTTTGATATCCGCAATTTTTAGCATATATGTACGATAATCAGTGGAGTAAAAAAATATGACATTGACCAAAAATATATTCCCAAGTACTTTTGTAATTACTCTTCACAAGAGCTGGTCCTATAGTCCTAGCAGGATGCATTGATGCTCCAAAAATTGACCCTCCAACAAAGACATTTAACATGATGGTCATTCCAATTACGTACATTTACGGTATGTAGAGAAAGAGACCAATAGTTCCTACACAAAAATAGAGACGCAAAATATATACATTTATTAACATACAGGTATCCATAAACATGTCTGGATGTGGTACATGTACATATATGATAAACTTATCTATGCATATATACACACTTGTGTCTTCAAGTATGTATACCAAATTAACAGTTAGACAAGCCAAAAGAGCAACAAATTAAACGTACATGAATATTAAGGATATATTTGTAATTTTACACAAGCCCATGATTTAACTAACCCACTTCCCTTCCAAATCCCCCCAAAATTGGGAGGAACAAATATGCACAAAAAACTCCATAATTTCCCTCCCTCCCCCCTTCCCGTCCCCTATCTTTCATTCCTAAAAAAAACTTAAGAACACCAATATTTTTGATTTCCCTTCCCATCCCCTTCCATTCCTTTAAAAAAAAACTCGAGAACAGAGTGTTAGGGGGAGATTGTTAGGAATTGTAAATTCCATAAGGAAGTGTTGGTCACCCCAATTATAGTCTAGCATATGTTAGCTCGTAGACATATCGTTATTTACGTTATTTAGTAGTTAATTAGTTAGTTATTAGCGTAGTTTAGTTTAGTGCAACACCGTGAAGGAAGGACGGGTCTTTACCCACTGTATGTCTAATCCACAGTCCGACAGGAGGACGTATTCTTTGTAACTATAAATACCCCTTCCATCTTTGGAAGGGGTGAAACTTCTTAATCTAACCTTCACAATTTTTGTTTATCTCTCTCTCTAGAATTCCCTCTCTACTCTCTTCATCTCTCTAAACATAGCACTCTTATATCATCATAATCCTAGACCACCCGAATCATCAAACAACATAAAAAGTGTGATCCTAACAACTCACGTCGAGATTTCTTTCATCATACGACTCTGGTTCTTTGGATTTTTTTTGACATACGTTTCTCTCCATATTTTTGTTTTCGAGGAGACTTAGCTTCGGGGTCGACTTGACATTGTGAGGATTGGGTTTGTGGTGGTGTTTGTGTTTGTTGCTCGAATTGAGGTGGGTTTTGTTGGAAATTTTGTTGCCACATCATATACAATTGTTGTTGTTGCTCGGGTATCAAATTAAGTGGGTTAGGATTAGGGTTTGAAGAAGATCCGGCGTTCGGGTTAGGGAAAGGATTTCCAAAACCCTTTAAGTTTAAAAAACTCTCGTCACGTCCCTTCATTTTTTTAATACTCTTTGCACGTTTCAACGTGCGTTGTTCAATTAACGCAAAATGCAACGCGATGCCAACGTTCATGACCTCGGTATGGATAACGTGATGAGTCAACGCATGACACATAGACCATAACGTCGGTTTTGAGCGTTATTACTACGAGCTCTCTAAGCAGAAACTAGAATTTTTATTTTCATAAACTTGCTTGGCAAATTAGTTTAAATTTGAGCTTATTATTGTAAAATTACTAAAAAAGACCTATAATTAAATTAACATATGTATATATTAGATATGTTATGGGTAATTAAGTAGTTTAAGATATTAGAAGCTCCGTCTAAAAATTTAGCCTCATTTTCAGGGCTGGAGCTTATTTTTTGGTTGGGGCTTATAATTTTAAAAGCCCCTCTATAAGCCTCTACACCAAACAAGATTTATTTTTAGGCTAAGGCTTATTTTTGAAATGTAAGCCCCATAAGCTTCATATAAGCCCCTCACCAACACACCATATGTCCTACAAACTTTCAAATTTCATTTGATAAGTCAGGGGTATTTATATATATATATAATGTGAGATCAAACTTGAAGTTGTAAAAATAAGATCAAATCTAAAAAACCACTAAAACATTTATAATTAACAATTTTAGCAATCATACAAAAAAAAATATTTTAATACAAATTAACATTTTAGCAACTAATAACCAAATGATACATGAGTTTGGATTAGTGATACACCTGATACATATTACACTGATAAATATTCCAAAACCTGATACACATTAAACTTCTAATCAAAGTGTATCACCTAGGTTTCGTAAAATTTAAAAAGAAATCTATCGAAACTTTAACAATTTTAGTTGTAGTAAATAAAAATATTATTTTTATTGTAAAGAGAGTATCTCTTGTCAAATTGTAGTTCGATCTCATTTTAACAACTTTAAGTTTGATCTTATTTGATCTAGATTGTATATATATACATATATATATGTATATATAGAAATCGGTTCATTTGAAAAATTGATCTCGGTGGAAAAGTGAGAAAAGTAATCTCAACCATTGGATCACCCCCTCTTCCCCTCCTTTTTTTCACACCAAACTACAGGGACCTAATTGTATTTTCATTCATTCTTTAGGGAAGTTTTGTAAATTCGCACCCTACCCTCCCACCCCGCCCGCCCCCCACCCACCCCCCCCCCAAAAAAAATTTTTTTCCCGCCAAATTTTTTTTTCTGGGGGCCAAAATTTTTTTTTGGGCCAAAATTTTCCCGCCAAATTTTTATAATTGTGATGCACCAAAATAAAAAGGTGCATCACGGTTATAAAATTTGTTCAGAGGCCTTTTGATACTCCCTTCTTTTTCGGGGGATCTTTGTAAATCCATACTCCTTTCATCCTTATTTTTCAACTGTGAATGTTTTTCAACTATCATATCATTCTTTTATATTTTAGACACCAGTATTGTAACGCTTTGTTGCCTTCAAAACACAAATATCATTTAAAACATGCATTATATGTGTTATAAAATGTTTGGTAGGGTCAAAATCCAATATATACATACAAGTGATCATCTTATTATCTATTTTGTTTTCGTAGTTGCGATCCTGGACATGATATATTGGGAACACAAAATGAGAAACTTATGGTAGGATGACTAATTGTTTCAGCTTCATTGAACCAATGTTTTTCACTTCATTGAATCTCGTCCTTTGATGCAAGCATCGCAATGATGGTTGTTGAGTCTTTGCTGATAGTTATCTTCATGGTTGTACCAAGCTGCTCAACAGAGGCATTTTCGACAAGCAGACCCAAGTCACTGGCTTGATACTCGGCTCCTGTAGGTTAAGAAAGCGGAAAATGAATTACGAGTAATCTGAGCTCGATCCATAAAAAGGTGGCACTTTTGACATATTTACATATCAATGCGTCGATCTGGGATACATTTAATATCTATGAGGTAAACTTTCCAAAAATTGTTTTATGATAAAAAGTTAAATGAATCGAGAGTGTATAAAATCTTATAAATCATTGTATTTAGCATTCTTTTGCTATTTGATGAAATGACACTTTCTGGTAATCATAAGTTAAACTAACTATAAGAAAAAAGGCGAACTTAAGATTAGAGAAAAATTATATAACTTTGGTAATCGGAAGTCACGCCAATTATATATAGAAAACTAAAACTATTGCTGGCCAAGAAGAAGTGTTTTATATCAAAAGCCACAGAAATCGTTTTGAATAAAACCAGCAAATTACCAATTTTTGACTTGAACCGCTTTCTACATTAATCAAGCACACATTTCGCCACCTCTATCTAATGCGGTGGAATAAAAATGAAACCAAATGTACCTGTCACGATGGCAATATATTGAAGCAAAGCTAAAGGATGGTAAAAGGTCTGCCGAAGGTGCAATAACCGAAGAATAGCATCACGAGCAGACAAAACACGGAGCTAGTTCATGCTAACATTTGTGCTCTTGTGAGAACAAAAATTAATGTTGGTAACAAGGATCAAAGTAGTAAGTCTGAGGATCAGGTATAAGCCTAATAAAGTGGATGACCGAGTAAGACCGACAAGTTTGTTAAATTAACTGGATTTCTATGAAGTCCTAATGAGTATACATAGTACACTGAGCATCAAACGGATGCACTAACGTGCCTTAAACGGATGCACTAAGGTACCTTAAATGGATGCACTAACGTGCCTTAAATGGATGCACTAACGTACTATCAATGTTTGAACAACTAATTAACTATGAGCATCAAAAGTGCCCCATGTAGCCGTAACACATTTTTTGGATACACTAACTATTCGAGTGATGCCCTAATCATACTAACGGATGCCCTAATCATACTAACAGATGCACTAAAAATACAAATTGATGCCCTACTACTTATCAATTTGAAAGTCACCCAAATTGTATTTTAAATATTTACATCTTCTTATATCATTCACTCAAAATAACAGACCTCTTACTGTAATAGCTTCGTAAATATAATTAATGGATCAAGTATTTATAAAAAAAAAGGCAAATAAATGTGTAACGGTCAATCTGATCTGTCCCATTTCGACCCGAACCAATCAGTGACCAATTACACATAGTCAATTTTCATATAGTTAATGACTCCTTTATTCTACTGCTAGAGGTAACCACATCCAAGACCAGATACTTGCAACAAATAAAGGACCAAAGATATACCTTGATGTATTCCACAAAATCATAAAGTAAACCTTAGGTTCCTTCTTGCACTTTATTTTCTGTAGTACCTTCAGCATCTACTGAAAGTTCTCCTTTCCACCTGTCAAACTCTAATGCCGCAGCTTCCTCCTCCTTGGCCTTTCGAGATGCTGCTTCTTCTTCCTACATAACCAGCTCAAATTTTATTTATATAATGTAATACATGCATAAACAATTAAGCAATCGTGAGAACTGAGAATATATACAAGAGTAGATAATATAGACCAACCAGCATATGCTCTTTTGCTTCGTGTTCCTCAGCCTTTCTCTTGCGTATTTCTGCATAACGTTCTTGTTTTGTATTTCTTGACTCTCTTGCTGCCTCTTCATCCTTCACGTCAATAGTAAAGAACTAAATGTTAGGCCTGGATAATATTGTAAAGGGTATTATCGTGTTGTATTTGTGTCGGTCCTATCACTAACGTCTAAATAACTAGAAACCCACAAACTAATTCTAAACTTCCCTTTAAGTATCTAGCATTCATGCTTTTACTCGAAATACTACTTTGAAGGTTTTAAACATAAAGTTCAGATACGTATTCCACACCTTATATAGAGATTAACAATGTAGTGTTCACTAGTATTATTGGTTTAACAAGGCCCCTACAATAAGTCTATTGCGCTAATGGCAACTATGAAAAGCTTGAGCAAATTCAGATAAACAAGTTATCACTAATGTTAAACCTTAGACCAATTCATTTAGTCAGCTAACAGTCAGACACCAGGGTTACAAAAGAAAAATAATTACTTGCATACATAAAGATCTCTACGCTAATATGTCCAAACAGATGCTCTAAATACGCAAATGGGTGCACTAATATCTGCCTATTCGATGCACTAATCATACTTATAGATGCCCTAATATGTTAATTGATGCCCTAAATTTGTCACTCGATGCACTAACCATACACTCTCGATGTCTTAATTTTGTATCATGATGCCCTAATGTTTTCATTGATGCACTAACCATACCACAAAATTAATTGCTGACACCTTAATCAAACAAACAGATGACTTAATCTATCTCGCGATGCACAAGTATTTTGCTATTGATGCATGTTTAATGACACAACGACCATTAGGGCTCTTACTGCTGGTTTTAACTTTAAAATGAAACTCGCGCGTCTCGCGTACAAAGAGTGCATATATGTTCAGACCAATGCATATATACGATGTATTAATCAGATCAAGTCAGAAAAGTATAACCTCGAAATAGATGACGAAAATGCCATCATTGCCATGAAGATCACTAGCAATCAGTTCTTGCAAGGGCGGTTGCTGGGACATATCCTAGCCACAAAAATCATATTTAGTATCATTCTGCTAAGAAATACGATAGGGCAAAAAAGCCTATGAACAACATAAAAAAGGGCAAGGAGATAGCTAAAACTTACTATTGGAGGCAAACAGTCATTTGCATGCCTACGAAAAACAGAAAATCCACCATGTGTGCTTGTGTCAGATGCAGTAAGTGTCTTGCAGAATGAGTGGAAAGTTCAACTCGGAGGTTCAGGAAGTGGAGGATCTGGACTTGTTACCTCATTTTGCTGATTCATCAAAAAACATAAGCATAAGAGACCAAATTGTGGGGAGTGTGCACTCTAACAAAGAAAAATCGTTGTTCATATGAGTGATCATGTATGCTCACATCTCGGTCAAGAAATAAATTTATTTGTTGATATACTTCATTGGATTCAGGTTCAGCCTTAAATAAGTTCATAAACATTAGTCAATCTTACAATTAGATTATGTGAAAATGCATTTTCATCTGTCTACGCTAAAGGGTTAAAATACAGAAGAAGAAAACTTGAGGAGATGGCCAGAACCCTTTTGGAGAACAAATAACAAAGTTTCAAAGAACATTTAACGATGCACTAAAGTACGTTAAATGGATGCACTAAATTATTCCATACATATGCCTTATTATTTCAATCAATATTCCATACAGATGCATTTAAAAAATCAAACATATGTACCTTATTATTCCATACAGATGTCTTATTATTTCAATACCATAGGTGTCTTATTATTTCATACAGATGTCTTATTTTTTTATCATTGTGAATGGTGTTATATGCAAAAAAAAACATATTTTATCCACTTCATAGGGATGGAAATTATGAGGGAATTTGACTAGAACAAGGACAAAGCGACCAACTACATACCAAGTCATTGCGAATGGAGGCTCGGGCTTCATGATATGCAGCAAAAATTTTGTCAAAAACAGCGAGTCTCTTCTCAGCAATCGATCCTGAAGCTCTTTCTCCATATCCTGAGCTGAAAGAATAATTGTACAACACACACGCATAAGAAAACAGGAAAGTGATTAATCATATACAATTAAGCACGTAGACATATCAAGCATGCAGTTTTCACAACAATATACACAACATCATCATGCCATCGTAACATAGCCTGATTACCTATCAAAACCTTCAACTGCATATCCAGGCATCCAGCATTGCGAAATTCGATATACACTTAAAGCTCTACACATCGATAACTAACCTTTCAATATGGCAACCCGAGTTTTTGCATTTGATATCGGGAATCTATGACCAAGCCAATGAAATTCTGTCATAGATGCAGCCTGCTGAGATCTAGCTTCAGCCATAACAGCCTGAAATCCAAAAATTAAACAGAAGAAACTAAGATTTCTATAATTTTAATGTAGTGGTTTTATACATCTAACTGCTGAGATCTAGCTTCAGCCATAATAAGTTATTCAAAGTTGATAGCCTACCTCCAACTTGGATTTAAAAAGGTCCAGTGCAGGTCCTTCAATTTCCCCTATGTGTGTGAGTTCAGAAGCTTGTAAATTTGACTCGCTGATTTTGTGCGAACAGTTATATGTGGTTCTAGTTCCTCAACACGCTCATGGCACAGAACTTGATTTTCCAGATCCCCGTATTTTCCAAGTTCCTCATAAACAACCCTGTTTATATCAAGTACCATGAAAAAAACAACAAAATTAGCAAAAGAGAGAACAAATAACAAAAAAAAACTCCTTTCATAAAGAAAAAGATAGAAAGGCAAGATGATTGCCTAGCACTCTTGAAACTCTTCAATGCGATGTCCAAATTCTGGTCTTGTTCAAATAATAGATTTCCCTTCATATACGATGCATAAGCCTGCAAATTGAAATCAACTTGCTCAACAAAAAGAGATCGACGGTGCACCTCATCCAGTTATATATACATTTTATATTGCATAAGTGATTAAAAAAAAAAAAAAAAAAAATCTGCCACAAAACATACATTAGCTTCTAACGATGTTCTAGAGTCTCCCTTGATAGCACATAATTCAGAAAAATGTGTAGCCCACTTCTTGCTTTGCACAACCTACCAATCAAATAGAATCGTTGACGAGCATTTGGACCATCAGGCAGCTGCTTCTTCTCCATGGCGTGGCTCCATGCCCTTTCTGCGGTATAGAGAACCATATGGAGAAACCTATTGCAGGCCCAAGTATAAATGTTAGCCAAATATCAGACACCTTCATGAATTTGATTGCTTAAAGTTCAATTGATATTTTTGTAGGTAAACGTAAGCAGAACCTTTTTTTAAGGCAAAAGATGTATAATATTATTTACAAAGTGTGCATCCAATTATCCAAACAAATGAATCGAAGAAAATGCTTAACAATTGAAGTTGTAATAACTTATAAGATAGTTAGAATTCAACAGGACTGAAACTTAGACAGAACAGAAATTGCATAATATTCGATAGATATACCATCATGTTAAATAAACTCTGTTAACATGCAACACCCTTAAAGACACCGCATTACTATTCAAGATTCTTGCCTTTAGCAAAGCCGGTGTCCAAAATCATAAAGGGGTCTAATTTTCCAATACAGTAATATTATCAATTCCGGGAATCGTAATGTACATTATTACAAGAACAGCTCGGTTCATCGACCAACTCAGAGAGATTCTGGACAACTTTCACATATGCCTTATTGTTTTAATACATATGCATTAATCATACTAACGGATGCTCTAACAACTATTCCTGATGCAATAATCATACAAGCATATGTAATTCATGAAAACTTGATGCACTATACTCAATGGATGCCATAATGTATAATACGATGCTTTAATCATACACACTTGATGCACTAACATTTCATGAGATGCCCTAATCACAAAATCTCAATGCCATTACTTTTTCATTTCATGCTCTAATCACACACATTTTATGCCCTTTTGTCACTTGATGAACTAACCATACACTCCCGATACCTTAATTTTGTAAAGTGATGCTCTAATGATTCTAACAGATTCCATAACATTAATTTTTGATGCATTAATCAAACAAAAATGACGAAACAAGTCACACGATGTCTAATAATACACAATGGATGCATTAATCTATCTCGCCATGCTCTAACAATACACAATGGATGCATTAATCTATCTCGCGATGCTCTAATCTAACAAAAATATGCACTAAATTAAATTCATTATAATCTAATCATCTACACTTGTTTACATAATGTTTCTCCTGATGCACTTATTCATACAAACAAGTGCTATAACATATTATTTACTCAGATGCACTAAATGTAATTTTAAACATACAAATTCATTAAATGTCGTTCCATTCCCCAATAACACTAATTATTTTATAATTTTCACAATGATGCACTAAATTAACATAAAAAATTAAAAGTATGTAATTAAAAAGCTTACAGTTTTTGGATATCTCTGGCTTGATTTCAATTTTCTTCCGGTGTTCGACGGATGTAAGACGACAAAGATGGAGTGGTGGAGATGATGACAGAACTGACGACAATAGAGATGATGACGGTGGAGATGATGACGGTGGAGTGGTGACGGGAATGATGATGGTGGCGATGGAGATGGTGAGATGCGATTGGTGATGTATCGGAGTATGTGGTGGTGTGACGGTGACGGCGGCGACGGAGGTGGTGATGGTGAGGTAAGTGTTTGTGTTTGAATCGTGTTTGTGTATCTGGAATTCTGGATTAAAAAAAGACTGCTCCTTCCTTTTTTGTGTTTTGTTTCTTTTCTAACCCAGAACTTTCAAACGTTTTCATAATCTACCCTATAACTTTTTTTTTCACTTTTCTATCTAATTATACTTTTCTCTAGAACCGGACTCTATATATATATATATATATATATATATATATATATATATATATATATATATATATATATATATATATATATATGTATATATATATATATATATATATATATATATATATATATATATATATATGTATATATATAGAATCTAGATCAAATAAGATCAAACTTAAAGTTGTTAAAATGAGATCCAACTAAAATTTGACAAGCGACACTCTTCTTACATGAAAAATAAATTTTTTATTAACTACAGTTAAAATTGTTAAAGTTTTGTTAGATTTCTTTTTAAAATTTACGAAACCTAGGTGATACACTTTGATTAGAAGTGTAATGTGTATCAGGTGTTTGTATGTGTATCAGATTTTAGAATATTTATTAGTGTAATGTGTATCAGGTGTATCACTAATCCAAACTCACGTATCATTTTGTTATTAGTTGCTAAAATGTTAATTTGTATTAAAATATTATTTTTATGTGTATTATTGCTAAAATTGTTATTTATAAATGTTTTAGTGGTTTTTTAGACTTGATCTTATTTTTAGAACTTTAAGTTTGATCTCACGTTAACTCTCCCCTATATATATATATATATATATATATATATATATATATATATATATATATATATATATGTATGTATGTATATATATATATGTATGTATATATATATATATATATATATATATATATATATATATATATATATATATATATATATATATATATATATATATATATATATATATATATATATATATATATATATATATATATATATATATATATATATATATAGACAAGCGTTCAAATGAGAAGCCTAATTTTAGTGAGAACGCGAGAAGTGATCTTGGCCCTCCATCTAATCCCCTCCTAATATCAGTCCAACAGTTAAGATCAACCCAATATTTACACTAAATATACAATTAAGAGATGCATTTTCATACTTTAATTTTGAAGGTTAGTATAAAAGAGAAAAACACACAGAGTTCACATTTTCAAGCGTGAAAACATATATACTCTCTCCAGGTTCATCAACACCAACTTTCACCACAACCATCGCAGATCACCACCGTGCACCGCAATCATCGTCGATCACCACCATCCTCCACCGTAATCATCACCAATCACCACTATACTCCACCGATAATCATCATCATCATCATCATCATCATCATCATTATCACTTATCACCGTCCACCACCACCATAATTAACCGTTATAAGTATATATTCTTTGAATCTAGTTAAATCAACAATTATTTCAAATTGAGGTATTGAGTAAGTATGAATTAAGTTTTTGATTCATAATTTTTACTTAATTTGATGATTATAGATAAATTCTTTTTTCTGTTATATATATTTTGTAATTAGGTATGTTAATGAATAAAATGATGACATAGATTCTAGATGAATGTGTCTTTGATGGTGGTCTATCAATGCACATTAGGTGTTCGATAAAATGTATAGTTAATCTTCACATGTGAATATAGTTGTCTTTGATGGTGGTTCGTCACTGCTCAATGATTCCTTAGGCTTTTTCATCAGATCCCGTTTAAGATGTTGTCAACTTTTTGCAATTTAGAGATTATGACGTCAAAAATGGTCTATTTTTATTGTTTGTGCGTTTGTTTGGTTTATTGAAAGTGAGAACTATATTTAATTTTCACGTGTGAGCAAGTTCTTCAATCATTATTGAAATTTTATGCTTCTTTTTAAATGTATACCATATGTTCTATAAAAACCTGCACCAATAATGTGAAAGCTGTGAACTTTTTTCACTGACTAGGACAGTAAATTGTATCGAATCTTCACATGCTAAGAAAGGATATCGAATGCCCTTCACATGTGAAGAAATGTTCTATATGTTCTTCTCGCCCATTGGAGAATGACAACAACTGTTTCTTTTATAATAGCATTTGGTAACGTAGTTTTATGTCTAAACTAATGTATAAGGTATGCAATCTTTATATTATTAGCATTTTAAATATGACCATTAAAGAGAATCCAAAAGTTAAGCGCTCGGTGCCACACAAGCATTATATTATATTCTAAACACTAAATACTTCAAAAAGCTCGACGCCAAACAATTGACTAGGTATATATGGAGTAAGGTATGTGCATCTGTTATTATAGTTCTTTTGGTAGAAAATTATAAAAGAAATAATTTTTACCAACCAGTCAACTTTTGGAGTTAAAAATTAGGTGTTTGTTGAAATGTTTAAGTTTTCTTCACATGTGAAATTTTTTTATTTTTTTTTATAAAATTAGGTGTTTGATGAAATGTGCAAGTTTTCTTCACATGTGAAATTCTTTTTTTTTTTTTTTAATAAAATTAGGTATTTGATGAAATGTTTAAGTTTTCTTCACATGTGAATTTTTTTTTTTAATAAAATTAGGTATGTGATGAAATGTTTAAGTTTTCTTCACATTTTTTTTTTTAATAAAATTAGGTTTTTGATGAAATGTGTAAGTTTTCTTCACATGTGCAATTTTTTATTTTTTTTATAAAATTAGGTGTTTGATAAACTGTGTAAGTTTTTTCACATGTGCAATTTTTTTTTAATAAAATTAGGTTTTTGATGAAATGTGTATGTTTTCTTCACATGTGCAATTTTTTATTTTTTTTATAAAATTAGGTGTTTGATAAAATGTGTAAGTTTTTTCACATGTGCATTTTTTTTTTAATATATTAGGTGTTTGATGAAATGTGTAAGTTTTCTTCACATGTGCAATGCTCTAGGAATTTATGAGGATCAGTGTGAATAATGGGCATGTCCGGTGACTTTGAGCTAGCTGTAAGTGAAAGTGAACTCCACAAGCTGCAGCAACTGAAAGATGAACAAGGTGAGTGTCAAGTCCATCCTCACCCCTATATGCATGTGGGTAGCAATTTATCTTATGCGTTTCTTAGTATTTGGTCAGTCTTTTTCCCCAAACAATGATTTCTGTTATGATTGCTAGAGGTTAAGTTTTAACCGAGTACTTATCAGTATATCAAATGGGCAAAATAGAAATAGTAAACATGATGTTATTCACCTGGATTTAAGTTTTGGTCATGCTAGAATTGACCAGACCATGACACACAAACATCAGCCATATTACTCGAATTGATACCCCTTATGAATAGTTATGATCAAGTGAACCCTTTGCTATCGAAATTGATGTTATTGAAACTCAGTTATCCGAAACGCCCCCATACCATACAGTGTGCATGCTATGTTTTAAAACATAATGGATTATGTTCATTTAAGGTTTTTAAATCCTGGAGCTACATGATTCTGGTTTAACGGTCTAGTTTAATTGTCTGGTCTTGGGTTTTGCATTCTCTTAATGACTTCTATTAGATTGCTAATTTTGTTTCATTTTCCTGTTCAAAAAAATTGAGGTGCTTTTTTGCTGGTGATTATATGATACTACTCAAACCTAGGCACTACAATTTACTAGGCACTACAAGACCCATACGGCAGTGATGCATGATCTTTGTTGTAGCTGTGACTATGTGAATAAACATAACATATGCCAAGATGTACACTTCATTCTACATGAATACCACAAGCTTCTATAAAATAAAAGGTGCATTATTTGTGCTAATATTAGAAAGACAACTTGCAAGCTTGAAGTTTCAACTTTATGAAAAAATAGCTACTAGTCTACTACTATATCAGATTGGAATGTATATATATATTTTTTTCCTTATTCAACAACCCTCAAAGCAATGAAGTCCATAATAAGCAAATAGGCAGTTTTGATTTTATTTATTGAAAGTAAGGGAGGCTTTGTTATGATGAAGATATATTTTTTGTGCATTTATATTTTCCGAGCATAAGTTACCAGATAAAGATGGTTGAATTCGGCTAGTATCTTGGCGGGGCAACCCGACCAGAATAGTGTTGCCATACAATGTAGCTAACTGTTTTCTTTCACTAAATTGTGACCAACATATAATTAATAACTTTGTGTTTGGTCTTAAGCTTTTTTGTTTGAGTTTTTTAATGTTGGTTATTATAACTTTTTTTTATAGGTTTTGGTCTTTTACTTATTTAAGAAGGTGGGGAACGAGGGGTGTTTGGTTTTATGTTTCAAAAGTGATTATGTGATTGTTGTGTTATCAAATGATTAGTTTATAACCCAAAGGGAGCGTAGTGGTGTAGGCTAGTTCATTTTTTCTCAAGCTGCAACTTTTTAGGTCTAGGGCCAGCCCTGAAACGGTTAGTAGAGTAGGTTATTATTGAGATTAGTTTCAAGAAAACAATCAATTTTCCCATCATTGTCGGACACTCTCCTAAGCGAGCTGCTGAGTCAGTCACGAGCATTAGCTCAACACCCATATTGTCCTCGTAGTTTCTAGTGTTTGGGGATAATGAGACTAATTTCTATATTTATGTTTATGGGGCCATATAATGATATTAGAATTAGATGCATTATTTAGGATCACTTTACATTCTAGAGTGGGTGTTTGGAATTGTTTATCAAGACTACTTATCAGTACAAGCACTTCGGAATAACCAACTTGAAAACAACTTATATCTTTGTATGACTACTATTACAGATCTTTGAGTTATGCTCTTTATGGAATGCCAATAACTGGGCTACAAGAGGTGGTTTAGTCATAAGCGACTGGACTGCCGCACCTTTTGCGGCTTACTACTGTAGTTTGAGAGCTAGAGCTTGTAAGTGGAACAAACCTGTTAGCATTAGACAGTGTGCCATTCCATCCAAAGCCAACTGGTGGACATCTCCTGTTTACAAGCAATTGACAATGATTTAACGGGTCAACTCAAATGGGTACGCGATAACCACATGATGTTAAGTGTTTCAAGGGAAATCGGCACCTAAAAGACTAACCAGGCGAAATTATAACTTGTTTCAGATTCATTAAAGATATATTCAAATATATTTCAAGGATTCAATATTCTTTTGTTGTTGCACTCTAGTTTTTTCAGCTTCTTTTTGTTGTTTTGTATATACTGTGTTCATTCTCATAAAAAGAACCATTCAATTTTGTGCTCAAATGTATGTTTACATTAGCTAGAGACTACATTATCAGATTGAGAAATGTATGTTGGCCGAGCCCTTGATCGCAAGTGTTCAACATAAACTTAAATTTTTTGGTGAAAAGGTAAACTTATATCAACTCCAAAACTTATATGTGCAAGCATTCTTGCTTGACTACTGAAAATTATGACATGCCATAATCATTAGAAGCTGCAACATAACTGACTACAACATTCATAACAGAACATAAGGAATCTACTAATACATCAGCTACAACACAATTCCTTCTCAAAGTACTACATTTCCTTCTCAAAGTATTCAATTATCATTCAATTACAGATTATGGAAGACCTCGTCCTCTCTATTCAGACCATCTAATCCTCCTGTAATATTGAACCCAACTAAAGGTCGATGCATATCTCTTGCATAGAGCGGCTTCAATACAAACGAGTATTTATAAGCGTGTTTGCTTTTTGCAAGTGTCATGGCTTGAAATCTGATACCAAATCCGAATGTCTAAAGTCTAAATACTGAACCATTTACACTGAAGCGTAATGTCTGAAAATGCAGAAACATGTGAACCATGAACAAGAAAGTTCTTTTCTTCACTCGATTGTTATCATCTTCAACTTCAGTTAGTTCAGCGTTAACGATGGCCAGTTAGTTTTTAACAGGTTCTTCCACCTGAAAAACCAGCTCAAAAGTTTTAACTCAAATACAGATGAATCTGAAGCGGGAAAAGGTGAACTATGAACAAAAGTGTACCAAGCAGCCATCACTCCCCAAGCTTGGTTAATCAAACTGATATATGCAGCGGGAAGTTTTATTGTAGTAACATATGTAATGGATTCTGATAGGCGATTTAGCAGAATAATTAAAGCAATCACTTCATTTCCTTGTAACTGAGCTGTAATAACAGAATTACAAATAGTGTTTTTAAAAAAAGAAAGGACCTTCACTGAGACCAGCTTGAAAAGAATATAAGATACTCACGTGCGGGTCCGGGTTCCTCTGATCATCGACAGAGAACAATATCTTCAATGCAATTCCAAGCCCAAGAACTTGAAGTTTTCCTCAAAGACGACACTTCTCACACCTTACACAGTCCATGAGTGCACTGCACCACGTAGAAATTTCAGTTAAAAAACGATCACAATACATAAAAAAGTGACAAGATAGGCGGGTCAAAATGGTCTTTTGTTGGTATGAGCAGAAACATGACAAACAAGCTTTTAATTGTAAAAAATGTAAAAATTCACAGTGAAACCTGATGTTACGAAACTCATTTTGGATCTGTTTCCTGAGTATGGGTCCACCTTGGCCTTGCCACAGCTCAACTCATCAAGTTTTAGTTCACAAGATGAAGTGCAACTGCTACTCATAAGTGTATATAACAGATGAGGTGTACTCCTGCAGTAGCTGCTCATAATTGTTTTAGTTCACAACATTTCGATTCAGCTGGCACCTTCTATGGTTGCTTAATTAGATCGTTTCAAAAAGGTGTGTGGGGTGCTGCTGTATGTTTTTCCTTCCGGTCAAGTTGGAATCCTTGTAACAATGCAGCTTTCTCTCATGGCAAAGCTCACCCAAGCATGTTGCATTTGGGAAAGATGTACATAATAATACCAGTATTATGAAGGTGATTATTTTGGTTGAACATAGCCAACAAGAACTATATAAATTTATGAAATTTACAAACCCAGAACTCGTAATGGAAGAGATCATGTGACGCAGTTAAGTGAAATCCCAGACCCTAAAATACATCAGAGATATTAAAGAAACTTTTGTCGTAAATTTTGCTTAATACATATATGTATTGTGATTGCCTGTTAGTTTATACATTGTGGTAATCTAATAATGTTGGAAAAAACCTCCATCAAACATTGAAGAAACGTGAACACAAGTATCACCTCTCAACACTACTTTATTTATTAACCAGATTACTATGTAAGGCTACAAAGAATATAAGATACAAGTACCTCTTGTATGGTACCAACAGTATCCCCTCGCCATCTTTTATAGAAATGAGCGGGTACATGACCTATAATTTCGAATTATGTAAGGCCTCTTTATTTTCGTTGCACGCTGAGCAATTATACTTTAAGTCATCTTACATAACTAGGTTACACTTTAAGCCACTAAAATTTCTACTGTATTATACTATGTGATACTTTTGATGTTGTGAGCTAGATAAATATTCACAAAACAAGAATGGTCTTTGATGCTCTAACGCTGATATGAATCAACTCGATTAAAGTTCTTTTTATATCTCAAAACTCAAGTGACCACAAAATTCTTATTATGAAACCAACATACTTACTAATGCTTTACGAGACTAATATGGGTGCCTTCCAGTTTGTCTTTCCTTATAGCCTTGGTGCCTTCCAGAGGCAATCCTCCATTCATCGCTCGCCTCTTTTCAACAAAGCTTACAAATCATAGAGGCAAATACCGTATTTCGTCACTGGTGGATGGATTTGTAAAGTCCATTGTTTCTACGAGCTGAGCACAATGGTACTCCTACATATATACAATATGAAATGCAAATTAGTTATTTCTTACTAATGCTAGTTTCGCAACCTACAGCTTTTTGCTCATTGCAAGATTTTGTATCTAAAAGAAACGAAAGCATATTAAAGTGGTGTGAGTTCATTTAATACCATTTAAAAACTTGAGCACTGGGAGAATCATTATTATGAGGCCTTAGACAGAAAATTGGATAGTCCAGTTTTATTCTAGTTATATTAAATTTGATTAAAATCACCGTAACTCAAGTTGAATCATACACACTTAGCGTAATGGAGCACACAACTGACTAAAAGTCAGAGTATGTAGAGTTGTAAAACATTCAGAAATATAGGTAGGGATCAGAAAATTATGAACTATGCAAGATGTATATCAAAGAAGACACTTGGAAATAGTTAGAATACTTGTAATGTGCATGTTTTATATGCATACCTTTCCAAAAGATGTAACACAAATAATTTCAGAGAAAACAAGACGTTCAGAACCATGCATTCGAATATATGCTTAATGGTGCTTCATCAGCCGTACTTTAGAGAACTTCTCGCAAAATAAACAGGATTCAGGAATCAATATGATATCTACCAATAATCCCATGTTGTAGAACATGATACATGCACTATCATCCCTCTAGGGTATCTATGATTTTGATCAACGAGAGTTTAATGAATATTGGTGGATTTTATTTAGCCAAGATTCAATCGTCGGTATAAATGGAAAGGCATGACAATGACCCCTGCTCCAAAACCACCCAAGGAGTCTAAAGGATTAAACTGACCAATGACACAAGGGATGATGAAATTCTCTATGTCGCCCCATTTCTTTTGGGCCTTTTTTTAAATGTAGTTCGAAAACAGTTGGCAGTGCTCTGCATCAGTTTTCTCTTGGATCAACTTAAATTGCAATGTAATTCACAGAGCACCTTGTGTTTGTTGTAACAGATCATCGGCCTTCAGCATATCGAGTAACTCAATGGCGACACTGAATCTGTAAAAATCCAGATACCACTAGATACTAAGACACTGATTGATCAAATTGAGCTAAATTGTTGCTACTTGAAACTAACTGATATGTTCAGTTCCTCACTCGAATTCCTCAAACTATAATCTAGAAATGGATAAGAAATATATTAAGTACCACACATGCCATCAATAAACTTCACAGTCAGTTATCTCTATATGATAAAAATTTTGTGCAAGTTCAAGCCATTCTTATTGAGACACAACTGAACTTTTCTTTTACTATCAGACAATCTGTTGTTCGCCTATTTATAAGAATATGATTTTATTACACAAGTAAGGTAGAAAAGCAAACCGCAACAAAATGGTGTGCTAAAGAGATAGACAAACTCATAAAGTCAATGACATCTCAACAAAGTAAGTTATCGGGGTACATATAGATATTAGCCAAAAAAGATGAAGTTACAACTTCAACGTTATTAATTAAATTGCTATTTGTTTAGATTTTAACATCACTGCTATTATAGATCTTTGTGTAACTAACTTCTAGCCTTTTTCCTTGAGACACAACAGAACACTTCTCTCATCTCAAATAATCAGCACATCAATTTCCTACAAGTTAACTTTCGAGACATACAACACCAACGATACAACTTTCGAGACATGAAACGCTATTACAGCAATGTTAGCTACAACTAGATGTATTATTCACTGTGATCACATATTCACCAATTCTTTGATTTATTCTCACCTAAGCAACAAATACAAAAGCTTAAAGTTCATATGCATAAGAAAGCCTTAAAAAAACTCACTAAAAATATATCACGAAATTAAGCGAACAGCGAACTGCACTTGGATACCACCATTCTTCCTAACTTAACACATTAACAAATCAAAAAATCAAGCAAGTTAAACAAAAGTCATTCGAATTACCTTAGAAACATGAGTTGTTCCAACCAAATACACATCACAATTTCCTCCTTCTGTAGAAGATTCACACGACAGCTTCACAATACTCCGCCATAGCTCCTCAGCGCTCTCTCCTTTCATCACCTTGAACATTTTCACAAAACATAACTTCTTTTAATAAAGACCTAGAATCAGTACACAATCCCACATTAACACAAATAGAATTCAAACCTACAACATTTTCCCAATTTCACTTATTCCTTGTAATTAACAACAAATTATCAACGTAAAATAATAGTTTACAAGGCTTACACTCATCAAAATCCTTTCCCTAACTTTAAGTAACTAGATAACATTATCATAATAGTTTTTATCCAAACACTAAAAACTGATTATTGGGACTTCAAATAGCTATATAAATTTAACCACACATTTTAACACCGCCCACTAGTTATCTGTAGCTCGTTTTAAATACAAAAACGCGTGTTTGCACAACACTTTACCTCCAGCGCATCAAGTCTTTCATATTTATATAATGATCCAATATTCATTAATATCACATTGTGCACATTACTCTATTTTAAACCTTAGTTTTGCTAGATTATTGGTTCTTAAGCAACTCAACAATTGTGATGCCAAATGCCCACTAATTGGGCTAATAATATTAGGCAACAAATTTGACCAAAACCATGGCCAAATCCTTCAACAGAAACTTTCAGTTGACCCAAAAACTTATAAACGGGTCAATTTGGGTTGTCGTTATCTAAAACGGGCCTGATCAAAGAGGGACAGAATGGGTCAGATGTGTTAAAAGTCCAGAAAAACGTGTATTTGATAACGACTACATACTGTATGATAATTTAAGTTCAAAGAATAACATTACTACTGTAACAGTAGTGTTGTTTTGTAATTATTCAACCATTTTGGGCTCCATCTTCAAACATTCAAGTGTCTAAACAATTGGCATTATAAACAAACAAAGTTACTTGATTCACATCATGTTTTCCTTCAACATCTACATCATTATTTGATAATAACAGTTCTTTAGCCTTAGCTATAATCATTTATTCACTTTGGTAATTTCAATTCATTATTCAAATTTGGCCTAACCTGTTTTAAATTTCATTAAATCTAGCTCCAAATCTATTACAGCCATTATGTTTCTATCATTTTAGTGTGTGTTTGGTTTTGCATAACGAGGAAAAACAACCTGCTATTTTCATTAATAAAAATCTCTAGAAGCCCAAGTGTAATTGAAGGTATTTGACACCATCAAATGCACAACAAATATAGAGAAGTGATTAATGTACAACTAGCTCTTAAATAAGTAGGTACCTGAATATAGGCGAGTATGATATCGAAGGTCACTCTCAATCCTTCCAACCAGTGCATCAATGGCATCTAAGTCAGCCTCCCAACCAACATCGGGAAGATATTCGATACCTTATATCTTCACATGTGAAGATATTCAATACCTTATATCTTCACATGTGAGTGTATTCGATACCATATATCTTCACATTTGAGTGTATTCGATACCTTGATATTCTATATCTTCACATGTGAAGATATTCGATACCTTATATCTTCACATGTGAAGATGTTCGATACCTTATATCTTCACATGCGAGTGTATTCCTTACTGAAATTCTTCACGTGCGAAGATATACTCTAACAATACTTAAATCCGCTAAAAATCTCAAAAGTTCATTCCTTACAAATATTCTTCACATGCGAAGATACCCTAACTAAACTTAAATCCGCTAATAACCTTAAAACTTCAATCCTTGCTGAAATTTTTCACGCGCGAAGATAATTTTACTAAACTTTAATCCGCTAATAACCTCAAAACTCCATTACTCACTGATATTCTTCACTCGCGAAGATGCTATTAATATACTTAAATAATCAAAAAATCACTAAACTCGATATTCTTCACATGTGACTAAATACATAATATCAAGTAATCTATGATTTATGCAAACTAAATCATCTTTGAACATCAAACACGTAATTCGAAAACTATTCTTTCACAAACGCATCAAAATTTACAATTCTAAACTAATTTTATAAAAATTAAATAAATAACAAAAAAAGTATAACAATTACTTGAAATCTCTGATTTAAACAAAGCATCTTCTTCACTAATTTCAGCTTCCTTATGTTCAATTTCATCCAAATTCACATTTTGTTCATTCATAATTATGCGATTGCGGTGATTTTTGTGGTTTAATAACGGTGATATACAGTGGTTGAATGATGATGACATACGGTGGCTGAACGACGGTCATATGCGGTGGTTGAATGACGGTATGACGGTTATAGAAGGTTTTGATTTAAACGATTATTACAGCTATAATTGTGGCGGTGTAGTGGTGGTTTGAACGGCGGTGTAGCCGTGGTTTTATTAGCGATTTGTGGTGCTTTGATTGCAGATGATGAAGGCAGTTAGGATCAAAGAGAAAGAGGATCGGAGTTCATTTCACCTAAATTGTGGGACTTGTGTGTGTTTTTTTATATATATTAAGTGTGTGGATTGTAGTGACAAAAATACCCTTGTAGTTAGTGTAAATGGTGGGATTAATTTTAGCCATTAGATCTAAAAAAAGGAGGGATAAGATGGAGGGCTAGGATCTCTTCGCGTTCTCACAAAATTAGACTTCACAAGAAACACCCCCTATATATATATATATATATATATATATATATATATATATATATATATAATCGTTCAAATGAGAAGTTTAATTTTGGTGAGAAGGTGAGAAGACTTCTCACCACACGATCAAAAAAATTAATGAACACAATAAGGGCAGGTGTGAGTTTTTATTCGGTGTAATCGTGTCCACTAAATTTTATGATAGGGGTCATCTCACATCACGTGATTTGCATATTTTCTATCTTAACTCA
>OU343224.1:68064993-68189783 GCA_910596185.1 Chrysanthemum makinoi | reverse complement strand
GATCAATGTTGAAGTAACGATTGTTAAAATCATTTAGTGACCACATATGTAGTCACTAACCATGGTCTCGTAAACACCAAATTGGTGGTCACTAGCAAAACCCCGACTACCAACCAACATTGCCGGATTTATAATAAAAATACCAAATAAATCAAAATTATGCTAAAAGCAAGAAGATCATATAGCAAAATCATAACTATTTCATTAAGTACAAACAATAATCGAGTTGCAACCTTTTGTTACCGATAACGGAACTACAAATATAGCCTTTTGTTCATAACTACAAAATCATAAAAACGGAGAGGACTGTGAGTCCTTGGAGATAAGCATGTATAGCAAATTCCCCATGTGAGACATCTATTTCTATCATCAACGTGCACATTCGATACTTGAACTTACCATCAACATCATTCAATACCAATCTACGCTACTTATAAACCACCTGTCATTAGTCAGATAACTTCATGCTCGTGCCCATCATCATCTTGTCCAACATACTCTCCATGCTCCACGCCCATCATCTCCCTCATCATCATCATCTCCATCATCCACATCATCATCATCGTCATTCCCATCATCATCGTCCGGATCCAACATACTCTTGGACCCTTGCCCTGCAAAAGCGAATAATGAATACGCCCATGACCTAAAAGAAAATTATAGCATCTTCGCGTGGTAGATTAAATCAAATTCCAAGGTAATCTATCGTTCTTATTTCTAATGTTTCTCCTATAAAAAATCTGTTAGGTCACTAGTTTTACAACACAAGCTTATAAGAAAGGAGATGAGGCGATTGAACAAGTATAACCACACACACACACGATATAGTATAATACGGTTTACGCGTAGGAGTATGAAAGGAAATAACTTGAACAACCAACCTTCAAATGAAGGTTATTACATGGTTTATATAGGCAAGGAGCTAGGGCAACACTCCTCTCCTTCCTATTCCTTATTGGTCTTGGGTCAAGCTTATGGGCCTTCTACATAAGCTTGACCTTAAACAAACATAAAGGCCATAATAAAGCTACCTATTACATATGAAATATAAATACTTGAAATCCTGTTTAGGAGTGATTCCAACAATCTCCCCCTCAAGTATATATGAATGTAAGCGGTGAAGGCGTTGATGTAATAGTAGCGATGGCGTCTTCGACATTCTTCTTTCTTGTGAGAAGAATTGCCTTGATTCGAACAATCTCCCGGTGTAGAGATAGTTATCTTTGAACAGTTATGCTTTGACGTCATCTTTAACTTTGTTCTTTGATCATTGTTCTTTGTGGTGAAAGTGATAGTATGTTGTTATGCGCATCGATGCGCCTCAGTGCGCTTCGTTGCTCGGTGTCTCCACGTCATTCTTCAACATGCTCACACGCTCTTTGGCGTTGGAATTCAATACTGATGAAGTTCTTTAAGTCTTTAACTTTGTAGATTCTTTGGTTTGACGAAGAATCATTACGTTGTGTTGCTTTTGAAATAGAACTTCCATTAGTGATGATGTTGGCGTGAGCATGAGAAGAATCAGCACGATCATCCCGCTCGGGAGCTTCCATAAGAAGAAAACATTTCAAGCGGTTAGTAATAAGCGGTTTCCGGCACTTACAAGTTTGAACTTCGAGAGTGTCAACGGCATAGTGTGAGGACACAACTCTAATTCTTACAAAGGCCGTTCCTGAACTGGAGTCCCACAAGTGAGATAACGATGTACGAAGTACATCTACGATTCGAGATGAGTCGCTGAGGTACACCGAAGCATCACCTCAAGACTGTAGACCGTTTGAGACACACTCCGCGTAATCCACGGGGAGTTACCGAAGTGACCTGCGGCGGGCTGTTTGATGTTGACCCTGGCGGGAGTTTCCATTCAATCACTGAGGATCACAAATGTGAACCTCTCATAAATGTTCTCGACAGTTTGCTAAGATCTGTGAAGGACTCGATATGAACCACTGATGATCTTATTAGTTGATCATCAAGTGATTAAATGTCAAGTGTTCCTAAGAGATCTTTTGATGAATCTCGTGGCTCTAGACTCAATAGTGCGTTTTGGTTTTCTGGAGCGGAGACTAGGGAGAGGGTCTCCTTCTTCAATACCGGCAATCTCTAGGAGAAAGCCGATAGTTTACGTAGGGTTCCCTGTGAGAATGAAACAAGCTTCTGTTGAGAGAAACTTGAGTGGATAAGAAGGTTTAGTGCATGCGTCACTTGGTCCATGACGACTTTTAATCTTCAATACCGGCGTCACTAAGTGACAACCGGTAGCATATGAATTGAACCGATTATGCGCCTAAGTTGAATAATCGGGAGGCCTATTTCTTTTCACCCTTTTCTTTGCATTTCTTTTTAATTCTTCAACTCCTTCTTTCTCCGATTCTCATTTTCTCCTTTTTACAATCATACCTAAGGACTTCTAAATACTAACTATTTGTAGTGTCCTTGGGTAGATCCCTCCGACTCTGGCGGATCATAGGACGGTTATTCCTAACCTTAGTCACCTTATAACTCCATGACTAACCTATGTTTGCCATTAAAACCACTTGTATGAAAAAATGTCTCTCAAAGGGTTTGTTAATGAAAAACATGTTTGAACCATTGTGAGAGATGATGTTTTGCATAAATACTCCCCTCCACATGTGCTTAATAGTTTTAATGGTTAAATGCAGTGAGGAAAAGAGCGCACTTTTGAATTGATCCACTGAAGATAGACAATCCCCGCGAGACACGGTTACGTTGCATAGTTAAAGAGTTACATTGTCAACTTTTAGGTGACAACTAGCTCTAATAACTACCTTGAAGGTGTAGACAAACCTTGGAAGGTTGTCAAACCCGTCGGAGTTCATGTCTATCAAAAGTTTCTCGAATGGTACATTCTACTCAGACAAGTCCTTTGCGAGACACGTTTACATCACTAGCGAACTAGCTTGAAATTATTACCCGTCGGGACAAGTCTTTTCGAGTTACTAACAGTTTAGTACCGTCAATTCGTTGGTTAAGTCGAGGTACCAGATTCATTTGCATTTTGTACAACATATTTCTTATCACACAATTTTCTCCCCTCAAAAATGGCATATTAAAGTGTTATTTTTGAAGCGTTTGAGAATAAATATGACCATTTCGAGTGTTGCGGGAAGAATGACCACTTGTGAACAATTTGTGAACAAAGTTTCAAATACTCCCCCTCAACAAGTGATATAAGCGGTTGAGGTTTTGAAAGTCTTAAGGGAAAGTACTTGTTCTTTTGAGCAAAACCTTGAAAAGTGAAAGGTTTGATAGGTTTTACTCAAAAGTAAGAAGCTTTCGCTCCTTTTATAAGGATTGTGGCAGGCGTACCACGGGGTCCTTTCTTGACAATTACGGGTTGTACACTGTTATGTGTGCACAAGCCATAGACATATATAATCATACATCCAAAATTATGAAGGAAACAATTCAAGGGGTACGGGAAGTGCAGTGATGTTCCCGGAGTGCGCGGGGCGTTGAAAGCGGTGATGTTTCTCTGGGTCGACCACCAACATAGCTCTCCAATCGTCAGGCTGATCCCTTCGAACAACCGTTCATCAATCATGGTGATGATCCTTCTCACATCCCTCCTTTCACGAGAATTCCGGTACTACGAGACCCACTTTGGTATATCCTTCAACACTGTATGCTAATCCGTCCCTAACCGGCTTCAAAGTATGATCCCGAATTTACGAAGATCACTACGCCATTAAGCGGTTTCTTTGAAGTTCACTGCGGTAAACAACTCGAAAGGTTTCTTGATGGCGTATATTGAGGTAGGCTGATTGAGATCGGGAAGAGTAAGCATTGGAGGAGTGAGGTTGACAGCGTCGATAAGATTCAACGACCATCGGATATCTTCAACCGTTCTTTGATCACAATCGTCTAATGAAGATGAGAGCTGACTTGATAAATTCACGTTGAACTTCGATCGAGAATTGTCTCATACGACCATGTACCTTGGCAAGGTACATGTCTTCGATGTCGTTGAGGGACAAGTTCTCAAAGTCACCCTCGGAGAATCCATAGTCCTGTTCATCTTGTCGTTTGACTATGATATTCTTTAAGAATGTGTAGTCCCACTTAGACTTGAGATCAATGTGTTTGATGGCCACGATGTCCTTAGAACTATACTGCATGTTGAGACTTACGAACCATGCAGCTTACGTAGTAGATTCTTGGCGTTCGGGCCAATGATGAATCCCATACAATGCATCTTGGTCGTATGCTTGCGTTGTCGAGAAAACAAGTGATTTGCACGTTCCTCGATAGCTATGCGGTTTGAGTAAATAGCCGCTGGGAATGGAAGAGTCAATGATGTAGCGTATTTTCGCGAACCATCGCTACCGTGTAAGAGAAAATCAAGGTCTCTGTTAAAGAAGTATCGGAAGGGAATCCGTGGTTCGTCTGTTTGGCCAATGGTCGGTAGGGGTTTGGTCCAATCGGTGTAGTATGGAGGGTTGTCCCTTTGTGTGAAGTCAATGTTTGCTTCGGGATTGAGCCAATCCATGTCGTTAGACATAGCTCGAGCGATGTTCTCAAGATGATATTCGACCTCGGCGGCTTTCGAGCTGTCTTTAAGAAATTGGAATGCTTCATTCTTGATTCGCTTCAATTCAGATTTCGTCATTTTCTTCACATGGAACTTTTCTTGCAAAAGTTTTGCGTGCTCCAATGTAGAACCGTCTACCAATTCTTGACCTTCATCGGGGTAGGGAGTTTGATTGACAAGTGTGGAGAACCATTCAAACTCTTTGGTTTTATCGTCATCTAGCCATGAGACAACTCGGTGAGTCGTCTTCTTCTTCTTTTTGGAAGGCCTTGATGATGATCTTGGTTTTACGCACTTGTTTGGGTGTGGTGGGTTGTTGTCGGGGCTCAAGGACCTCTTCATCGTCACCACCCGTATACTCAAAGTAATCACTGTTTTATGAGTCGGGGGTGGTAACTTCGGAATCGTCGAGGTTTATCGATAGAAGACCGAGGTGGATGAGACATTTGTTGAGAAGAAGTTCGTGGTGGAGGAGGTGGCATAGAGGTAGATTTACGGGCCGGCGTTTAGGTGCGAATCCTTATCCTTATCATCGTCATCTCTTGGTCGTTTGGGTTGATCGGTTGACTCCTTGCATGATGATCTGAGTTGAAAATCAAGTAGATTTTCGAAAAATTTAGCTTCATCGAGTAAGCGTTCGGATCGCTTTGACATTTGTATCACAAGTTTAGCGATTAACTTCAGTTCGAGAGAGATCGGCTTCTTTGGCCATTGTATTTTTAACCAATGCTACGATGTTAGGGGTGAGTTATCCGGAAAATATTTCTCTAGTCACACGGGGACGATGTCGAGAAGAAACTTGTGAGTATGATCTCTTCTTTGTCTTTTCAGTTCCTTTTGGACTTTAGGAGCGATATCACGAAGGTACTTGTTAGTAACCTTCGATCATTTCGTTCAGTTCCTCTTTACGATGACTCTTCATGAACTTCGGAACAAATTCCCTTTCTTTCTCCATCTTGTCATGCTCGTCATACATATCTTTGTATGTGATCGACAAAGAAATTTAGCTTTTGTAGAGCACGTTTTCTTTCGACTTGTTTGACGGCTTTGTGAATTCGTTTATGAGCTTAAGAAATCCAAGATCGAGGTGGTTTCTTCACAGATTTGGATGATGATTTTGTTGATCTTTTTGATGGTGGTGGTGATGAGTGAGATGAAGAATCGATGAGGAGGGACATGAGGAGATTCGGGGTCCTTTGGAGGTGCAGAAGTATCCTCCTTGGAGCGAGTTGGAATTGTTGAGAAGAAAGTCATCATAATCTTCTTCGTCATCATGTCCAGATTAAGCCTTTTCTTCCGTCTGTTCCTTAGCTTCGTCATCAGTTTTCTCTTTCTCAGTCTTATTCTTTTCCGGTTCCTCAATGTTAAGATCAGTAGACTCCTTCACAAGCGTTTGTTGTTGCACAAGAGTGGTGGCACGGATCCCTTATCGGGTTGATTAACGCGCATCGGGACACGGTGAAGAGTGGACAGCACCACTTCGATCCTCGGGGCCACCCATTTGATCTTTTGCAAATTCTTGAGCTTTTTGAATTTGTCTAACTAATTTAAACTTCTTCTGTATGGATTGATCCGGTTGCTCTTCTTCTTCTTGAGCTTTCATCATGAGACTCAAGTATGCAGGAGTCTTTCCTTTTCCATGTTAGGCTATTGGACTTGTAGGTTTAGGCTGCTGGAGGAGGGATACGGTTGCGATTGAGAAGGTAATCTCTTCATCGTGTCGATACCATTCGAGCTTTCGTCCACAAGCTTTCTTTGCGGTTCGGGTTTGGGAATTGGGATGGGGCGGCTTCCTTAGATGGAACAGTCCTCTTTGAAGGAGGGTTCCTCTTGAGGAACTTCCTTTGACTCACAGTACTTGCCGTACTTCCTGCACTTCCTCTTTTGGTTCTCCTTACAGGTGTTCGAAGATTTTTCGTCGAGATGACCAACTTTGCCTTGTCTGCTTCCGGATACCTTTTATGCGTTTGAGCTTTCGACATCTTGATTAGAAGGAAATCTGGTAGCACGGCACCTTGTTTCTTTGTAGACGTTTCCTTGATTCTAACAGATAGAATGGGTTCCGTCAACATGTCGTGATTGTTGGGGTCATTGAGCCTCTTGGGAATGTCGGGATGAAGTCCAAGTGCTCTCTGGATCAACAATTTTGTATATCTGATGTAGGGAATCTTTGAGCCAAGTTTGTTGAGAAATGACATCATGTCATCCCAAATCGAGCCGATAGCGATGTGTTGCTTGTTGACCAATGCCCAGAATATTTGCAGTTCCATGAGCTTAGGGTGCTCATAGCGTATCCGCGACGAAGCAGACTTGGTGATAATTATGTAGAGAGTTCTCCAGGGTTGAGGAATACTCTTAAGCTCTACGTGAGAATGCTTGGTGATTACTCCTGTAGCCTCGTCATAACCGATATTGATTAAGAATTGGAGAGTGAGCTCTTGGCGGTGTGGCATATAGTTTGGTTGGATCGACATCGAGGAATTAGGAGAACATGCCTTAAGTCTGCAGGTGTAATGGTGACTTGTTTGTGATTCAGAGTCACCGTCACGGCAGTTTGTCCTTTGACCCTTTCCATAGTGTTCGGAAGCTGTTGGATGTAGATCTCGAGAGCGATTGCGAGTGTGAAAGCATGTTACGTACGGATGAGTCCTCGAGAATGTCAATAGCAATTAAACATGAAGATTTAGAGCAAGTGAGGTTGTCAAAGTCAACACGGAGATTATTCTTTCCTATCTTCATTGGATAGCCATGAGGATAGATATCGGCAATGGAGAGAACTTCAGGTGCATCCATATTCATTTGTTCGACCATGTCGTGATCGAAATAACATTAGCCAAAAGAACCAACATATCGAAAGACATAATGTTAGTCAACGAAGGTCTTATTGTCTTGTTATTGAATGTACAGTGTCAATGATTGTTACGAGTCCTAAGTCACTTGTATATTCAATAGTCCAATGACGTCGTGAAATGTTTAGTGAGTTAGTTAACTTTAAGTTTTAAAGTTTATTTTATCACTTATTGTTCACAACATATCAAAGCGATTTCAGTTTATTAATGACATTTTAGGATTCGTGATGATATGATTAGTTTATTTACAAGTTTGTACACGTAACAATTCATACCGAAGGTATGATCTCGGCTTATGCGTAGGATTGGTAAAGTTATGCGTGAGCGGGAATGATATATGCGTGGCGTAAACTTACGCGTAGGGTCTTAACTTACGCGTAAGAAGTGTTAAGCGTAGGAAAAAGAGACCTTATGCGTAGAGCTTATGCGTAGGCATATATTAACCTTACGCGTAAGGCTACTCGTAAGAGTTGACCTTATCGCGTAGAGGTCCTTGTTCGCATATCCTTCACATGATACGCGTAGTCCCATATGTAGAACCTTATGCGTAGAAGCTACGCGTAAGACAAATCTTACGCATAACAAGCTACGCGTAAGGTGATCCTTATCGCGTAGAGTATATTAACCTTGATTCTGAATATTTAGTGTTGCAAGCATGAAATAAAGCATCATATCATCAATGTTAAACACATAACATTCATTTTATGACAGATCAAAACACATTTGGACAGTTAAAGCGATTCGCGTAGAAGCGCATACGCGTAGTCTAAACCCTAAATCTACGCGTATGAGATCTAGCCATGGAATATGCACCAAAGTTTTTATGGTATATCTTAGATGTTGTGAGAGCATAATGACCAAGTTTTAACACTTAATTTGCAGTGAATCAAAAATACCCAATCTTAAGAACCTTAAACCCTAATTTCAAATTGTTAACCAATTAGTGTTTACGGGTGGTTATAGACCGTGGAAATCATCAATTCAATAATACAAGAGCATAACACAACAATCTTTTTGACCAAAACACTTCACATTTGAAAATACCCAATTCGACTCATAAACCCTAATTTTCAAAAAAAATCATCAATTAGTGTTTACGGGTGGATTTTGATGGTAAAAATGGTATCATTGATGTATTTTGAACGTTTTGACACAATCCATTAACCACAAACACACACATGTTGATTGTGTGTTCATACGCATAAGCGTAGAACACATAATCACGCTTAGAAAACGTTTTAGCCGTAGGATTTTCATGAAATTCAAAACCTTATGATAAAAACATGTTGTGATCACAAAAACACTTACAAGATGATGATCAAAAACCGGTTTTCTTGAGTGAATTTTTGTGCGTAGGATGGTTTTAGGTTTTTGTAATAAATGAGAAGTGAAAGTAGGTGGGAGGGTGTTTTATTAAAATGACTTTAACCTTTTGACAGTTTTGGTCCCTCCACCTTTTCCTTTTTCAAACCAAGCCATTTAACTTCCATTTTGGTTACCAAACGAAGATTTTAGGAAAGAAACTTGACGACACTCCCCCTCGACTTGAGAAAATAATGAAAGGTTATTAATTTAAGTCCGAGGAGTGTCTTTGAACGAGAAAATGTACCACCATTTGTAAAAAATCAACCGAGATATGATAACATGCAAGTACACAGATGTTTTGAAGCGGTTAAAGGATTATTTTCTCCCCTCAACACTTGATCGGAAAAATCTTGAATTTTGAAAGATTAAAGTGTTGTGGAAAAATGTACTTGCAATGTTGAAAGAAACATAGATAGAAGAATATTTTTGTTGTTTTATCGGGTTTTATAATTTTGTATTTTGTTTTTGAAAAATTATTTACAAAAGAGAATTTGGTGTTTGACAGGTTTTAAGACTGTTTTAGGAGATCATCCAATTCCTCTTGAGTCAAACACCTCATACCAATCCGGTGGACCAACTCATTAAACCTAGCGGGAGGCAAGGCTTTGGTGAGAAGATCGCCAATTGGTATTCTGTACCCACAAAATATAATTCAACGATACCACTGTTCCACGTGATCCTTGATGAAATGATATCGAAGATCGATGTGCTTTGATTTCGAGTCTTTGGCGAGTTGCACGAGATTGCAATGGCACTCCGATTGTCGCAATACATCGGGATTACGTCAAATCGTAACCATAGTCTTTAAGTTGTGTTCTCATCCATATGACTTGAGCACAACATGCGGACATGGCTACATATTACGCCGGTTGATGACAGGCGATGTACAATCCTGCTTCTTCGATTGCCAAGACACCAGTTTATAACCAAGAAATTGTAAAGCTCCCGAAGTGCTTTTCCGTGAGTCTAAGCATCCTGCGTGGTCAGCGTCTGAAAAGCGATTAGTTCAAAACCAGAATCCCGGATACGGATCCCCAAGTTAATGGTTCCCTTTATGTATCGGAGGATTCTTTTAGCCTCGGAGAGGTGGGTTTCAGTTGGTCGCGGCCGATAGCGGGAGCATAGATAAGCGGCAAAGACAATATCCAGTCTGCTAGCTGTTAGATACATGAGAGACCCAATAATACTACGGTATTTTGTAGGGTCCACCAATTTCCCATGTAAATCGGCGTCTAGCTTCTTGGTATGAGCCATTGGTGTGGCATAGGTGTCACAGGTTTTCATTCCAAATTTGTTTAACAATTCAAGGGCATATTTGGGCTGACTCAAGAAAATACCACGGGGTGATTGATGAACTTGCAGTCCTAGAAAGAATGTAAGTTCACCCATCATGGACATTTCAAAATTTTTCTTCATTAGTTTTGCAAAAGCGATTGAAAACTTTTATGTGTAGACCCAAAAATGATGTCATCCACGTAAATTTGAACAATTAAGATATGTTCCCGTGATATTGTATAAAAAGAGTTGGGTCAACCGAACCTTTGGTGAAATTATTAGCAATGAGGAAAGATGATAGCTTATCGTACCATGCCGAGGAGCTTGTTTGAGACCATAAAGAGCTTTGTTCAGGTTTGTAGACATGATTCGGAACTTCGGGATCAACGAATCCATCGGTTGGTGACATAAACCGTTTCTTTAAGTTGTCCATTGAGAAGCGGTTTTGACATCCATCGATAGACCGTTATATTCATATGAGCTGCGAGCGCTAGAAATATCGAACGACCTCAAGGCGAGCAGCGGAGCAAAAGATTCTTCAAAGTCTAATCCCTCTTCACGGCGATAACCCTTAGCCACGGGCGTGACTTGTTTCGGATGGCGTTCCCTTGACATCAATTTGTTTTCCAAATCCATTTGAGACCAATGACGTAGACTCCTGTTGGTCTTTCAACCAGTTCCCATACTTCAAGGCGTTTGAATTGGTTGAGTTCTTCTTGCATGGATTCAATCCGGTTGTCTTTTGTCATTGCGTCTTTGATGTTTTAGGTTGATTGGCGGACGGTGAGTGCATAGATGCAATGTTCACCGTCTGTGTGAAGACGTTGTCTCGTAACGGCTGGTTGATTCGGGTTGCCAATAATGTTTTCTAGAGGATGGTCTTTTGTCCATCTATGTGTGGAGGGTTGATGTTGGTATACATTGTGCGGTCGAGGATTCAAATGGTTTGTTGAAGATTCGCGACATCAGTGTGCGGCGATCTCATTAGCAAACGGATTAAAGAACGCATTTGGATCAAAATCTGCAGGTGGGGGTATTTCATTGAGAATATCATCGGTGGTTCATCATTGTTGGAAGCGGTGTGTTCAACTGTTGTGTTGGAGTCAAGTGGTGTAGGTGCATCTTCAACGATAGTTGTTGTAGCAGGTGTATCGGTATAGGAATATTATCGGGTTGTGCGTGAGCGGCGGATACACGGAGCACGTTCATCAATATCGTCACGAGCAGTGGAGCAAATAACCTTTCCATTTGTTGGCGAGTAAGGCGAGGGCTTTCTTGGTGATGATGGGGTTTGGAGAAAGTTTAAGCGGTTGTGACCGGGTTCTAAGCTGTTATACTCAGAAGCCATTTCGGTAAGTTCATCGAAATGAGCATGAATCGTTTCCATCACCTGTTTTGTACGACGATTCAGTTCGGAAACCTTTGGAATTATCACGATATCCGATAAAGACTCAAATGTCAACTTTGGCTTTGAGCTTTCCAAAGTCATCACGATCATTATTCGGATAGCAAAGAGATCCAAATACATGAAAGTGTTTTAGATTCGGTTTTATGTTATGGACAAGCTCGAAAGGTGTTTTGTTGTGGCGTTTGGTGATCATAGAGCGGTTTTGAGTATAGCATGCATAGATACGACTTACGCCCATAAGTAATCTGGGAGTTTAGCATTGATTAACATTGTTCTTGCAGCTTCCACTAGCGTTCGGTTTCGTCTTTCAACAACTCCGTTTTGTTCGGTGTATGCGTGCAATAGATGTTTGATCTTTGAATTCCCACTTTCTCATAGAATTCACGAAGGGTTTTGTTAACAAATTCAGTTCCTTTATGCGTTCGATGATTACGGCGGTGTTGCGGTGAACACGTATTTTTGTGAGAAATGTGATGATCATTTGTGGAGCTTGGTCTTTGCTACGAAGAAAGTAGACCCAAGTCCATCGAGTGTAGTCATCAACAATTACTAAGATGTAGCGTTTGCCATTGATCGTTTGCACGCGCATCGGGCCACACAAATCCATGTGAAGAAGATGAAGCACATCTTTGAGAGCGTGTTCCACCTTTGAAAGAAAATGAGCACGAGTGCTTTTCCCTTGTTCACAAGCTGAGCAAAGGTGATCTTTTGAATACCGGAATCGTGGGAGTCCTTCAACTAGTTTGTGTCGAGCAAGGTTGGTGATGGTTTGAAAGTTTAGATGTGAGAGCGGCGGTGCCATAGCCAAGGTTTTGTTGATGTTGCCTTAGAAAGTAAGCAAATGGGAGAGGAAGCAACCATGTCTTGCATAGAGATAGTGTAGAGACTAGAATTACGAGCGGACATAAGGTCATTTCCTTGTAGATCACGAATGAAACAAGTTTTCTCCCCGAAAGCAACCTCCAAATCTCCATCACAAAATTGACCTCTGAAAGCAGTTGTGACCGAGGCCTTCCACATAGTAAACACTGCTAATTTCGATGTTCCCATTGACATAATCTCCGTAGCCCATGATAGGTGCGAAGTGATCATTCGAACTGGCGGTGCCAATGAACTTTGCAATAAAGTTTGATAACAGTTTAAGATTGCTGTCATGTGTCGGGAACATCCGCTATCAACAATCCAGAGAATGATCGTATCACTGCATTACACACAGGCGACACGGATGGAATAGAAGTAGATGTGGAACCCGAAATGTTAGAGGGTTCCATAGCAATTATAGTAGATATACACACATCAATAGCTTTAGGTATCCACTTAAATCCTAGTGTGTTATATATCCATTTCGGCCATCTATAACTACTCTTTGCTTTAGTCTTAGTGAATTCACTAGGTGGTACTACATTCCTAGGAGGTGAAACTGGAGCTACTGGGACAGCAATGCGTTTCTTAGAATCTAAAGATGGCGGTCTACCAAGCACAGACTTAGAAAGATTAGTTGGCCTAGAGGTATTCCGGTTCTTAGGATTCCTTAAGCGAGAGATTATAGCTTTAGCAACACATTTATCATGGCAATCAAAATTCATACTTTTACCACAAATAACACAAGGTGCATCGGACTGAATATCAAAAGTACTTAACGGTTTAGCATTCGTTACATCACTATTTCTATTACATTTGCTAGGCGCAATATCTATAGTGGAGGCAGCGTGTGTCTTATTCAGAGTCCTAGGGTGTTCTTCTACTTTAGCATTCTTGATTGATCTTTTCTTAGGTCGCAACTTCCTATTCTTGATTGAGTGCTCTTAGGCTGTGAAGTGCGGACGTTTGGAAAAGGCTCAACTATTCTGTTTCAGTAGAAGGAAGCACGTTAGCTACTTGTGATTTGGCAGTAGAGATTCTAGGTGCATGAGTACTAAGTGTTACGGGGGCTAATCTCTTAATGATTGTTGGCGGAAGTTGTTCATACTTTCCTAACATTTCTCTTAACTTGATGATAGTGTGAATCAGATCTTGATTTTCGGACCGAACATTTCGGCAAAATGCATAACTTATTTAGTGTGTGCAAGATAATGATCAAGTTCATTTGATGCTTCATCACGAGTCTTTTTGAGTAAATCAAATATGACACCATATTCCTTTTTAACTTTTACAAGTTCTTGTTCATTTTTTGAGATTTGACACTTGAAAGACACGTTTTGATCATCCAGTTGCTCAATTTTAGAATCGAGAAGGTTTTGCATGGCTGGTTGATTTTGTTTTGAAAAGCAAGTTGTTGATCATGAATATCTTTTTGACACCAATTAAGGCGGCGTATTGCATTTGAAAGTTCGTTTGACAATCGTTTGTTTTCAACTTTAAGGACTCGATCTGAAGCACATTATCAGTGTTCTCAACATTTACCACGAGCAACGATATCGGCAGAGATATTATCAAATGCATATGACAAAGAATTCAATAACACAACATTTTGAACATCCGCACAGATAACATCTTCCAAGAGTCGATCAACATCTTTTCTTAACATTTTCTTTTTACGTTTAGTGTTTGAAATAGATGTTTACGTTTTCTCAGCGTTTTCATGACCCCAAATTCCTTATGAAAATCCTTTTCCCAGGCAATTGCACAACTTTTCAAGTTTTTAACATTAGGTAAAAGATTTTTCGGAAAAATGTCTCTTTGTTCTCGCGCCAGAGGCGATTGAAAATGTTCAACTTTGATTTGGTCGATATTCTATCTCATGTTGTAAAATTTTGAGGCCATGAAAATGTCAAAATATCGAAGAATTTTTCGATTTTCAGGTTGTGAGTTTACTTCACTAATGGAAGGTAAAGGACCATAAGTTTGTGCAAAGTCTGTTTTGGGATTAACAATAGAAGACTCGGGTGTTCTGATGATAACTCTTGGTGTGTTAGAAGAATCCGTTGGTGTGACGAAAGTGACGGTTTTGAATAATTAAAAGGTTTGTTGTAAACAACAGTTTTTAATTTTGATCGACTCTCGTCTTATGCATCTAATTCCTCTTGACGATGATATTCAACAACATTCATAACAGAATTATCAATTTTATATTACTGCCTTTGGAAACTTGAGGATTTGGTTTGAATGTTTTGGTTGAAAGCTTAGGTTTGTAATCGGCAAGATTCGGTCCATATCCATTTGGATTTGGTTTTAAAGTAAACTTTTCAATGGTTGTGACCGACTCGCCATGTTTGTAAACAACAGTTTTAAACTCTTTAAGTTTGTTTTGCAAGCCGATGATTTCTTCAAGATGATCATCTATTCGTTTAGTTGAATGCTTTTTGTATGCAGAGAACTGTTTTTGACAAGTTAACAACTTCGGCCTTAGCTTTTTGATTTTCCAAGGTGAGAGCGTTAATTTGCTTTTTATGTTCATGTTTGAGTTGTTCTATTTCAGACAACAAAGCATTCTTCGAAGCGGCTAGATCACGCATCTGTCGTTCTAAATATTTTTCGTTTTGATAAGATTTGGCAAAGGCGGCTTCAAAACCGTTTTCACGTTTTTCTTGAGTTTTGAAAAAGTTGAGTTGCTTTTGTAAACATTCAAAATCCTTTGTTAACAGTGCATTTTACTTTTCAAGTCTGATTTAATGCAACACATGCTTCAATTTGGGATTGTTGGTCTTGAAGTAACGAACAAGATCGGATGGGGCAAAGGTTCATCTTGTTCAGCGTGAGTCACAACATGATCATTATTTAGATCCTCAAGTATGACCACGGAGTCAATTTGATTATCAAGGGAAACAGGTTGGTCATCTTGATCGTCAAATATAACTACGGGGTCTAGTTGAAAATCGTCGGAATGAGATGTGGATGACTCATTTTGAACATTCGAGCCTTGCGGATCAGGATGTTGGCGGAGATATGAGATCGAGAGATAAATATGGTTTGTTGGTGCACGAGACAAGCCATCGATGTCATACTTGGGCTGTGTCACTCATGTGTAGCCTTGCATATTAGCCATCAACATAACAGTTGCATTGGCACTGCAAGTCCTCCATATCATCATCGAGTCGGCATTTGCCATAAAGCTCTGTTCTTTGTGCGTGAGAGTTCCACCGCTTCATCCTTAAGAGCCTAAAGAAGAGCCTCTTTGAAATAAGCACTGCCCCTAGTCCTTGGCTTTGGGCATGCATTAGCCAGTGTCCCTTCTCATTGCAGTTGTAGCATCGAAGACCATTCAACCCATTTTGAGCATTTCCTGTTCCACCACTTGAGCTCTGTTGTTAGTCCTACCCATAGCATTGAACCCTTGACCACCGCCCATCGGCGACCATAATCCGCGATTCGAACTTCAACCGTCCATTGTTCACAACAGCATGAGTCCGTGTGTTAGATGAGGAGCGAATACGATTGTTGGATTTGTTGGTATAACGGCTAAAGGCATTAGCAATCATAGCAAATCCTTGTTGCAATGCTTGAGCGGATCGGTTCCTCATTAGCTTCAGCGACATATGCTTGAGCAATGTTGTTGTATGGAACCAATTGATTTTGTTGAGGTTGTTGTTGTGAAGGTGTGTTTGAAGCATTTGGTTGAGTTCTTTGGTTGAGGAGAATATCTGTTTTGAGCATATAAGGCAAGTTGTTGTTGATTTTCCGGATGTGTTGGTGGAGCAATTTGAGCACGGAGAATCCTTTCCGGATCAACTTCCTTTTCATGAGGTTTCAAGTAATCGTACAACAATCCGTAGGTAGAATGATGCATGTTCTTCGCTTGGCGGAGAAAAATGACATACTTCTCCCATTCAGGACCAAGACTACTCGGGAACTTAGTATTCACTGCAATTCTTGGCATGATGATGTTGTGTTTATCCAAATCATTGATGATGTCGGAAAATCTATGATGATAGGACTCTAGTGTCTCTCGAGGTTCAATCATGAAGTGTTCATAAGCCAAGTAAATTTTGGATTCCAAATCCTCGATTGAGTCTGATCCTTCCATAAGAAGGCGAATATGATCCCACATTTTTTGTGGAGTCTTTTGAGCATCAACACTACGAAGAATTGGGTTTGGTAATCCTAAGAGGATGTATTCCATTGCAAGTTCATCAACTTCATAGTGTAGAAGTTCGTGGGATTTAAATGCTTGATAGCAATGTTGGTTTGTTCATCTCTTGGTGGAATGGCATTTGGATCTACGGGTACAATGATAGTAGGCATCTCAAATGGACCTTCTAAGATAACCTTCTTTAAGAACTTTCCATGTGGCTTCTTGAGATCACAAAACCTAAAGAACCTTATCACCCATTGATCATAGTTTCTGGAGTGAGCATTGGAGGTCTATCAAGTGATCCAACCTCATGAATTGATTGTTGGTTGCTTAAAGCTTCACACATCTTTGCAAACCAAGTGGGTTCCTTCATAGTGTTCCTTGATGGATGTTGATTGAATTCATTTGTGTATGGTTGAACTTGAGGACTTGGTGGTGGTTGAACCATTTGAGGTTGTGGATTTGCAGCAAGTTGTGGAGTATGTTGTTGATTAAATTGTTGTTGATAAATTGCTTGTTGTTGATTCCATTGCTTATGTTGTGGACTTAGTTGTTGTTGTCGTTGAGGATAAGTGTAAGGGAAATAGTTAGAGTATGGTGGTTGTGACATGTTGAAAAACTTGTGTGGTAAAATGGATCTTTGTAGTCGAATGAACCTTTGTTGATGAAGTGTCCTTAGGTGTAGAAAAGACAAGAACCAAGTAGCACTTATGCGTAAAAACACCAAAAGTTACGCGTAACAATGAGGAGTTAGGCGTAGGTTTTAGCTTACGCGTAAGTAGGATAAAAGCACTAAAGTTATGCGTAGACAAAAGTTAGGCGTAGAAAGTTAGGCGTAGGATTACCTTATCCGTAGACCTAAGTTTACGCGTAAAGTGAATCTTATGCGTAGGATTTCTAGGCGTAAGCTTATGCTTATGCGTAATTTTAGGGTTTTTGCCCAAATGATCTTTTACACTTCACGGTGCAAAAGATATCCAAAGTCGACGTATTTTCGGACTTATCCAAGTAAGAAAACACGGAATAAACCAGGAAAATGAAGATCAAACCAAGGAAAATCTTACGCGTAATTTTAGGGTTTTGATACGCGTAGGATTACTCGTAACTTTGATTTTGCCCAAATGTGTTTCTAAACCAGATTTTTGTTATGGAATAGCTTCAATAGTACCAAAAGAACACAAAAGTGTGAATTTTGATGTACCAAAAGCTGCTAAGCGGGTTACGCGTAGAACGACACCCACGAACAAAAACAAGCTTAAAAGCGTAAATCCACGCGTAAAGTTTGAAACTTTTGCCAAAAACAAGTATTTTAACACCTCAAAACATTGAAAGTACAAGAATCTTGGATTAAAAGTGTAAAAAACGAGTTTTTAAGATAACCAAAGATTGCGTTATCTTTACGCGTAAGACACAAAATCAAAACTTCAAAAACAAACGAGTACACCCAACTATTTGGCGATTGATACCCTTTGTTAGGTCACTAGTTTTACAACACAAGCTTATAAGAAAGGAGATGAGGCGATTGAACAAGTATAACCACACACACACGATATAGTATAATACGGTTTATGCGTAGGAGTATGAAAGGAAATAACTTGAACAACCAACCTTCAAATGAAGGTTATTACATAGTTTATATAGGCAAGGAGCTAGGGCAACACTCCCTCTCCTTCCCTATTCCTTATTGGGCTTGGGTCCAGCTTATGGGCCTTCTACATAAGCTTGACCTTAAACAAACATAAAGGCCATAATAAAGCTACCTATTACATATGAAATATAAATACTTGAAATCCTGTTTAGGAGTGATTCCAACAAAATACCAAAAAAACATGCTTTGTGTGACTATACCCGGTGTTTATATGGTCACTTTATCGGATTAATCCAACAAAATTTGTACATAATTAGTCACACATGTTACGGTTTTGGTTACTCTTTTGCAATAGAGACTAAAAAAAAGTCAAACACGTAAATATAGAGTACCTATGGTACATACGACCTTTTGGTCCTTTCTTGGTAGAAAAATCATGTGTGACTATATGTATATAAATCCTTTATACCAAATTGTAGCCAAATCCACTTTTTGTTCTAGTGCATAGTACATAGATCACCATAAGCTTGAGAATAGATCAAACCTCCACTGCTTTGGCGTAAGCACCTAGGAACAACTATCTAAGAGGTCTTTACAAGGGTTGTAACGTTAGGCTTAGAATTGTAGGAAGTAAAGTTTTGTTGGATAAGGGGATATTTAGTGGTGGCAAGTCAAAAATCTTATGTTACAAACATGTAAAGCATGGCGTTGCTAAGTCCATCAACTCATAACACTAGAATTGAGACAAAACAAACATAAACTTAAAAACATAAATATAAAGATAGATGTAGGATGGTAGCCCATTTTTTTTACATCTTTTTTTTTCTTCTTTTTTATTTCTCGGTTTTTTTTCCATACCTTTTACTCTACCATCCTCTACGATGTATAAAATATATAAAGGGATTTATAGGAGCATCCTACACTTGAGTTTTATTTCTCTAACACTAATTGACCCGAGTTGAAAGATCAAAACACTTTGGGTATTTAATTAGACAAGAATTTGAATTTATCGTTCTTTCCCGTTACTCCATAGAATATTACTTTTACCCATGAGTCCCAATCATCCCAAAACTGTGTACAAAAGATATGATTCGACTTAGCAATCATGCAAGTAACTAGATAATGAATTATTTGAGGGTTTATGTGAAGTAACAATAATGCACTAAAGATGAGTGCATACAAGGTGACTAAAGGCGATTTGGATTGTGTACATTTGGGGGTGGATTGTAAACAATGCTCTTATTGATATTCGGAAAGGGTGAAACATCACGAAAACCACAAAAAGGATAGGCTCTGAGGGGTTAACTAGCGGTATCGTGTACTAAAGATTAGTACATCGTAAAGTGTGGGGTAATTACTCAACGATGTGTAAGATGTAATGATATAATCTGAGGTTTCAACAAGGGTTATCTAATTGCCTCTTATCATTTGAGTTACTCCTAACTACACAAGTGTAGTCTCACTAAGCGATCTCGAATACATCACAAAACAAGTTCTAGAATCTATTATTATACTAAAATTTTACTCATTTAAGCATTAAAATGAATGCTTTTATTCCTAAAGATCTAAAGGCGAGAACCTCACATTTTGGGGTTGAATTTGAGTGGTAGCGTTATTTTGTACTAGTCATATAATTCCTATCCATGAGACAGCTTTAATAAGACTAAAATTTGCTTCGTAAATGTCATAAACTTTAAATTTGGTGCTAAAATTGCCTAAGGAATATTTCTCATAGTTTATTACTAAATTACCAAGGACAAGACAAATGATCAAGTGAGTGAATAGTTTCTAAGTTCCCGTTTTATTCTCCTTCCCTACACTTAAACTGAACATTGTCCTCAATGTTTCTAGAAAACATCAAAGTTATGATAAAGGAAGGTAAGTAAGGAAAAAACTATACTCCTGATTGGCTTCGGTAGGATATGTGTGAAGTTGCGGTTAAATTCTCTTCTAAGAAGAAGGCATAAGTAATAATCTTCATCAATGTGTGTGTTTCTTCTTCTTGTCAATATAACATGCACACTTATAAGAAAAAAACACAACCATAAAATGGTGGTAAAACTATATATGACACCAACTACACTAGAAGCAAGTAAGATATAATGCTTATGGAATGGATGTTTGTAGTTTTTAAGAGAATTTAGACTGGTAATTTCAAAAATGTACAAGTTGCCTTGAGCTTGAGTATTACTGTTTCTACATTCACTGACTTGATGGGGCTTTAATCTAATACTGCGTCAGGTTGTGTCGGACTGTAAAAAGTGAAAATTCTGCTTTGCATTTTTATGGAAAAATTACATCATTAAAACCTGGAAATATTCCTGCAAAACATCCATTATGACTCGATACAAGCATTTGACTCTAACAAACACACATATATATCAATTTCAATAGTTGTAATTCTCATGTTCATGTTCTTACAAACTTAAGTGATTTTCTCTACACTTATCTTTTCGTAAAATACCTTTATATGCAATTAAAATGATTAAAAAACAAAATAAAGCATTTTCACAAAGTCTAACATGAGAATAAACAACAATGAAAGAGATATAAAACACACAAATTGAAAAACAAAACAAGCAAACAATTAAGCATGGGTTGCCTCCTACAAAGCGCTTTTCTTTATTTATAGTCTTATGGTAGCTTCAGTCGCTCTACTTTCCGCATATCTTAGATGCCCATTGAATGCCTTGACTCTTCCTGCATCACAAATGTATTCAGGGCCTAACTCTGAACAAGCGGTTGTAGTAAACTTTATCCTTACAATCAACCTCAGCGGGTATATTTCCCATCTAACTCATCAATGCCTTAAAATTTTTTATTTTTTGTAGGCATTATATATAATTAACATTAGGTCCCATTTGAGAACTTGGCTATTCCTTTTCTTGATCATAAATCATCTTGGTTCCTCAATAAATGGTCTTCCAAGTATCATATCTCCTAGGAATCCATCAATGATGCCCTAACATCTTCAAGATCATGAAATCACACTATCGTGAAATTACCTACAAAGACATGCAACTCTCTAGCTCTCCCAACATAGTTACTTAATTCCCTAGGATAAAAGGGTCTCATAAGTAGGTCTAGCTTTTTGCTCATGATCAATTGTCATAGAGCCTGAACATTATTCATGGAAACATAATTACATGTAAGTGTGATCCCTATACAGTATCCAATCATGCATGGTATCTTAATGTTTCTAAGGGTCACCCTTTTTTATTCATGGCTCGAAGGTGGTGTGATAGTCAACTTTCACGTTATAATGAAGCGATTTCCTTTCCATTAGGGTATGACAAATACTCATTAAAGTTCCTCTTCCTCACTACCCTCCATAATTTCTAATACTTTATAATCTCCTTCCCCAAGTTCATTATCCGAATCATCACTCGTGGATGAAATGCTATCTATAGTACTAGTTATTTCTTCAAGGGCTTTCTCAAGTGCGCTTTCAATTATCCTATTCAATTTATTAAGTTCTCCAATTTCACTAAAGATACGAGCGAGAAGTTGGTTGGCATAGGTCCGTCAAGTGGGTTTTGAGGTGGATGGTTGTTTGGTGGCGGATTGTCACCCATGGTGACAAGTGAACAGGTTACGAACAAAAACACAAAGAAGAGGGAAGGAAGCTAATGAAAATGAGAAAAAATCGTACTTGATAGGAATCAAGCAAAGGAACTAAAAGAGAGAGAAATCATGACTAGCTATTCTATTCTAGGCGGTATACAAAAACTTGATACTGTGGGTTGAGGAATTGAAAACCTCCTTTCTACTGAGCAAGCTTTTAACCCTCTAGGCAGTGAACCTATCTCGTTGTAGTGTAGTATGGGGTAAGCCTGAGGATTGATATGGATTCTCTAGGGGAATAGGAATGCTAGAAAGAAATTATGATGAAGGTGGGGTTGAGATGATTCTTTTCTATCTTTTTTATGTTTTTTTTTTAGAAAGCAAGAGTAAAATCTGGGTCAATGATTGGGGGTGTACTTCTACCGATTTCTCTACTTCTACTAATTATCTAATTTAACTAATTACTACGGATACTTGATGAGTGTGTAAATACTCATCATTTTTGTACAAAATAAACTGCAAAATCATCTGAAAACACTTTCGAAACACATCAAAATGATCTAAATATCACAAATCAGTGTTTTATGTGTTTTAAATGCAAAAATATCAAAAATCGGATGAAAAACATATCAAATTTAAAATTGCAGTTTTAGTCCCCCAAGTTTATAAAATTGTCAAAAAATAGTCCCTGAGCCCAAATTTCAAAAGAAAAGTCACCAAAGGTCTTTTTAAAATCATAAATTGTCATATTTAGTCCTTTGGTAAAGTAAAAGTTTTGAAAATTACAGTTTTAGTCCCGAAAATCCAAAATGGTCAATTAGTCCTTGGAAATTTTCAAAAATGTCAAAACTAGACCCAGGATTATTAAGTTGGCAAAACCAACCTTTGACTACTCTTCATAAGTTACATGTTTGGTCCACAGGAATTAAAGTTTTACATTTGGTCCCTATGTTATTATTTCTACAAACTACTTAGGACCCTAATATAACTTCCCAAGCCCAAACAAATACCACAGCCCAATTCACTTTACCCGGTCCATATCCACAACCCGACCAACCCACCCAACAATATTTAAACATAAACAAACCGCCCTTTGTCCCAGCATCCCATGCTGCTCCCACACCAAACCACCTAAAACTACCTACACCACCTTTGTCCCCCTCCTCTTTAACCTCTCAATGCATTTAATGCAAGACCTTTTGTCTCGATATCAAAACCAGATTTTTCCATAAATTCATCCAATGGCCAAGATGGCTCAAAAGACATCAAAGGTCAGATTTATGTTGGGATTTGCTTTCGAGCAGTGGAGAGTATTTTTTATGCATAAAAGAAGGAGAGAAGCAAGAAGAAAAGTTAGTTAGTTTTAGTTTCTAAAAATTGTATGTCGTTTTTTAATTTGTAGCATCTTAGCTAGTTTTCATTTATGTTTTAAAGTTAATTTGTACTCAACAAAGGTATTCAAGTTATTTAACTCTAATCAAGTATCAATTCAGTTCAAGTTCATTTCCATTTTATAACTTCTTGTTGAATTTTCTAATCAAAATTCATGGTCAAATCATTAGCAGTCTATTTTCAAACTTAAACAAGCTCTAATAAGCTTGTTAAGGCTTGGTTTAAACTTACATTTACATTTCATACAACTTGGGCATTTGGTCAACAAAAGTCAAAATTTGGAGAACAAATGATGCGGGGGTGATGATATGATGGATCGAGAAAGGAAAATGGGTTGATTTAGGTCACTGTAGGTGGATACTTAGGGTAGTAGTTCTCTGGTTTCTTGGTTCAAGCCATAGTGGCTTGGACATCTTGTAAGTTGTCATTTAGTTTATAAGCATAATCATTTTCTTGTCAAACCGATTACAAATCTTGTTCAAATAGCGTATTTAGGATAGTTATACTTGGTTTGATCATTAATATCAATGGATTAGTGTTTTGATCAGTTTTCTTGTTAGCGGTTATTAGGGTGTTTGGAATTCTGATTTAATTGTGTTGAGGACTTGTTTAGTGTATAATTTTGTTTGTTCAAGTTTGTTTGTCATTAAAGACTCATATACTGTCTTACTTGTTGCTGCAATCCAAGAAGTCAACATCCATATCATTTGAATCCAACAGGTTCTTGTTGGATTTTTGAAAAAACTAATCACTCATTTGTGATTAAAAGTCATAAAAAAGGTTGTAATAGCTTCATTACATCATAACAAATCATAATCAATCATAAATTGGATCTAAGTTCAGTTTAGTCAACTGTTCAAGTTTTCTTCAAAAGTCAAAATTGGCAAAAGTCGTTTTTGAGCCAACTACAAGGATTTTTCCTTGATTCATTTTGTGGGTCAAATTTAGTGAGGTTTGTGTTTCAAAAACTTCAATTTGGTTCTCTATCTTATTAGAATTTTTGTGAATTTTTGCAAATATTGTATAAGCTCTAAACAAGCTTGTACTTTGGAGGTCTATTCCCCTGCTCCTGTCTCAGCATTACGAGATTTTCTCGATTTTGTGACTTGTACCAGAATCAAAAGAACTTCTCATGGCATGATTTTGGTACTTGGTCTCCAGTCTTTTCCAAGTTCCAACCCGAGTAGTTTCATTTTGAGCTTATTTCTAAGCTGTGCTAGTGTCTAAAGTCGATTACCTAGCACATTTTTAAACTTATCATCAACTTATCAATTCTGTTGTATCTTGCATATCAGTGGTATTAGTTTGTTTGGAACTCATGTTTTGGTTAATTTAGCTTATTATAGCTTCTTTATAGGTGGTAGCTTTGGTAGCTTTTTGGCTTATCAAGTGCTTATTTCAATAAGCACTTCAACATCGATTCTATATTTCTCCATATAAGCACCTGTTTTTATATTTTTATCAGATTTAGATTATAATTTTAGAGTTTTCCTGAATTTTTCATATTTTTTCTAAGTCATTTTGCTATTTTTCTTGATTTTTATTAGTTTTTAAGCACTTTTAATTAGCTTTTAATACAAAAATTGAGAAAAGGTCAAAAATTTAAGTTTTCATTTTTTCTTAGGTTTAGATAAATATAAAAAGTAGAAAAAAGTAATTTTCCATATTTTCATAAGTCATTTTGTATTTTTTAGTAATTTAATTAGTTTTTAATAGTTTAAAATTACTAGAAAATAGAAAAATAATCAGAAAAATACAAAAATAGTTTGAATTCTATAGATATTAAGACTTTTCCATTTCATAATTTTATTTTTCTAGCTTTATTTCCTATTTTCTTTCATTTTAGGTTATTATTAATTAGTTAAAAATAGTTTTAATTAGATAATTAGTTATAAAAATAATTTTCTTTTTCTATAAATTTTCTTATATCATTAGGATTGTAAAAACTTCATTTTCATATTTTTAGGGTTAATATTGATTTAGTTTCACGTTTTTAGTTGTAAATCCGTAGATTTTGATTTGATTTTATAAAATCATAAAAAACAAAACATCATTTTAATTATAGTGATAGCGTTTATTTAATAGATTTTATCTTTTTAATTTCCTTTAATTTGCATTTGCCTTTGTATCCGTTTGATATTTTACTGTAGTTATAATCATAATTCAAAATCTCTTTTTAGTTCAAATTTCTCGATCACTTTGCTCGTTTGATAATCCATTGCATAGCTTCATTGGGACATAATAACGCGGGAGACTACATACTCCTCGAGATCTTCATTGCATTTGTTCTGAGCGTTTTATACATTACAGTTGGTCATTCACAGTGACCAGTTGTCTTGTGGAGCTTGACAGTTTTCTTGTGAATCAAATTTTTGGCCGGCTAGGGGCTGACGTATTTGTGATTATCTTAAGTCTAGCAGTTAGTGATTTGGATAATCACTCTTTGTTCATACCATCCATCTGTATATGTTTATATTTTCTTATCCAAAATACAAAAATACTCTTCTCATTCCTCTTATCCGTATGATTCTATTTCTCTTACCCCATTGTACATTTGATTCTACTCTTCTTTACCCTCAAAACCGTTTAATTCTATTTCTTTAACCCTCTACATGTTTAATTCTCATGGCGACGTCGATTTATCTCGTTGTTTCCACTTTATAAAGCCGTATGGAAGAGGATCACTCGATTATCAGAATCGATTGTTTATGGCGATGTGTGGAAGGATGGGTGCAGCAAAATATTGTTATGGTGCGAATTATCGATAACTCTCGATGATTCTCCAAGTTTTTTCGACCATCCGCCACAACCCGATGAACCCATTCAAGAACCGGAGACCATAACGGAAGTGGTGGAAATACTAGCTCTCGAGCACACCACTTGTCCCACACGATCTTTGAATGTTCTTGAGACTTGATAGTCATCGGATCAACATGTTGGTTTTGTTGATTCTTTGGATAATGATTCCTCTTCATAACTATCAAATGTCGTTTATTCCTTGTGTGGGTTGTGGTGAGCCTCTTTTTGGTTCACCCTGCATGGATTTGGTGTACGTGTGTACAATGTGGTAATGATATCACAGAATTTATTTTGTTTTGTGGTTCAAGGAATTCATTTGATTATGATCCTAATCCGAATCATTTAAGACCCTCAAACTTTTCCAATACCAACCCATTACGACTTATATGTAGTAACATACCTCTACTTGTGAATTTTGTGGAGGTCCTCACCAGGATTTGAGTGTCAATCCGAAACACGTTTGTCTATGAGCAGTTTTCCAATGATGCTGAACTTTGGTTATAACCAAAGTCCATATGATTCACTGTCCAGACTCAAGCAGTTTTCTTGTTGTATGATGCTAATGGAGGTCCCCATTTCAGCCTTGATTGTCAAATAGGGAACCCAGTTCCTTGTAACAATCATGACTCTCACATGTTTGATACTTTCCAACCTCCGGCACTATCTGGTTCAAACTCCACGAGCGTTGTCTCGAAATCTCCCAAGATTTTGAAAACGCAATGAAAACACTTGAGGATATGATGAGTAACTTTAAGAATCAAGTGAGTGGTGAAAAGACCATGGGAGAATTGCTTGCTTGCTTGAAGAAAATGTTCCTTGATCAGGAAGAATTATTAGCCCTAGAGCATGCGGCTCTAAAGGCGTTCCCAATTCTTAAAGGCGGCTCTATATGATGATGACGAGGAGGTTTTATCCTTTTAAAAATAATATCTCTCAACCTCGGTGATTGGTATTTAACCGTTGAGATTTCATCTCAAACACCAGCGCTATGCAGAATTCACACTCATCTCTTATTATGGGACGAGCATCTCGACCCACTGTTGAAAAGAATCGGGCGAATTCATAAGTCTAGTGTTGAGGACCTTGTCCCAATCCAAGAAGTCACAGTCTTGATCATGTGTGTGACATCCCTCCTCCTCTTGTCTTCTAAAATGATCATGTTGAGATGTTCTCCGATTCTGATGATGATTCGTTATCTTGTGGAGACATCATTTATGTGGAAGATCACCTTCGACTTGTTAGCTTAGAAGAATGATAAATTCGCGTACTTTGAAATCAAAGATGAAGCTCTTCGAGCAACATTATTGACTGTCAGTCTTCTCATTTCTAAAATCGAGGCTTTCAAAGAGAAACCTATTTCATCTCTATCCCCATTAAGGATAGTGACACTCTTCCGATGATTCTATTCCGGAAATGAAAGCCCCCTGTTTTGATAGTATGGGAGAGAAGATTAGTGGCAGTACCACTTCTCATTCTCATAATTCTCTCCCAGATTATGAATCATTTACATTGGAGGAGTTCACCAGTGAACCCACTCATATCAATTCTGAATATGATTCATTCACCTTCAAGGAGTTCTTAGATGAACTCACTCATATCATATCTCACGGGAGTATGATAACTTCTACTTTGATCTAGACACACCGGGATATGTCTAGACCAATTGAGCTTAAATGATGAGATTCATGCAATTATGGATCCTCCTATAGATGAAGATGAGTTAGTCATGATGTTTATCATGATTTTCTATCTCTTCTTCACTATCCCGTCTTCTCTGTTCTTCACTCCCGGGAATGAAGACATTATCTTGATCCGGCATTTCCATGTATCATTTTGAGCGGTTATGTATATCTCATCGGTTGTGGAACTTTCCGTGCTTCATGTTTTCCAACATCTTGAATGAAAGTCCGATGGAATTGTTTCTTCACTTTGCTTCCCCATGAACAATTAATTGAGGTCGAGTCAAGCTAGCGACTTCGGGAATCAAAAGGTACTTTTTACACTTGTATGGGTTTTCACCCATATCCTGACTTCTTTCTATTTCTACCCACCCTAGTGTGGGGGGTTTGCCCACATGTTGTGTATATAAGTGTTTTCTCAAAAAAAAAAATCTTCTTCTTTCTAAATAATGGCGTAGTATTTCCCTTTTTCGTTCTTTGTTTTGGCATAACCGCGGTACTTTCTGATAATGAGGGCAATATTCATTTCTAAGTGTGGGGGGAATTCTCACAGATTTTATCATGTCATTATCCATCCAATTCCCCCGTTTTTGGCCAAAAAAAATTTTTTTTTTTTTTGGAGTAAGTGTTCTACACTTACTCAATTGGTTATCGATCCGCCTTGTCTAATAATCAAAAGGATTGGCTAATCCAGGAGCAAACGGCTCTTGGTAAAGATTTCTCAAATCCGTTTATATGGCTTGCAATTTGCCCAAAATTGTATGGTTCTCAACTCACCATGTCCTAAAAGGTGAAGAGTTGGCTAGCCACTTGAGTTATGGCTTGTGGTAAAGGCGATGGAAAAACCATAATTGGTATTCACTCACCAAAGATAATTCGATAATTTATCTAAGAGTTGGCTAGTCGGAAGAATAAAACTTCGGTAAGACACATCAAATCCGTTATATGGTTTATGATTTGCCAATAAATCGGATGGTTATCGGTGTACCATGGTTCTTGCTTGATGAAACATTTGGCTACTCGGAAGTAATGGCTTTTGTTAAAGAGACTTAAATCCATTAAGTTTTCTCAAAAGATTGCTAGGGACTAGCAATAGTTTAGTATGGGGGATTGATGAGTGTGTAAATCTCATCATTTTTGTCAAAATAAATGAAATCAATGAAAAACTTCCGAAACAATCAAAATGATCAAAATATCACAAATCGGTGTTTTATGTGTTTTAAATGCAAAAATATCAAAATCAGATGAAAAACATATCAAATTTGCAAAATTAGGTTTAGTCCCCAAGTTTATAAAATTGTCAAAAATAGTCCCTGAGCCCAAATTTCAAAAGAAAAGTCACCAAAGGTCTTTTTAAAATCATAAATTGTCATATTTAGTCCTTTGGTGGGAAATCTAAAAGTTTTGAGAAAATTACAGTTTAGTCCACGAAAATCCAAAATGGTCAAATTTAGTCCTTGGAAATTTTCAAAAATGTCAAACTAGACCCTGGGATTATTAAAGTTGGCAAAACCAACCCTTTGACTACTCTTCATAAGTTACATGTTTGGTCCTGGGATTAAAGTTTACACATTTGGTCCTATGTTTATTATTTCTACAAACCTACTTAGGACCCTAATATAACTACCCAAGCCCAAACAAATATACGGCCCAATTCACTTTACCGGTCCATATCCACAACCCGACCAACCCACCCAACATATTTAAACATAAACAAACCCGCCCTTCCTTGTCCCAGAGCATCACTGTCTGCTCCCACCTCGATACCTAAAACCACCCTACACCACCCTTTGTCCCCCCCCCCCTCCTCACCAACCTCTCAATGCATTTAATGCAAGACTAACTACCTCTCGATATCAAACTTGAGATTTTCCCGCCAAATTCATCCAAGCTGGTAACAAAAGACATCAAAGCTGGGTATATTTGGGATTTGCTCGAGAGACGCGTGGAAGTATTTTTATGCATAAAAGGGAAAACAATTGAATTAGTTTTAGTTTTTCTAAAAATTGTATGGATTTTTTAATTTGTAGCATCTTAGCTAGTTTTCATTTATGTTTCAAAGTTAATTTGTACTCAACAAAGGTATTCAAGTGTATTTTAACTCTAATCAAGTATCAATTTCAGTTCAAGTTCAGTTCCATTTTATATGCTTCTTTTTGAATTTTCTAATCTCAAATTCATGGTCAAATCTTATTACTTGTTATTTTTCAAGCTTAAACAAGCTCTATAAGCTGTTAAGGCTTGGTTTAAACTACATTTACATTTCATACAACTTGGGCAACTGGTCAACAAAGTCAAAATTTGGAGAACAAATGATCTTGCAGGGGTGATATGGTCAGATTAGGGAAAATGGGTTGATTTAGGTCCTGTGGGTGGATACTTAGGGTAGTAGTTCTCTGGTTCTTGGATTCAAGCCATAGTGGCTATTGGACATCTTGTAAGTTGTCATTTAGTTTATAAGCATAATCTGTTTTTACTGTCCAAACCAGTGCAAATCTTGTTCAAATAGCTGTATTTAGGATAGTTATACTTGGTTTGATCATTAATATCAAGTGGATTAGTGTTTTGATCAGTTTTACTTGTTAGCTTGATTTGCATTAAGGGTGTTTGGAATTCTGATTTAATTGTGTTGAGGACTTGTTTTTTAGTGTATATTTTTGTTTGTTCAAGTTTGTTTAGTCATTAAAGACTCATATCTGTCTTACTTGTGTGCCTACAATCCAAGAAAGTCAACATCCATATCATTTGAATCCAAGGTTCTGTGGATTTTTGAAAATAATCACTCATTTTGTGATTAAAAGTCATAAACAAAGGTTGTAATAGCTTTATTACATCATAACAAATCATAATCAATCATAAAATTGGATCTAAAGTTCAGTTTAGTCAACTGTTCAAGTTTCTTCAAAAGTCAAAAAGGCTGGTGTTTTTTAGACCCAACTACAAGTTTCCTTGATTCATTTGTTAGGTCAAATTTAGTGAGGTTTTGGTGTTTCAAAAACTCAATGGTTCTCTATCTTATTAGCATTTTTGTGAATTTTGCAAATATTATAAGCTCTAAACAAGCTTGTACTTTAGGTCTTTATTCCTGCTCCCTGTCTAGGCATGCTGAGATTTTCTCGGTTGTGCTGCTTGTGCACGAGGGCTCAAAACTTCTCATGGCATGATTTTTGGTACACTTGGTCTCACCCAGTCTTTTCAAGTTCAACCAGGTAGTTTTCATTTTGAGCTTATTTCTAAGCTTGTGCTAGTGTCTAAAGTCAGTACCTAGCAATTTGTTTTTAGCTTATCATCAAAACATCAATTACATTTGTATCTTGCATATCAGTGGTATTAGTTTGTTGGAACTCATAGCATTTTGGTTAATTTAGCTTATTATAGCTTCTTTATCAGTGTGGTAGCTTTTGGTGAGCTTTTGGCTTATCAAGTGCTTATTTCATAAGCACTTCAACATGATTCTATATTTCTCCATACAAGCTTTTGTTTTTTATATTTTTATCAGATTTAGATTATAATTTTAGAGTTTTCCTGAATTTTTCATATTTTTCTAAGTCATTTTGCTATTTTTCTTGATTTTTATTAGTTTTAAGCACTTTTAATTAGCTTTAATACAAAAATTGAGAAAAAGGTCAAAAATTAAGTTTTCATTTTTCTTAGGCTTATATAAATATAAAAAGTAAAAAAAGTAATTTTCCATATTTTCATAAGTCATTTTGTAATTTTTAGTAATTTAATTAGTTTTTAATAGTTTAAAATTACTAGAAAATAGAAAAATAATCATAAAAATACAAAAATAGTTTTGAAAATTCTATTTTGATATTTTTAGACTTTTCCATTTCATAATTTTATTTTTCTAGCTTTATTTCCTATTTTCTTTCATTTTAGGTTATTATTAATTAGTTAAAATAGTTTTTAATTAGATAGTTAGTTATAAAAATAATTTTCTTTTTCTATAAATTTTCTTATATCATTAGGATTGTAAAAACTTCATTTTCATATTTTTAGGGTTAATATTGATTTAGTTTTACGTTTTTAGTTGTACGTCCGTAGATTTTGATTCGGTTTATAAAATCATAAACAAAAACATCATCTTAATTATAGTGATAGCGTTTATTTAATAGATTTTATCTTTTTAATTTCCTTTAATTTGCATTTAAGCCTTTGTATCCGTTTGATATTTCTGTAGTTATAATCATAATTCAAAATCTCTTTTTCGTTCAAATTTCTCGATCCTTTATCGTTTGATAATCCATTGCATAGCTTCATTTGGGACATAACGACCGGGGAGACTCTATACTCCTCGGATCTTCATTGCATTTGTTCCGAGCGTTTTAAGTGCATTACGTCGGTGGTCATTCACAAGTGACCATTTTGTTGACTGACTTGACGGTTTTCTTGCGAATCAAATTTTTGAAGCGGCGCGTATTAATGCTTGATTATCTTCCGTCTAGCAGTTAGTGATTTGGATATTACTCTTTGTTCATACCATCCATCGTATATGTTTATATTTTCTTATCCAAAAATACAAAATACTCTTCTCATTCTCTTATCAAGTATGATTCTATTCTCTTACCTCGTACCATTTGATTATTCTCTTCTTTAACCTCAAAACCGTTTAATTCTATTTCTTTAACCCTCTACATGTTTAATTCTCATGGCGATGATCGGTTATCCTCGTTGTTTCCTTTGCAAAGCCGTATGGAAGAGGATCATTTCGATTCAAATCGGATATTTATGCAAGCGATGTGGAAGGATGGGTGCAAGCAAATATTGTTTATGCAAGCGATGTGGAAGGATGTGTTCACTTAGATGCTATTACTCCCTAGTTATCTTTTATTGGTCGGTTGAATTGTCACGTCCTTTATCTTAATGCGTTGTACTCCTATTAGTCATAGGGGGTGCGTATTTCCTAGCTCTATGAGGTTATCTCTCCTATAGGATTCACGGGATCGGCAAGCACAAGACTACTTCCTCCGAGCACCATATCGTCTTCAAGCATACTCACGCAATAAATACAACGAAAGCCTAGTTGCACTCCTAAGCATATATCAATTAAGACAAGAGACAACTTAACAACAATCAATAACTAGGTTTCATAGATCTGAGCAAACACACAAGTAATTTAGTAGACATGTTGGAAGGCAAGCTTATACACAATCAATTGAAGATGGGGTAGATATGATGATAAATTGGAATAACAAACTTATCTTGATGTGTAAAATAGGGTATGGGACCACGGAATCTTGTCAAGTCGGACTAGTGACTTGGGTTTGCTCTCAAAATTCTACCTCTTAAATTCAGAAACATCAAATTCTATATATAGATTTACAATCGCAGTGGCGTCGCCTTTTGCATGTGACGCCGTCAGGTCGCCGTCATTAGGGTTTCGTCTTGGCCAAGTCATCGATGGGACGACGTCACTTGAGAGTTATGATACCGTCGGTCTTTAGTTGCGATGTCGTCTGAATCTTGGATCTGGGTCGTCTGGAGTGAAAAGTGTGAGTTACGCCCTCCATGTATTAGGCGTGACACCGTCCTAAAGACCAGAAATTCCACTGAGCCGTTGCGTGCACTTTTTGATCAAGTCTTCATAGAGGGACGGCGTCGCTCTTTGAATGGGACGCCATCAGGTTCTGCTGAGCAGCTTTGAGTGTCTTCGATCTTGACTTTGCCATTTTCTTCATGTTTTTGCTCCTTTTCGTTCAAATATGCTTCATTCCAGCATTTTGCTTCCAAAAGACCTAAAAAGTGAAAAGGAACGATTTTAAGCAGTAACGAATATAAAATGTGTCGAATTAGGGTGAAAATGACTCCCTAAAAGCGTGCGTTTTAAATCCTTATCAGTGGCGTTTATTGTAAAGTACTATAAATACCTTCTACCTCCTAAAGTAGAAGGTTGGAGCTTCACAATATTACATCACTTTCTCTCACTAGAAGTTCCCATTCTCTCCATCTTTCTCTCTCTAAAACTCATTTGGTTCGAACCATATTAAGTGTGTTTCTGTGTTTATGATAACCGATATGTTCCAATTGGTATCAATAGCCATGGTTTGATCATCTACTTTGTGTGTTCTTGGATTCTTGATTGATTATTCATAAGTTTTGGTTTGAATGAGTTTAGATACATTTTCACTCTTTTGATCTTATTTAGTGTTAAAATTTGGACTTTGATTGTACTTTTGTGTTTAGGATCATCATATTAGTTTAGTTTTGGGTTTGGAAGGATTGATTCATCTTGGTTGTGGTGTTTTTGATTGAAAAACTAAGGTTTTTTGATAAGTTCTTGTATGCGTTTTGAGTCTCGGATCATTGTTCTTGATTGCGGTTTGGTATATAGTTGGTGCGTTTTGATCTTTACTGGCTGCGTTTTGGTTTGTACTCGCTGCGACTTGAGGTGATTCAGGCTGCGATTTGTTAGAATTTGACTGCGTTTTGAGTTGGAAGGGACAAAAGGACAAGTAGTGGTTGTACTATTGAAAGTGACTTGTGCACTGCGTTTTGATCTTATGCGTTTTGACAAGTTGCGTTTTAGTTAAGATTGCGTTTTGTTTCTGTGTTTTGTCAAAGGCTGCGTTTTGTCAAACCTGCGTTTTGTCTCTTGCGACTTGGTTCACTGCGTTTTGATCTACTGCATTTTGATCTAGTGTGTTTTGACTAAGTGCGTTTTGACCTAGTGCGTTTTGACTAACTGCGTTTTGTCTCTTGAGATTTGACACTTATGATTTAAGTTCTATGGTTTCCTCTTGTTTAGTAAAATCCCGCGAAAGATTCTATTTCTCGGTTAAATCAAAGAGTAGTAAAATACCGTGTACTTAGGAATCATGTCTACTGTTGCAGATGACGTTCAAGCTACTGGGTCCGATACCCGCCCTCCTATGCTGGATATAACTGATTATGACTCTTGGGCACATAGAATCAGGTTGTACTGCTTGGGCAAAGAGAATGGTCTTAACATTATTTAATCAATTGATGAAGGACCATTCCAAATGGGAACAACCAGAAATCAACTTGAAGCTGGTGCAGATGGAACTGTCACTTTGGGTTTGGATAGACCAAGGACTTATGATGATCTCAATGATAAGGAGAAGAAAAGATATGATGCTGACATTAAAGCTTCTAACATCTTACTTCAAGGTCTACCAAAGGACATTTACAAGCTGATCAATCACAATACTGAGGCCAAAGCAGTTTGGGACAATGTCAAGATGCTTCTCTCTGGCTCAAAACTGACTAAGGAAGATCGAGAGTCACAGCTATATGTGGACTTTGAGAATTTCAAGATAAACCCAGGGGAAAGCATTACAGAGTATCATGTGAGGTTTCAAAAACTTGTGAATGATATAAGAAACATCAATATGACTATGCCAAACATCCAACTCAATTCCAAGTTCGTAAACAACATCAACCCTGAATGGCACAGATTTGTTACTGCAGTCAAGTTGAACAAAGGATTGAGAAACACTAACTATGAGCAGTTGTATGCCTACTTACTTCAACATGAGAAGCATGCTACATTTGAGCATTTGATCTTGGAGAAATTCCACTCTAATACTACAGCTGCAAACTCGTCAAATGACTAAACTGCATTTGTTTCAAATGTGAGGTTAAGCACTCGAGCATCACAAGTCATACCATCCTTTCAGAATCAGAATCAGAATTAGATTACCATACCAGATTCAGGATTTACCCCAACTGACATGTTGATTAAAAACCTTGCAAACCAAGTGGCTATATTGGTTCAACAGTCCAGAAACTCACTTCCCCAAACCAATAACCAACTTAAAACCTCATCTAACCTACACAATCAAGCCACAGTGGATGATGGAAGGGTTTTGGTTCATAGTGTGCAAGGAAGGCAGAATATGAATACATGGAATGTTGCACGGGGAAATGTTGGAGCTGGAACTGGTTACATGGGTGATGGAGGTGGTTATGTGGGTGCTCAGAACAGATGAAGGATTGTAGTTCAGGGTCAAGGAAATCATATTAAGTGTTACAACTGTGGAGGAGAGGGACATATTGCTAGGAACTGCACTCAACCTAAACGTCCATAGAATGCTGAGTACTTTAGAGATAAGATGTTGCTGATACAGGCTCAAAACAGTGGAGTTGTGTTGGATGATGAGGAGTTGATGTTTCTTGCTGATGGGAATGCTAAAACATATGATGCTGATGTGGATGAGCAACCAGTATATGATTTGGCACAAAACAATCCCAATGTCTTCCAGGTTGCTGAATGTGATGCATTTGACTCTGATGTGTATGATGAACCAACGACACAGACTATTTTCATGGCTAATATTTCTCCAATGGTTTCATAACCTCGACAAGCCAGTCCCTCCAATGCTTCTATCATATCAGAGGTACTAAAAACATATGATATGGTTGATGAGCAAAAGATTCCCAACAAAGTACAACCAACAGAATTCGTTGGGTCAGATATTGCAAATATTGGTAATAGCAATGTTGTCCCATATGAGCAATATGTGAAACACGATGAAAGTCTTGTTGTACCAAATGGTGCATATTCTGCCGTTAATGATGAATATGTGTTTGATGAGTACACTGAATATGTGCCTGATGATTCCATGACCACTAAACTAAATATATATAAGGATCAAGTTGCCATCTATGAACAGCGTACTAAATTTGGGCTGACCACCCGTGAGCAGGAAATGGATAGCAAAATGCGTACATTGATTACTAAAAGTAATTTAAGGGAAGAAATGTTAAAACAAGAGTTAAATTCCTTACAAGAGAAACTTAATAAAACTGTTAAGCAAAAGCAGGAGCTTCAAGAAAATGTTAAAACGCTTAAACAGGAATTCAAAGAAAAAGAATCAAAACTCCTAAATGATTTCTCCAACCTTAAGACTTTAAAGAACAAACTTGAAAACAAGTTGTACGTACAAAGCAACACCATTCAGACTGCTCACATGATTTCAAAGAACAGAGTATTAAGTGATAAACACAGTATAGGCCTTGTCGAAGATCTAAATCCTGCGTGCCTTAAGAAAGCAAAAAAGGCTCATAATGTGATTTATGATGGTAGTGAGATTCTTAAGCCCAAACAAAAGCCAACTTGTGTAGAGAACACTGAAAAGGACATAGAGCTAGAAAATTCCTCTAGAGAGAAAATGGATAAGAAATTGAAGGAACCTATGTGCGTGACTCATAACTTAAATTTCCAAACTCCCAATTACACTAAGAAAAACTTCTTAGCCACGTTGAAACCTCATACTCAGTTAACCCCTGAACAAGTCTTATGGAAGGTAGATATGGATAAGAGAAACGCATAAGAACTTGTTAAAAAGAATCCTCCCCTTAGGAAATTGCCTGCAGCTACAGTGTATCCTCCCAATACACCAATGCATTTAGTGCCTAGAACTCTTCCCACTCAAAGCAAAACCTTAATTAGCATATACGTAATTTACCAAATATTTGTTGATTTCGAGAAAACATGTAAGAAGAGAATCACCCTAACAGGTATTACTGAAGGGGAAAGGGTTCTGGGCAAAAAAAAGAGTGTTATCTTACAGAGGTTATTCCATTCTTTTAACAGTTAAAAGAACAATTCGAGGGTATTCAAAAGGCCTTAGATACTAAAGTTAAAAAAATGAAAAAGATGTTTAATGAAATGGAAAACGAGGTTAGAATTAATGAATGTGAGCTTAAAAGCAATAAGATTGAGAGGAAGAATATTCACATCCTTAATGAGAATTTGATTTCCAGATGCATTGCCCAGGATGTGTTTTATACTGTCACTAATTATGCTATTACTGCTTCTCAATTTCATGATTTATCAATTGCATTTAAAGTTTCCCAAGATCATGTCAATGAGCTTGAGACTGAGAATTCAAAATTGCATGACAAAATCGAAAAGGATGATCATGATAACATGGTCAGGCATTTTTCTAAATTAGAAGTTGAATATCTTGATTTACAATTAAAATATCAACATCTTGAAGAAAGAATCAAAACCTCAAATGCCAAGACATCTTCGGATGCTCCTGAGTTTGATGCATATTTTGAAATAAACTCACGTGATGAACAGACTCAAGCTCACTACAACACGATCCGAAAGTTGAAAGCTCAAATTTCCCAATTGAAGGGAAGTAGGAGTGAAGTGGTTGGCACTCAGATACCTCCGCCTTTAGATTCTCAGAATTTCGAACTTAAAAACATCATCAATAAATTGCAAAAAGAAAATGAATGTTTTCAAGCTGAAATTTGAAAGGTTAAGTTGCAAAACAAAAAGTTATGTGATTCAGTCAAGGTTAATCATGATAAACACATTGAAAAGATAACTTCTTTGCTTAACGAAATTGAGAATCTGAAGCGTATGGAAAAAGGGAAATTGCCGATTCCCACTTGCAATTATTATGTTCAAAAGGTTTCTGCTTGTAATAATTATGCTATTGATGTGTTGTATATTCCCCCTCTTCTTAGGAATAATGAACTTGCATATCAAGCATATCTTTCGTACCTTAAGGATAGTTTAGAGGGTCTCTGTGAGATTATAGAAGATGATAGAATAAAGAAACCACTTGATAGTGCGGTTGCCTATGTCTGCATGTATATCAAACGATCTCAGGAACTCTTAGAATATGTCATTGCTACAGGTCCTAAATATGGTACTAGGCGAGATAGAATAGTTGCACACACTTTTATGCCTAGAGTCAAGCTTGTTACCTTTGATGTGCATCCTAAAGTCTCAGAGCCCAGCACTTCTAGGCCAGAAATGCAAAAAATAGTAAAACCAACTAATATTCCCGTCGTTCCTTCTATAGGAGTAAGCAGTGACACTAAGGTTAGCGGGTCAAAGCCTTCAGGCAATACAAAAAAAGATAGGACCTCGCGAGCTAAAAGTGATCAAGAGAAGGGAGTAGAAGACCACCATAGGAATAATAAGTTTGAGTTGAATAAAATGAATCGTGTTGATTCTAGTATTAGCTATAAGCGTACTGTAATTAATTCAAATTCTACTACTTCTTGCAAAACATGTAATGAATGCAAAACATGTAATGAATGTTGTGTCTTATTTGAGGCATTTTGTTAAATACCCAATGGATAATGCAAAACAGGTTAAGCAATCTTGGAAACCTACAGGAAAAAAAAACATACGGGCTACCATCCTACATCTATCTTTAAATTTATGTATGTTTATTTCAGTTATCTAGAGTTTAGAGTGTCGAGTCTTGGCTTAGCAACGCCATTCTTCTCATGCTTGTAACATAAAGATTTTTGACTTGCCACCACTAAATCGCCTATCCCACCAAACCCTTTGTTTCCCTACCGTAAGCCTAACATTACAACACTTTTTAAAAGACCTCTTGGATAGTCTTTCCTAGGTGCTTACGCCAAAGCGATGGAGGTTTGATCTAGTCTCAAGCCTATGGTAATCTATGTACTAGGACCGGTTAATGAGTGTTTATCTTCCATTTCTACTTTGATATATTTCATATACACCCGAGAGATGTGAGTATCCAAACACCCCATGTGAGGTGCTAGTATGTAATTTCCGTGCTTGTTCTGACTTTTGCGGGGCTTATATGTGTTGTGAATTGTTTTAAACCAATGCTTCATGACCCCTAACTTATAAATTAATTGGCTAAAAGCACATTTGCTTGAGGACAAGCAAATACCAAGTGTAGGGATATTTGATAAGGATTTAAAAGGTACCATTTTGAGGGGTCATTTAAGCCCTTAATTGATCAGTTTTGTTTCCGTTACTACCTAATTTTGTTCCTTTTCACTTTTTAGGTCTCTTGAAGGCAAATTGCTGGAATGACACTTATTCGAACGAAAAGGCGCGAATATATGAAGAAAATGGCTAAAGTCAAGAATTGAGACACTCAGGCTGCTGGAATTGAAGGTGACGGCGTCACTGCTTAACTGCGACACCGTCGTGCCCATTTTGTGACGGCTCAGTAGCCAAATTGCTTAATAACAAGTGACGGCTTCAGGTATTAAAAGAGTAGGGAGTCGCAACTCAGACGGCCTAGATTTGATCCAGACGACGTCAGAGACTGAAGGGACGGCGTCACAAGCACAAGGTGACGCCGTCGCAAGACTAACGTGGCCAAGACAAAACCCTAATGACGGCGACCCGACGGCGTCACAACCTAAAAGGTGACGCCGTCGCGATTGTAATATTATATATAGAAACCGAATTTTTCGGTTTTCAGTGTGTAGTTTTGTGGAGTAAAAACCTAAACCGAACCAAGGCTGTCTTGTACAGTATTTTAGGGTTCCATACCCTATCTTACATCAAGATAAGTGTTTTACTTCATTAATTCAATCATGTCTTCAATTAATTGTGTGTATGCTTGCATGTTTTCCATGTCCGGCTAATTTACTTGTGTGTTTGCTTAGGGAATATGAAACTTGATTATTGAATATTGATTGGTTGTCTCTTATCTTAATTGTTAAATGATCTAGTATTGCGATAGGTCATTCGTTGTGTAGTTAATGCTTGATTAATCTTTGTGAACCTTAGCATATAGTAACCTAGAGTCATTGTAGGCTAAAATATCCGAAGAGTACCTTAGAGTTTAGTTTATAAATCCTAGAGATTTTGTAGGCAAGAACCTTTGCTAGTTTCAAAGAGTTAGGGATAAACGCATACTTTACGAGCTTAGACACACAATGCGATTAAGAATAAGGACGTGACAATTCAACCATCAATAGGAGATAATTAAGGAGTAATACAACCTAAGTAAACACATTCTTAAACTATCATACGAGCACACAATAATTAGACATAGACTACCCACTAGTTAGATTAGATAATTAGAAAAGTAGAGTAATCGGTAGAAATACCACCCCCAAATCCAAACCCCGAGATTCGTACCTTTCCATTTCCTAAAAAACATAAAAAGCACAAAAATAATCTTCCTCAACCCCAACCTTAGCATAGTAATTCCCTACTAGCATTCCTATTCCCCTAGAGAATGATATCAATACATGTGGCTTACCCTAATACTACACTACAACGATTAGGTTCACTGCCTAGGGTGTTATAAAACTTGCTCGACGAAAAAGAAGTTCTTTTGACCCTGAACGCGCTTCGTAAAATGTCATCAAGTTTTTGGCGCCGTTACCGGGGAATAGAATAGCTAGTTAGGAGTTCACCTTGTTTAGGTTTCCTTGCTTGATTCCTATCAAGTAAGCCTTTTTTCCCATTTGTACCTTCCTCGTAGTCTATCCCCCTTCTTTGTGACCTTTGTTCGTAAAACCCCATCACTTTTCATCATGGAAGGTGATAACCCACCACCATTCATCAACCTACCACCAAATGACCCGCCAAGAGCCCGTACTCTTGGTGAATACTCGAGACCAAGCCACCTAGGCTATAGAAACACCATTGAGCTTCCCGACCAAGCCCAAACTACGGCCCTGCGATCCGACACCATCCGGTTGGTGCAAAACGGATGTGCATTCCATGGACTTCATTCCGAAGATCCTAATCAGCATCTTAAGGATTTCCTTAAAATTGTCGATTCCATCGACCTCGATGCTACTACTCGGGAGACCACGTGCCTGCGTCTCTTCCAATTCTCTCTACGGGACCAAGCTAGTAATTGGCTTGAGCGACTTCCCGCCGGCTCCATCTCAAGTTGGGATGATCTCACCTCTCGTTTCCTTGCTTAAATTTTCCCACCAGGGAGAACCACTAAGCTTAGGAATGAAATCTTGATGTTCCAACAACATCAAGGTGAATCTCTCTACGAAGCATGGACTCGATTCAAGGACTTACTCCATAAAGTCCCTCATCACGGCATTGATCTTTGGCTTCAAGTCCAAGTCTTCTATGATCATGTCAACTTCCCCAATAAGCGATCCATTGACCAAGCGGCCGGTGGAAAACTTAGTGATCTCACCGCGGAAGAATCGTGGGGTATAATAGAGGACCTTGCTCTCTATGACAACGAAAGTTGGAATGACCCCCGTGAGTTGTCCAAAACCGTAAAGGCAATCTCCTTGCCTTCCCTTGACTCACAATCTTCTGACCGTAGGATGCTCGAGCTTGAAGATCAAGTCAAATTCCTAATGAGCTCCTACAATAATCCTAAGTCTTCACGCCAAGTGAACAAAGTTTCTTCCTCATGTGAGCCATGTAGTGATCCTCATAACACTCATGCTTGCACAAGATTCCCCAAAAAAGCTTCCGTTGACTACGCATCCTCGCGTACCAATGGAACGGGAGGAAGATTCCCTACAACACCCAGACCTAGGACTTTCAATGACGCCCGAGAAGCGTGGAAGGGCAAACCCGACTTATATTGGGGACAAACTAAATAATTCACATCTAATGATTTCTCTTGGCCCCCATCTCATGGCCCTACCCAACAAAACATAGAAAGGATGTTACAAAACATAGTCGCATCCTAAGAAGCTCAAATAGCTAAGCTCTCGGATCGTTTTAACCAACAACAAGCCGGTATGGATAGGAAGATAGATAACCTTATGAAAGTCATAACTAGTGATAGGAAGGTTAATGCTATCTCAACTCCCGAAGCTCTCGGTGTAGAGATTAAGGACCTAAGTAAGTTAGCTAAGCATGTTCAATTCGTCAATACCATCACCTTAGTAAGGCCCAATAGAACAAATGACGACGCGAACCAAGAAATGGTACTTGAGGTTAGTGAAACTCCTAAGGATGAAACAACCGAGGAAGTAGGTGAAGTAGGAAATGACTATTTCAATAAGTTTCCTACGGAAGAAGAGCTCTCTCGCCACCCACATTTAGTACGAGACCTCCGTCACATGTACGTTAGGAAAAACCCTAAGATCAAGTTTGGGAACCCTTGGAATCTTAACATACCATCTTGCATAGGACACCTTTTTGTGGTGAAAGCATACATTGATCGCAAGTCCCCAATAAATATCATGACTAGCACCTATTATAATTGGGTAATGAAGAAGCATATCCCAACTAGGCAAGACCCCGATAATCCTAGGGTTAGTTGCAATTTTCTTGGTAGAGTTAAAGGATTGCCCGTCTATGTAGGTAGTTTCATGTTTCCTATGGATTTCATAGTGGTGAATGATATTAGTACGGCCATAGATCCTAGCTTGTCCCACGTTATTCTAGGAAAGCCTTTCATAGAAAACACCGGGATGACTTATGATCCATCGTTAGGGATAGTAAGATTCAAAGATGAGACCGATGATGTAGCTTACCAAATGCCGTTTAAGATTGAGAAGTTTTCATCACTCTCCAATGATGAAAAGGAACTTAAACTAGCGGTCTACTATAGGAATGAGGAGGATAAGGAGAAGGGAGTAGATTATGTAATGGCCAAGATTCTAGGTTTCTATAAGGATTGCTTGAAACTAGGACCAGAATATAGGACCAATTGGGGAGAAGATGACCTTTTAGAAAAGTGCATCATAGGGCACTTCTACAACTTGGAACCCCCCAATGGAGACCGTCATGAGGAAGAAGGTGACGGTAGTGAAGTCACGTAGGAGCACGACTTCGAGTCTAGCTACAAGACTCATAAATAAAGAAAAGCGCTTCGTGGGAGGCAACCCATGCTTAATTGTTTGCTTGTTTGTGTCGTATATATTTTATTGATTGATTGCTCTCATGTTTAACTTGTAAAAATGCTTTATTTTGTCTTTAACCTCGTCTTAATTACATATAAAGGTATTTTACATAAGGGATAAGTGTAGGGAGGATTACACACGTTTTCAAAAGAAACGTAAACATGAGAATTTCAATCAATTAAAAGATATACATGTGTGTTTGTTCGAGTCAAATGCTTGTATCGAGTCATAATGGATGGTTTTGCAGGAATTTTTCCAGATTCTAAAGATATAAATTTTCCAGAATTTTTTCCAGAAAATCGCAGACCTGTTTCTGTCAGGATAACCTGACGGCGTCAGGGTCGCAACCTAACGACGTCAGGAAAGAGTAGAAACAACTGATTACTTTTTCTCGTTTTCTGTGCTGCTTATAAATTTTTGGAATTTTTCAGGTCTTAATTTTCCAGAAAATCTGTAAACATCCATTCCACAAGCATTATATCCTAGTTTAGTAGAGTCTTGTATATATATTATTACCGCCGATTTTACGCGAAGGTTTCGTTTGTTTTCTTCAAGTGTGCAGGTTTAATTTGTCAAGAAGATTATACAAAAGATTGGAAGGAGCGTTTCATGCATAACATTCTTCTTGAAGAAAGATTTAACCACTACTTCACACATGGATCCTACCGAGCTAATCAGGGGAGTACTAGTTTCTTTCGTTTTTAATTACCTTCTATTATCATAACTTTGATACTTTCGGGGAACATTGAGGACAATGTTCAGTTTAAGTGTAGGGAGGGAAAATAAAACGGGAACTTTGAAACTATGCTTATCCTTGATTATTTGCTTTGTCCAATTGCAATTGTGTAATAAACCATGAGAAAATGTCGGTTAGGGTAATTTTGACACCAAATTTTTAATTTTTCATGACGTATAGGAGTGGGCCATTAGTCTAAACAAAAGCGTCTCATGGATAGGAAGTTGCATGACTAGCACAAAAACCCTTTACCACCTAAATTCCACCCAAAATGTGAGGATCGCCCTTAGATTAGTAGGAATTAAAGCATTCATCTTTAATGCTTAGAGTGTGAATCGGTAGTATATTAGATTCTAGAACTTGCTTTGTGATGCATCCCGAGATCGCTAGTAAGACTACACTTGTGTGGTTAGGAATAACTAAATGATAAGAGGCATTAGGATAACCCTTGTTTGATACCTGTAATATAATTACTTCTTCCACCTCGGTGAGTAATTCCCCCACACCCTTGCGTTGTACTAACTTTGTATGCACTCACTTTTAGTGCATTATTGTTATCATACTAAACCCTTAGTTCAATTATCTAGTTGCTTGCATAAGTTGCTAAGTCGAGTCATATCCTCTGTACACAGTTTTGGGATGATTGGGACTCATGGGAAAAGTTAAAGTTTATGAAATGAAGGGAAGGAACGTTAAATTCAATTTCTCTTTATTTGCGTAATAATGTACTCCAAGTGTTTTGATCTTTTCAATTCAGGTAAAATTAGTGTTAGAGTAATAAAAACTCAAGTGTAGGGATGTGCCTATAAATCCCTATTATTTTGATATTATCGTAGAGGATGGTAGAGTAAAAGTGTATGAAAAAAAAATCGAAAAAAAAGAAAAAAAGAAAAAGAAAAAAATAGAGTGTGAAAAAAAAACATACGGGCTACCATCCTACATCTATCTTTAAATTTATGTATGTTTATTTCAGTTATCTAGAGTTTAGAGTGTCGAGTCTTGGCTTAGCAACGCCATTCTTCTCATGCTTGTAACATAAAGATTTTTGACTTGCCACCACTAAATCGCCTATCCCACCAAACCCTTTGTTTCCCTACCGTAAGCCTAACATTACAACCCTTTTTAAAAGACCTCTTGGATAGTCTTTCCTAGGTGCTTACGCCAAAGCGATGGAGGTTTGATCTAGTCTCAAGCCTATGGTAATCTATGTACTAGGACCGGTTAATGAGTGTTTATCTTCCATTTCCACTTAGATATATTTCATATACACCCGAGAGATGTGAGTATCCAAACACCCCATGTGAGGTGCTAGTATGTAATTTCCGTGCTTGTTATGACTTTTGCGGGGCTTATATGTGTTGTGAATTGTTTTAAACCAATGCTTCATGACCCCTAACTTATAAATTAATTGGCTAAAAGCACATTTGCTTGAGGACAAGCAAATACCAAGTGTAGGGATATTTGATAAGGATTTAAAAGGTACCATTTTGAGGGGTCATTTAAGCTCTTAATTGATGACTTTTGTATCCGTTACTACCTAATTTCGTTCCTTTTCACTTTTTAGGTCTCTTGAAGGTAAATTGCTGGAATGACACTTATTCGAACGAAAAGGCGCAAATATATGAAGAAAATGGCCAAAGTAAAGAATCGAGACACTCAGGCTGCTGGAATTGAAGGTGACGGCGTCACTGCTTAACTGCGACGCCGTCGTGCCCATTTTGTGACGGCTCAGTAGCCAAATTGCTTAATAACAAGTGACGGCTTCAGGTATTAAAAGAGTAGGGAGTCGCAACTCAGACGGTCTAGATTTGATCAAGACGACGTCAGAGACTGAAGGGACGGCGTCACAAGCACAAGGTGACGCCGTCGCAAGACTAACGTGGCCAAGACGAAACCCTAATGACGGCAACCCGACGGCGTCACAACCTAAAAGGTGATGCCGTTGCGATTGTAATATTATATATAGAAACCAAATTTTTCAGTTTTCAGTGTGTAGTTTTGTGGAGTAAAAACCTAAACCGAACCAAGGCTGTCTTGTACAGTATTTTAGGGTTCCATACCCTATCTTACATCAAGATAAGTGTTTTACTTCATTAATTCAATTATGTCTTCAATTAATTGTGTGTATGCTTGCATGTTTTCCATGTCCAGCTAATTTACTTGTGTGTTTTCTTAGGGAATATGAAACTTGATTATTGAATATTGATTAGTTGTCTCTTATCTTAATTGTTAAATGATCTAGTATTGCGATAGGTCATTTGTTGTGTAGTTAATGCTTGATTAATCTTTGTGAACCTTAGCTTATAGTAACCTAGAGTCATTGTAGGCTAAAATATCCGAAGAGTACCTTAGAGTTTAGTTTATAAATCCTAGAGATTTTGTAGGCAAGAACCTTTGGTAGTTTCAAAGAGTTAGGGATAAACGCATACCCTACGACCTTAGACACACAACGCAATTAAGAATAAGGACATGACAATTCAACCATCAATAGGAGATAATTAAGGAGTAATACAACCTAAGTAAACACATTCTTAAACTATCATACGAGCACACAATAATTAGACATAGACTACCCACTAGTTAGATTAGATAATTAGAAAAGTAGAGTAATCGGTAGAAATACCACCCCCCAAATCCAAATCCCGAGATTCGTACCTTTCCATTTCCTAAAAAACATAAAAAGCACAAAAATAATCTTCCTCAACCTCAACCTTAGCGTAGTAATTCCCTACTAGCATTCCTATTCCTTTAGAGAACGATATCAATACCCGTGGCTAACCCTAATACTACGCTACAGCGATTAGGTTCACTGCCTAGGGTGTTATAAAACTTGCTCGACGAAAAAGAAGTTCTTTTGACCCCGAACGCGCTTCGTAAAGCGTCATCAACTAGGTCCACTGCCTATACTAGTGAAGCTCCCACTAATAATGTCATGATGTCTAGAAATGTTGTAGGTCTTCAGATTGCTTGTACTAACCAATCGGAACCCATATTCTCATGGGGATCCAATGTTTTCAGTTATCCACTCTTGTCTGTTTTCAAATGCAGGTCGTACAAATCATCCTTTGGTATTTGGATTTATGCTGCTCAAAACATATGAATGGGGATCGCTCACGGCTCAAGAACTCTTGAATAAGTTCATCGAAAATGTTAGATTTGGGAATGATCATTTTGGGGAAATTATGGGTTATGGAGATTATGTCTTTGGTGATAGTGTTATCTCCCGGGTATATTATGTAGAAGGACTTGGACACAATCTGTTCTCTGTTGCTCAATTTTGTGATTCTGATCTTGAAGTAGCCTTCAGAAAACACACATGCTTCGTTAGAGAATTAAATGGTGTTGAACTTTTAAAAGGATCTCGTGGCACTAACTTGTACACCATCTCTATCGAAGACATGATGAAGTCTTCTCCTATTTGCTTATTGTCAGAGGCATCTAAGAACAAGTCATGGTTATGGCACCGTCTACTGAATCACTTGAACTTCGGCACCATCAATGATCTTTCTAGAAAGGACCTTGTAAGAGGCTTACCCCGGCTAAAATATGAAAATGATCATCTTTGTTCAGCATGCCAATTGGGCAAAAGCAAGAAGTATGCCCATAAACCCAAACCTGCCAATACCATTATGGAAGTTCTTCATACCCTTCACATGGATCTATGCGGACCCATGAGAGTACAAAGTATAAATGGGAAGAAGTATGTGCTAGTTGTTGTTGACGACTACTCTAGGTTTACTTGGGTAAAATTTTTGAGAACTAATGATGAAACTCCCGAAGTTGTCATTAAACTTATCAAAAAATTGCAGGTTCGGCTTACCAAAACAGTTAGAATCATCCGAGCAGACAATGGAACTGAATTTGTAAACATGTAACTTAGTCAGTTTTATGAAAGCATTGGAATCAATCATCAGAAAATTGTTCCGCGCACTCCTCAACAGAACGGTGTAGTTGAAAGGAGAAATCGGACTTTTGTTTAAGCTGCAAGGACTATGCTAATATTTTCAAAGGCTCCAATGTTTCTCTGGTCGGAAGCCATTGCCACTGCTTGTTACACTCAAAACCGTTCCCTAATACATACTCTTCATGGAAAAACTCTATACGAATTAGTGCACAACAGAAAACTGGATCTCTCGTTTCTTGGTGTGTTTGGAGCTTTGTGTTATCCAACAAATGATGGTCAAGATCTAGGAAAGTTGAAAGCTAAGGCTGATATTGAATATTTTGTTGGTTATGCACCAGATCAGAAAGGTTACCGAATCTATAACAAAAGAACCCGAAATATCATTGAAACTATTCATGTTATGTTTGATGAGCTGACTAAGAAAATGGCTCCTAGACACTCCTGTTCTGGACCCGCACCTCAACTTTTGACACCTAGACCCATTAGTTAAGGTCTTGTACAGAATCCCACTCTTGCAACTCCTTATGTACCTCCCACAGAAGAAGACTGAAGAAGTTATTTGACCTGATGTATGATAAATACCTTGAGCCTACAATTGATGATACTCCTACACCACCAGCTGTAACTTCTCTTGTTTAGGCCAATCCAAATGGTCCAACGGTCTGTATTTCCATATCACAAGATGCTCCTTCTGCTGACCAATCACCATCATCATCTAATCTTCAATCATCTTCAATACATCAAGGAATTACAGTTGGTAATTCTTTTGAAGATAATCCCTTTGCCACTCTTGAAGATCCTCCATTTGACAATATCTTTGCCCCTGAATCCACTCCTGAAACATCTTCACCAGGGGATCCTAACTCTTCTACTTCAGTACCTTATCAACAACCACATGAACATCACATAAAATGGACACATGATCATCCACCGGATAATATCATTGGGAATCCTTCTCGTCCGGTATCTACTAGAAAGCAACTTGCCACTGATGCCTTATGGTGCTTCTTCAACTCTGTACTATCAAAGATCGAACCAAAAGATGTCAAAATAGCAATGTCTAAGGATAGCTGGTTTAGTGCTATGCAAGATGAAATTTATGAGTTCGATCATCTTAATGTATGGGAATTAGTACTTCCTCCAAATTGTGCTATGATTATCGCTCTCAAGTGGATCTTCAAAGTGAAACTTGATGAGCATGGTGACGTTCTCAAGAATAAGGCGAGACTCGTTGCTACAGGGTATCGACAAGAGGAAGGTATTGACTTTGAGGAATCATTCGCTCCGGTTGCAAGAATTAAGGCTATCAAAATCTTCCTTACTAATGCTGCCAGCAAGAATATGATAGTTTATCATATGTATGTAAAGACTGCTTTTCTTAATGGCGATATCAAAAAAGTGGTCTATGTCAGTCAACCCAAAGGTTTTGTGGATCCCGAGCATCCTACGCATGTATATCGCTTGAAAAAAGCCCTCTACGGCTTGAAGCAAGCTCTTAGGGCATGATACAATACTTTGTCAAAGTTCCTTTTGGCTAATGGATTCTACAAAGGAGCTGTTGATCCCACACTGTTCACCCGAAAGTCAGGCAAACACTTAATTCATGTTCAAATATATGCTGATGATATTATTTTTGCCTCGACCGACCCTAATGAATGTGACCGTTTTTCTAAAGAGATGGGCTCTAAATTTCAAATGTCAATGATGGGACAAATGTCATTTTTCTTAGGATTACAAATTTCTCAAAATCTCGAAGGCATTTTTTTAACCAATCTAAATATGCTAATGAAATATTAAAGAAATTTAGATTTTGTAGAAAACTAGAAGGGGGGTTGAATAGTTTTAACGATTAAAACTTCGTTTTAAACTATTTAGATCGACTTATGCCAATCAATTTAATCTGTGTGTTGGATGATGATAGATAGGCATATAAACAAGTAATGTAAAGATAAAGAGTAAGGAACACAAAATCACGACATGAGTATTTATAGTGTTTCGGCTACAAGGACACCTTCCTTGCCTTACTCCACTCCCCTAGTTCCCCAGTCGAGAGTTCGTAAGCACTACACAACACAAGCTCCTTAATGTGGCGGAAAAGCCTTCACAACGTCGCCTACTCTTTATCCGGTACTAGGCTAGACACCGAGTTCTTCCACGAGGTAGAACCACACCTATCACAACGTCGCCTACACTTTATCCGGTACAAGGCTAGATACCGAGTTCCATTACAAAGGAGGAACTACTACCCAACACAACACAACTACCTCCGGTGTGCGAATAAGTATGTGCTATGAAAAGTTGGTAAGTGTGTGGTAGAAGCATAGTGTATAGTGAACATACCATCATCAACGACCCGTCCAATCTATTTATAGGGAAGGAAATTGGATTGGAGAGTGTTTGCACAAGTTTCGGAGATCATGGGGGCGTCCCATGATTTGTGGTAACCGCTAAGGCTTAGTGTCCCACTCTCTTTATCTTGGCGGGAAAGCTAAGAGGAAAGAGGAGACGTGGTTTGACCAAGTCTTGGCCTTCTTCGTATTAGTACCCTCAAAGGTCATACCCTGAAAGGCTTAGGCCTTCGATTGGCGAATTCCCAACTGGTAACTATATCATAGACGAATGGTTTGATGCCAACGACAACTTCAGAAGACTGACTTAGTCCTGCGAGATAAAGGTTCGACCAAGCTCGAAGGGGAGTCCTTCGACATGGTCGGAGGGTACATCATCACTATACTTGTAACTGTTGACTACTCTTTTAGGTTATTATTAATCGAAACAGAGATGCATAATGTTCATATTTATGACTGTGACTATTATTGTAACTGTTGATGACATCTAATCTCTTCTTTTTTGTTTGTTTTTATACAGTTCGACTCTTTTGCAACCCTACATAAAAGTACTTTGAATATCAATGAATAACATACATGAAACATGGAGTAGAGTGCGGTTTTAGGGTTTCAGAATGACGGAGGTGGCATCGGCGGGTGGTGGATATTCACTGAAGAAATAGAAAATGTCAATGAAGAAGAAGAAGTCCATCTCCATAGCAGTGAGATGAAGGAAGCGAGAGAAGAGATAACCGGTTCGAGGCATAAGATACCGTGACAACAAAAGCTATAGGAAAGAGTGTAACCAAAACTAGATTTGATGTTTGATCTACAAAATATGTTTAATCATGGATCTTTTTTGTTGGTTTTGTATTATATTTAATCATGGATCTTTTTTGTTAAAATATCTTTGATTAACATTAACTTAAAGAAAGAAGGATGAAAAAGAAAGAAGGATAAATTAAGAAACTTAAAGACAAAAAAACATAGGTGGTCTGGTTTGCATGTAATTTGGAAACTGAGGATCATATTTTTTTCTTCGGTTTTTATCATTTGTTTTCCCATTCTTATTTTGTATTATGAGTATGATTGCTCGACATCAATATTTGTTTGTATATAACATAAATCGTTGATGTGTCCGTCATCATCAATACCATGTAAGTTATTTCTATGTACTCTTTTAATGTTCTATTGTCATTGTTTACTTGGTAAATGGGTTGATTATTCAGGGGGTCAATGATTGTCGTGGGGGTAATGTACGAAGTAAATTTACCACTAAATGTAAACTTAAATAAATTTACCACTAAATGAATGGAACTTGTTTTGTGATTTTCCTTCTTAATGGCTATTGTATTTGCCATTTTTAAGTTGCTACAATCTATTTGCATTTGGCTACTGTGATGCTGCACGACAACTGCAGTATTTAAAGGAAAAAAGGTCATGGATTTGGCTTTTTTTCCTCCTCAAAGTTTGACACCACGACTCTTTTTAAGATAGAGCGATATTTTTTGATAGAAAAACGGGCTTTATTTTATTTTTTTCAAAAAAGTTAAAATCACATAAAGCCTGTTTTTAAAACCTGACTCTATTTGATTTTCACATAAAACCATCTCTCTTTTGAGCCTTTTTTTAATAGTAGTCGTTAATTATCTGCAACTAAAAATTTTCATTGCTATGCCTATATAGTTAACTCACATAAGTCGACAGCACTTTAGTTACGCATATAAGAAGTTTGAAAAAATAAAAGTGAAAAGCCTTTGACGATCGTATCCTTCCACGTGATCCAAAACACCTTTACCTTCTTCACCTATTAAAACCAAGAAAAACCATTTCCCAATCCCAGCACCACCATGGAAATATCACCAGCATCCCACACCCTGAGCTTCACCGGAGTACTCTCCGAATCTCGCAGAATCATCAAATCAAACTACTCTCACTTCCTGACTTTATCCCTTTTATTCCTTCCTTTATCCACTTTCCTCATCATCACCCCTACTCTCCGTCATTTCACCCCTAACCACCAACCTAATTTCCCCCCTCACCACCACCCTAATCTCCCCCCTAATCCCCACCACCCTAATCTCCCCCCCAATCCCCACCAACCTAATCTCCCCCCTAATCACCACCCTAACCTCCCGCCAAACTACAACAATATCCCGCCAATTGATCACCTTGTTTACCTCCTTATCATATACATCTTCACACTATGTGCCACATCCTCAATCACCTACAACGCACACCACATCTTCTTATCCTACACCCCAACAACCACTCCTTTTACTACTTTAACCACCATAACGAAGTCACTCTTCCCACTCGCCTTCACCGCGATTGTGTCTCACGCGCTCATGTTCTTAGCCTCCCTCACCTTCTTAATGCTTGTAGGGTTAGCTTTTATGTCGGTGCAGACGTTAGCGTCATTGTTCGGGTTACGTTTTGTGGTCGAATATGATTCGGTTTACTTTACGCCTTTTTCGGTTGTTTTAGGTGTGGTGTTGTTTGTGGTTATGATGTGGTTTTACGTGAATTGGTTGTTGGTTAAGGTGGTGGTGGTTACGGAGTCGAAATGGGGGTTTGAGGCTTTGGTTAGGAGTTGGTATTTACTTAAAGGGATGAGATCGGTTGCGGTGAAGTTGTTACTGTTTTATGGGGTTTTGGAAGGTGTTTTGGTTTTGGTGTATTCGCGTAGTGTGATTGGGTATGGTCTTGGGAGCTGGGCGTTTTGTTTGAATGTGGTTTTTGGTTCGGGTTTTTTGATGTTGTTGTTCCTTCAGAGTTGTGTGGCGAATGTTGTCTTGTATAATTATTGTAAGGCCATTCATGGTGAGTTGGTGATTGATGTTGGTGATTATGTTGGTTTGAGTGCGGACGATGAGAAGGTGCCGTATGTTGTTACGGTTGTTACTGCTTGATCATGATCGAGGTTAGGTCTTGTTTACTATAATGTCGGTTTTGTGTCGTGTAATGTAATATGTGTAGTTTGTGTAATTGATCTATATAGAATTATGTAAAAGCATGCTGTAATTTGTTCTATAGTACTCCGTATTGTTTAGTTCTTACAGTTTCGGTATTCTTATTGAAGCTAATGATCTATGTTATGAATAATAGCGTTTGCTCTTTTTTCATACAATATAATAATCTGTTGCTAGATATCATCTTATGAAGTGAGTATTGAAGTTGCAGCTACAATGGGGATTATAGATGTTATATCTTCATCTAGACTATGTTAGACTATAGTACGATACATGTGCAGCGTAGGAGTTCTAGATTAGTATGAGTAAGGAGAACTATTAATTAGGAATAATCGATTGAAGTTGCTTTGAAGTTTCACTGGGATATTAAACTCGCTATACAATTCGATTAGGGTTAGCTAATTACTCAACGCGGCCACTTAAATCAGTACAACTTGATGTCTGTTCATGTGTAAATTAGTATGTGACCATATGATACGTTGGGCAAAAATTGTGGCCATGTTAGCGAACACTAACTGTCTAACTTGCTTACTAGACGTTGAAACTGTTGACTTAGTTTAGGCACTTGGTCTGGACTTGCTTTTAGTTACTTTGAGCTTGACTCTCCATTATTTGAGCTGTTTATGCTTTTTGTTAGTAACTTGGCATGAAGTCGACCTCCTTGAAAGACTATTAGTCGTCTCTCATTGTTAATGCCTTGAAGGAAAGGTACTCTAAAATAACGCGAATGACCAGTCTTTTATGGTAAATGACCCCTGAATATCAGAATGCAACTTGATTTTCCTTCACTAGTCTTGTATTTGAGCAATTTTATTCTGATGTTGAAACTATGATCAATCAATGGACATGATCCAGACTTGGTTTTAGTTGAGTATAGCTTGACCCGCTAGTTTTTAGCTTCGCCATGATCATAAGGTAGGATTAGGGTACCCCTTCCTGTAGTTGTTTTCTTGAAGCTCTTGTTGATGTTGTAATATATTTTCCCCTTCTCCTGGCACTTAATAAATTATACGAAATTTACCACCTTGACAGACCAATAACGGTTATCTAATTCTTATTCCTTGATTAGAAAAGGTTCAATACTGTTAAGGTATAGACAAGGACCGTCGATCATGTTTTGGATTGGTTAACCTTAATATGTGGGTTGGTCTGTTCAGTAGGTGTTTCTGCAGAAGTTTTTTCTAAGTGATGAGTCCAGTTGGTATTTAAGAACTTAGCTACAAAATGGATCACAGGGTGACAGGGGTGAATGGTTCAGATGTCGTTCAAAGTTTAGTAGATGTTTTTCTGTCTATTAATTAGTTTTGCTACTATACCCAAGGGTTTAAAATTTTTAGACCAGACCATATATGAGCTTAAGTAAGCTATAGCTTTTCTTGACTCGTGGCTTTCGAAACCTTGGAAGTTTATGCCTAGATTTGAACTAAAGTTTGAACTTTGAACAATACCTCTACTCGTATAAGCTCTATCACTGTAAAAAATGCTTAAAACTGAAGTATAGAAACGTAAACCTTTGCCGAAAAAATGAGTAATGTAATAGAATCGTTTATACAGAAAATGCTGTATCAGTTGATCACTACTTTTAGCCTTAAATGTCAGTAAGTTATTTTGTTTTCCTTAAAAATTGACTGGTATCAGAAAATGTTTTTATATAAAATTTAAAAGTCAACAGTAAAGATACTGCACCTAGATACAAATAAACAGATAGCCAGTTACTAAGTTACCAACTACAGGTCCACATTCAAAATGACAGGTATTCATTGCATATTTGCATACCAAACCCCTGAACACCTACTATATAACATCAAACACGACCCATTCACCATTTATGTGAGCTACCACAGTAATCTAAAGTTAATTATCAGCATGGAACTAACACCGCTGCACATCCTGAATTTAACCAGAGTCCTCACTGATTCAAAAAGGATCATCAAAGCCAACTACACACACCTCATCACCTTATCCCTCCTCTTTCTTCCTTTATGTGTGTCTCTCCTTATAGGTCCCACGCTTCACCTCTCTGACCATCTCTCCGTCGTCAATAAAAAAACTATGATCTATCATCTCATCTGCATCCTGATCGTCTACATCCTTGTGCTGTGTGCCATAACCACGATCACCTACACCACACACCATGGTTTCTTGGGTAAGCCGGTCAATTTCTCTACCGCCCTCAAGTCACTAACATTCTCCTTCTTTCCAATTGTTTCAACCGCAGTTGTAGCCAACACTATTATATTCTTGAACGTGTTAAGTTTTCTCACGCTCGTTGGATCAATTCTTATGCTCGTACAGACCCTCGGGTTTGTAACTGATTACAACCCGATTTGCTGGTTTGTAGGTGCGACTGTAACTATGATCTTAATTTATTTCCATGTGAATTGGTCATTGGCGTTTGTGGTGGTGGTTGTAGAATCAAAATGGGGGTTTGGGGCTTTGATGCGGAGCTCTTACCTAACGAAAGGGATGAGATCAGCTTCTTTGTTATTCTTATTGTGTTTTGGAACTTTTAGCGCGCTTTTAGTTTGGGTTTTTAGGGACAGTCCGCATCTGTCTAGTAGCTGGGTGTTTGTATCCTATACCATACTTAGTTCGAGCTTCCTCGTTTGGCTTTTGCTTCATAGCACTGTTGCGAATACTGTGCTATATAATTACTGCAAGGCTTTGCATGGTGAATTGGCTATTGAGGTTGCTGAGGGGTTTGAGTACAAGTATTTTTATTTGTCACCCGGTGATGAGGTCCCACTCCCACATGATGTTACTGTTGTCACAGTTTGATGACCAAGGTTCTTAGGCTCGTTCCAATATATGTTTACTGTGCTTAAATGGTATTGTTTTATGTAACTCCTGTGTGGCTGGCGGTGGTGATGGTGACAGGGAAATGAGATTTAAGTTTATACCTAAACGTGTTATTGGTGAATAAATTAGTTCCATTGACTCATTGTAGCCAATCACTATATGCCAAGTTTGCATGTATTTGGCTATATGTGGGTCCTGTATGTTTTGGAACATGTATCACGTCAGAGACATTATTATTATTATTTTTTAATAGAGGCATGTATTTCTGCCTTCTTCAAAAACTTCTTGAACAATTACAGGATTATTTAAACCTTTATTATAGACTAGTATATCTAATATCGGTGAGATGATTGTCGTATTATTATAGTTTTCCATGCTCGATTGAATTTAGAACTTGTACCAGTTCATAGCTTTCGAACCTTGGAAGTTTAAGCCTAGATTTGGAGTAAAGTGGAACCTTGCTTCTACTCGATAAAGCTTCAAGCTCCAGGACTGTTAAATAAGCTCAAAACTTGCATATACAAACTTTAAACCTAACCGGAAATGCGAGTATGCAACAGAACCTTATAGATAGGAAATGCTTTAATACATACAAAAATGCTACAAGTTCATCATTTTTATCAAGATACTGTCAACTATATTTTTCAATATCAGAGTATTGCTTCTTATAAAAAATGTTCAAAAGTCAAGAAACTATACTATATATAAATTCGAAGTAACCTAAACCCACAGGCAGATTCCTAGTCCACATTCTACATGGCAGATATTCATTGCATAGAAACACCGATTCCTAGTCCACATTCAACATGGCAGATAGTCATTGCATAGAAACACGTAATGCACACCAACTATATAACATTCATCGTTTATTCCAGCAACCATGATTATCTACAGTTATTTGTCACCATGGAACCAACACTGGTGCACACTCTGGACTTTGTCGGAGTCCTCATTGAGGCAAGGAGGATCATCAAAGCCAGCTACACCCACTTCACCTTAGCTCCCTCCCTCCCTCCCTCTCTCCCTCTATAGTCAGAATAGTATTTTAGTACTAACTACAAAACTATAAACAGTAGTCAATTTATGTTAGAAGAGGTTAAAAAACACATTAAAACTAAAAGAACATCTTTTGATTATACCTTTCTATTTTCTAATGTATATGCTTGTACTGTAACTAGCTAAAAAGTATCCAAAGCGGCACCAATGACAAAAAGCTCACTATCTATACATGCACTGTTACAAAAATCACCATGGCAGCAACCACAACTTTCATCCCATTTGTTCTTCCTTTTCCTCTCTACCAATCCTACACCATTAGGGGCTTCAATCTTCATAGCTATGCGAATGGAAGGCGCTTTCACATTTTTATTCTTTGTTTTCATCATTACCCATCTCTCCATTTCCATGTTTGGCGACTCAAAAACACCTCTCCAAGACACCTCGGATCTTCCAAGGAGCTGTGATCCTCCAAACAATGCAGGTGTGCTGCTCCTCCAACGAAGCTCCAAAACAATTGTTCCATGAATGATCATGTCCATGGATTGCTTAGTACCTATGCAATCTAAGGAGAATGACTCGTTCCAAGAAAAGCTTCCATTTGGAGAAATTGCTCGGCTATCTATTCGCACCCTTTTGTTGTTTCTGGAGGAAAGATAGCATCTAATAAACAAGCAACCATTGGAATTGCCAACTTGGATATTTTTAGCATTTATAATCTTCAGTCCACACTGAAAATATGATAAAGCTTTTAGTGCATCCATTTCTGTGCGGATTTTAGTTAGTGAGAGAGGTAATTCGTTTTTGAGTATTTTGTTGTCTAAGAATTGAAGATTGGTGTGGTATATATATAGATAGGAGTATGTAATATGAAAGTCTAGAAAATCAACCCGCACCGAGCGTTTGTGATTGAATGTTTAGTGCATACTTAACAAATATTTCTGAAGGATTGTGAGATCCTTTCTATGTTAATTATATCAGTCGTTGATGATAACATAATAAGTGGTTTTAAGAAAGATAAAAGATCATGAAGGGATCTTGTATTGTGTATGACAGAGCTTTCTTTTTTTTTTGAATTTAGACAGAGCTTTCTTGAGTATATTAGTTGCATGTCGCTTTCACGAGATTATGATGGTCAAATAAAACATGAATATGTTATAAAGATAAGAACAAATTTTACCCATCACACTTTTGATAACTAATAACATTAGTACTTTTCAACATTTGCTTTTAGGAAGTTCTAGCCCATATTTTAAGTCTGTCTTTAGAGATAGAGTAGGGAGACTTTGTCGGATCTTAGTGATTCTGATGTTGTTTGTAGCTCACGTACTTTACTCACTGACACCGCATCCGTGATAAAATGTTTCTTCAGTTCGTCTTCGACATCGCTAAAGCTTGTTGTTGATTGAAATTTATACGACACTCACTCATTTCCTTATAAGTGAGTTACACACTCAATTAGTTTTCAGTGAGTAACACGCTCACTCTTTCTTTGTGAGTGAATTAAGCTATTTAAGTTAAAAAAAAAAAAAAAAAAAAAAATTAAGCTATTTTATATTCAAATACTTGTCTGGTCAAATTTTGACCCAACAGATTACATGTTATTTGGTAGTTTTACCAAAAGCGAAAGACATGTCTCTCTTCATATGTTAGTTAGAGAATTTGTTAGGAAGTAATCTTGATCTTGTGGTGAAATTTTATTGCTAAGGATTGACATCAATCACTAATAATGGCTTTACTCTAAAATAGATGTCTCTACATGTCATAACGATCTTGGTTTAGGTAAACTTACTATACAATATATAGTGATATCAATAATATGTTCTACTTTACACTACAAATAACATGGTACACATAGAGCATTTACCATTAAAAACATTCTACACCTTTCATGTAAATTCATGTATCCAGATACACAATTAAGATGGTTGAAAACTCATCACAACTATACTATGCTTCTCGACTGGTTTTGAATGTTTAGAACTGAGGAAAAACGAATAAGATTTATCTATAGTGTTTGTTACCAATTCATATACACAAAATCATACCATACAGCAAACTAAACACTGGTCAAGATCTTAATTAGCTTGGAAAAGAAAAAGAATAAAACTGATAACAAAACAACCCTCCCGGCCAATATGCTGGCTACTTTAACCCAAATATATGTTGATCAAACAAAATCTTATTGTATCACTATCTAAGGACAAGTAAACGATGTTATGATTTACATATCTCTAAAACCATTATTAAACTGAAAAGCTTAGTGTTAAATATATATAAAGATTGATTCTTGTATCTAATACTATTTGAATCTGTAATCTAGTAATTAGTGGAATTAAACAAGTTTATTGAATTAAATAAAAAAAAGTATTGATGAATCATGGGCTAATTAGTGGAGTTAACACTTTTTTACTTTGCCAAAGCCAATGACACCAATTTTGGTGCTCGAGTTAACTGCTGTCCAAGCTTAGTGCTGTAGTTTAATATACTTCAGGATAACTACGTCCATACAAACTAAGTTTTTATATGTAAACACGCCAATATTAAGATAGTAACCTGATCCAAAAAGTATGTAATATTGTTGCATTTCATGACATTCTATATATATTGGTTTAAGTTTCCTCCAGTAACAACGAAAATAAATCGATTTTTGAGCCTCCAAATTGATCTTGGCGCAAAAGTTAACATTTGTGTGAATGCTATAGATGAGACAAATATAGTAGTGAAAGAAAACGAGATGCTAAAAGGCATTTACAAATTACAAACTAAGTGCTAGAAGATTTTTGATAAGGAAAAAAGAATACAACAATCAATAGTAAGTATTTGTTAATCTATGATTTTAGTTAGACTATGGAGTGAAATTTGTAGTACAAGTGGCCAGTGGCTTATATGTTCGGCTCACTGGCGAACCCCAGGTTGATCCCGGCCGAACGATAGCTTAGATATAGTGGGTCAGGTGGCCCAACGACTCTAGAACTGTTAAGTGTGGACGACGTTTGGTTATAGTTGGGAAGGTGGCCCAATTAACGGCTTATATGTTACGTTCACTAGCGATCCTCTTTGTGACAACTGGCAATTTAGGGAGTCTATTTTAGGTAACCGCATTACGTTAAACTAGACCGAGTTTTGCCTTTATCACTATTTTATAAACCATGACTTGATTTTATATCGTCTATTGGTTTTTATGATTTATTTCATTATTAAATGAGTTATCGTATGAGTTTTAACTCTATTTGGTAGGCACTATTCGATTCGGCACAAGAAAAGCCTAAAACAAGAATTATTGTAACTTGTAGACCATAACTCGAAAATTGACAAATAAATAGTCAAAGCTCGTGGAAAAACGTAAATAACGATGTTGGAAAGTTAAATAAATGTTGTGAGACACTAGGGGGACAATATGTGAGCTCGGGAATGGGTAAACGGGATAGTTACGAAAAATTACAACTCCGACCCCCCCAAAAACACCCATGGCCGGCCACCCCCCTCCTCCAAAATAATTATTTTAATGTCCCTAGTGGCCTAGTATATATACCCCATCCAATCCTCATTCCACCCTTTCATTTCTCTCTCTAAAAACACACATATCACCACTTTCTCTCTCTACCTTTCTCACTCTAAAAACCCTAAACCACCACCCACCACCGCCGGCCATATTCCGGCCACCACGGCTCGCCGGTTGCACTTCACCCCCCACCTCCACTACCATATTGAAGCTCTCTTTCTCCTCTTTCCAACCATATATTACACGCTCCATTTGGACTTCAATAACACCTTCAAATCTTTGAATTAAGATTCGTACTTTTAGGGTTTGAAAGGGGTTTTGCAATTGGTGATTAGATAAGGTAAATGGAACAAGTTTTGAGCTTGATTGGGCAATAAAAAGCCACGAATTGGGAATTAGGGTTTTGACCCTATGAACAAATTTGGGGCTTTTGGGTGGAACATGAAATTAAAGCTAATTAGTGACTAAATAAACAAGTAATTAGTGTTTGGTAAGTGTGTGGTGTATTAATTTGATGGGTTTATGCATTTTAGGTTTAGGTTCATACTTTTGGTTAAGATAGATGATGGGTTTTGTGTTTGGATAGTGATTGGAGCTTGAATGATTGGATTTGGATCTTGTGGAATTGATTTGGTTGTGTTTGGTGTTGAGTTATTGGGCGTACCCACCAAGGAACCCACGTAGGGGTCTTGGTTGGTGTTGTACATGACCCACTTGGGTCATGGGTTCGAGTCGGGTCAATTTGGTAGCTTGTTGGTTGATACAGTTGAGGTTTGGGTGAGACGCGTGGAGCCGAAAAGCTTCTAGAGCTTGTTTGGTTCACGTGGTCTAGACCGCGACCGTGTCATGACCATTAGGGTCATAACATTGGTTTCGAGTATAATTGGTTGATTGATTGGTTGGCGAGATTGTTTTGAGTTGATTTGGGATTGAATTGCGATATTGTGACATTTAATTTGGACTTGATATATATATTGTTGACTTTGAGCTACGTCGGCGTCACTTTGACTTTTTAGTCAATAGTTGACTCCGACAAAGCCGTAACATGGACTTTAGTATAATTTGGACTATTGATTGATTAAAAGCCGAGAAGTTATAACTCGTGCTTGTGGACTCGAAACAAATAATGATATGAGATTAATAATGGAATTTGACGAAATATATATATATATATGAAAATGTTAATAAACTATTAAATAGAAATAATAAATGGGCTTTTGTACCAAAAATGTTGATAACAAGTGTTATCTTGTTATTTACTATTTTTAAACGGAAACTAACGACTAAATTGGAAATGTTTTGTAATGAATAAGTAATTAATGTTTCGAGTACACGATTATCAATAAATGTCAATTGTGGACATTTAATATTGGTTTAAGTATTTAATTGCTTACGTTGTGTGCATGGGTTACGGATAACCTAGCATTAATAGTGTTGATCCACGTGGGTAGCGGACTTATTAGGTTGACGAATCTAATAAGAGCCCGCTAGGTACGTTGGGTAACCCTATTAATGGGTGACTTATCCTTATGACTCTTTGGTAGGAGTCAGAGTCTAGGTCGCCTGAGAATGCATTGGTCTATATGTGTGCATCTGCGTTATGTGTTTTCTGCATTTATAACTATGCTGCTAGACATTATATGTGCTAAGACTTTTTGCCTTTAGGACAATATATGAGCTTGAACTTAAGTACTTTGAATTGACTTGGCATGATGTGCATTGAACCCTGTAGTCAGACATGTACCTTTAGCATTAGGCATGCTTTCGTTTTTGTCATGTGGCGATCTCGACGTCATGAGCCTTAGTTAGACCTTTAGCCTTCTCACTAATCTGAGCACCCCACTATTAGTTGATTTGATTGGTTTAAACAATTTCAAACTTGAGCCAAACTTTCAAAAGGTCTCTTACATAGATGAGAAGCCATCTCTTTCTGACAACTTGTTTCCGAGCTTGATCTAGTGACAGTTCTTGTTTGATGAGTTGCGAAAATCAAGTTAGAATTCAAGTTGTTACTCAACCTACACGACTTAAACACATGACCGGTCAGGTCGACAAGTTGTGAAAATTCACCAACTAAGAGTCTTTTGAAGGCAAAGATCGAGAATAAGAAAGTTTGAACCATGAGAATGTACGCCTGTAGGGTAGACGGACTGAATCTCGAGGACGAGATTCTTTTTAAGGTTGGCAGACTGTGACAATCCGTCAATTTCCCGGCTATTATTTATATCAGAATATGCGAGTTATTTATTTTCTGATCATTATAACTCAAAAACGAGAAGTTATCTCTTGTTTTCCGAAGTCCCGGCACCACACGCGTACCGACACCATAATAAAATTGGCACGAAATTTATTTTCTAATGTTAAGATAATAATAATACCATAATATTTCGCCCGTCAAAACATCTCCAGAAATATAAAATTTATAAAATACGGATACCCGAGTAATATTCTACATAAATAAACGTTATCCTGTACAGAACAAATTATACAGTACAAGGTACACAATACACAATTAATAACAATAATAATAATAATAATAATAAACCTATCCTAATTCTAAACCTACATCACTCCCCTACCCCTTCTTTTTCAAAAACTGTTTTCTTCTTCTTCTGGATACCATTTGCACGCCATCCTCATCTCTAATGTCACAAAATCCCATTTTAATGATAAGCACCTTTGGCATCTTTCTACACCCATTTTGAGTTGTAATACAAGTTGACAAAGTAAATTTTGAAACTTGCATTTTATCCTTCTGTGGTAAGACGTGTACAAGCAAAACACAAAAGCAATGTAGTCTTTAAAATTTGCATGCGTGGGTTTGTTGAGGAACAAGGAGACCAAGAGACAAAAAGCTCTAACTAAGCCACCGTAACCTACATATTATATTTGCCTAATTACTCTTTTGACCTACATTTGACTTCTTTAACTAAAGGAAAACTATGTTCCCTCCATGCTGTTGGAAATGTATATATTTACAAACATGTGAATGTCCGGATTCGAACTCGTGACCACGGGATTGCACACATTAGCGAATGAGAATTAAAGTTAATAATTAATGTTTATGTTTACGATTAATTATTGCACATTAAGTCCGGTTAACGATCGTTAAGTAATTAACGGAAAAATGACTAACGACCGTTAAAATGAAAAGAGAAAGGACTAGAAATGGAAAACTTGGAAAAGTTATGGATTCCCTTTGGGCTTTGCATAGTGGCCGGCCATAGGGGCCTTTCCAAGGCCTAATTCATAAACTTGTTTCCAAAGTTTCCCTACTAGTATATAAAGAGGGTTAGGTTCTAGGGTTTCATACACTTGTGCATTGAATTAACCCTAGATCTCTCCTCTCCTCTCTAGTCATATTCGGCCGAACACCCCACTTGTAAGGGAGTTTGGTTTTGTTTTTCTTAAACGAGGACTTGTGTTAGATCTAGCAATCGCTTGATTCGTTGGTTAATTCGTGTGTACAAGAACGTGGTTGTAAGACATTATTCTTACACCAATTAGTACTTCTTTGTTTTGCTCAAGGGATCTGACATTTGCAAGAGGTACGTTACGCATACTTTCAGTTAATTAATTTATTTGTTATGATCTTTAAGTCTTCCATTTGTGTACTCTTGATATCTTTATGTTTTATTGTATTTTATATATCATAAACTCAACAGTGGCATCACGAGCCTTGTATAACAAGTAATTAATTCCTGAAACACATAATTAAAATAAACATGAATGTGTTATTATTTGTATGCATAGATCTAGGGTTTGCAAAACCTAAACCCTAATTTTTTTAGGGGGCGTTTATTTTGGTGCCCTAATTAGGGTTTTGTAAACTATTGTTTTAATTGGATTAGAAACCCTAAGATGCATGCAACTTTATGTGTATATGCGTAACTTTGATTTAATTGCATTAATTGTTAAGTGTAATTTTATGTCCATGATAATTATCTGCATGTTTTATCATGGATCTGCTTTTATTGTATGTCTTTCTTGTTTAAGTGATATACACTAAATTTTGATAGATCTAAAATTGGGGAAGACCTCAATAATTATTAATTTAATCAATTATGTGCTATGTGGTATGTATTTAATTTTGACTTGCAATCGATGAATCGATGCATGTGGTTCACCTTGTACATAGATGAAAACGGGTGAAAGTCTTAATTAAATATATGCATATTGACAGATCTAGAATTGGTTATTAATAGAATTTATCAAAACGTTTGCATGTGGCTATTTGATATGCATGACTTTTATTTGTTATGCATTCATTGTTTATTTGTTTATTTTTATAAATACTTGCTTGTTTGTTATGTGTAACAAGGGTATTTTTACAAGAAAAATAAACTGACCTAAACAATGGTGAAACATGTATTTTTAAGAATAGTAATCATAATCGTTTAATTGATTGATGACTTTGGTACAAATGGTCTGAAAGGCTCACCCATGGGAATGAACTATAAAGGGGTTAATAAAGAAGTGTGCACAGTCACACTGAAAGGATGTCTAAGGTTGTGCTTTAGCGCGTACCTGGTCCTCTGCCCTCTGTAAGTTCGAGTGGAGCTACTTAGTAAGCCATAAAATGTGCAAGCTCATCTTAAGGGCGAATTAGTTTTAATTCCATGCGCCACTTCGGTGGTAATTATCCGAAACACTAAGTGTTTACACTTATGCAAAAGTACGGTATAATGGATGATAATTAACACTAAATTCCTTGATTGGTGAACCCAATACCTCAATTAAAGTTTGATGATGAAAAGCTTATACATTAAAACAAGATATAAATGTTTTAATAAAACTATGCTACAAAGATGAATGCATGACATCTTTGTACATATTTGATTTAACATCAAAACTATTACCCTTTAATTTAAGTTATATGCCATCCAACGAAACGAAAACACCTAAGATTACTTTTTATTTGCGTGAGATCGTGACTTAGATCGTAATCAAAGGGTAAAATGTCCACGTGTCGTGAGAGCGGGCATGGACGATTTTGCAGTTTCTTAAGTTGGACAACTTAATTGAGTTTTGTAGTGAGAGCTGGCAACTCAAGGCATAAGATGGGATAAAACATGTTTACATGGCGATTGATATTGGCTATATGTAAATCCCATAAATCTAGGAATTGCAATTGAAATTGGCAATTGAGCAATAGCTCTACCATTTTGTATAAGGTTCATTACTAGCGAGATCAACGACGTGATGAAATTATGAAAATTTGGATCCTAGTTTTCAATAATAATTAATTGGTTATATGAATATGAACCTTGGGTATTTAATTGTTTATTGAAAAGGTTAATTATCGAAAATACTAAAATTGAATTTTGTAATTCTTTTGAATGTATAAATGCAACATTTAACCGTAAACGTGGTTTAGTCTTTGATTAGTAAATTGATCCATTCTAGCATTCAAACAAATGTTTGATCGAGAATAATTTACTGATAAGACAAACGAATTCTCTTTTCCATGAGAGAAGCATGAGACTCAATCCTATTCCTTTTCATGAATGAGAAAGGTATAATAGGAACATTTGAATTGTCTAAATTCTAATGTAACTCTTAGCAATGAATTGCACATCTTATTTTCCATAAATATTTTATTACCCTCATTTGGTGAATGAATCCTTTGTAACAACATGAATGTTGGTTAACTGGAAAACATGTATATGAGTTACTAGATTAGAAGCTAGGCTAATTACATAAAAATTGGTAAAAGGTAAACTAGCATATTTTATCTAGTTGTTTTGCTTTAGCCTTTAAAGGTACTACATACCAGTATGGGGATGGTAGGCTTGTTGAGGAAGAAATTGCATACCCAATTTTTGAGTTAATAACATTGATGGATAACCTATCATTCATATAGTAGAATACACCTTTTAGTACCTTAGTAATGATTACGTATGGTTCTTCAAAGGTGTAGGAAAGTAAAAAGCAAGCAAGTTGTTTTCACTGGTTATGCAACACTTACAATGTTGTCAGATTCAGTGGGAGCATTTGTGTTGCATTCCTGAATAAGAAGTTGTTTTAATGATTTCTAATTCAGTGGGAGCTACAAGCCTTATTTCCTGTGTAGTAACCCAGATTATCTTCAAAGATAATTACTTTCCAATTGTAGACACTTATGTTTTTAAGGATAGTCGTGTATGTTTCCTTACTAAACAATATAGTTCTACATCTAGTTGTTATATCTATGACACAAATCATATTAATCAAATAAACGAACGTGTATCGTGTTGTTTATATGCTACATGATGTTGTTCCATGCACAAGTGGGAGAAATCTTATTGTGTGCAAGGTACAACACATATTAATATGATTTAAAAGAATTCTCTTGACTGTAAAGTAAGAGAATAACGTTCTAATAGGAAGTATACATTTATATATGTATGATTGCCCTATTAAGAACATATGTCAAGATGATAACAAAGACTACTTTATTTTAAATATTTATGTCATTCAATATTTAAGAAACACTTGTAGTTACAATTTATGTTACGTGAGAACGTGAACTAGATTGTAGCCCAAGGTAAAATATTCACGTGTCATGAGAACGAGCATGGATGATTATGCAGTTTCTTACATGGAACATTTCATGGAATGACATAATTAAATGAAGTAATCTAATACTACCTTGAATTTGAGTATTCGTTGAATGACTTAAATATATGTAGTAAATATTAACTTGAAATATGAATTGAAACCCGAGGTGGTGTTCATAATTACTTTAATTATAAATGTTTATGATTTTGTAAAGTCACAAACATGAAGTCTTTTAATACAAGACTTACAATATAAAGTAAGACGTTAAATTGCTATGTTTTAAGACATATGCATGAAGTCAATGAGTTGATCAATGAATTATAACGTATAGTGGGATTATAACTAATATGTCTTTTGACTTGGTCAAAAATATTTGTGTTATACTACATGCAATTGACTTGGTAATTCTATTGTACCATTAAGTTTTACTTTGTTGGTAAATAGGTAAGCCAAAAGAGTAGATGGTTATCTAAAATATTGTTAGATTTTCTTACAATATTAATTCTAAGGAAATACCATAGTTTTATGGTATGTTCTGTTAGAAGAATCAAAATCTGTTGGCATTATTTGATTCAAGATAACTATAGTTTCTTCCAAAAGTTATCAAGGTTAGTAGATTGAGTATAGATTGAATATACTCAATAAGACTCCAACCTAGAAGATTAATAAGACACCATTTGTTTATGGAATGTGATGAATCACATTAAGTCTTATAAATGAAGTTGTGAATTTGTTAAACTACTTATAGAGTGAGTTGTAACAAACTAATGTTAGGAACTGTCAATGTTTTTTGTAATATCCCAAAAGAGAACAATGTATTGTTGCTCTACTTGCTAAACTATTTAAAGGTAATATTTAAATTTTTAAAGGCAAGTGGGAGTTTTGTTTAGATCTTGAAAGATTGAATTACAAAATACATAATCTTCTAAAATGCACTAGCAAATATCATGATGAGGCTAAACATGAAAATGATAGACCTTAATATGATGGAATTGTCATTCATAGATCCGTAAGGATATCTCAGATATTTAATATGCTGGGAATATGAGTTACAGGATCATGGTAAGACTGTTAATCATAATGATAAATTTACCAAATGTTGAATTGTGGAAAATCAATCATACTATGAATGTAGAGATGCTGTCCATAAAGATAATCAAATTTAGATACTTGGTTTATCTTAATAATGAAAATGAGTTTCTTCAAAGGATGGAAACCCTAGTGGTTTAAATCTTTGTGTAGAAATCATATGGACAATATTGTACATGTATTTAATGTATGTCCAGTGATAATAATATCAATCATACTTAAGCAATTAACTATGATTGAATATTCTTTCCTATATACATTAAATAGAAGTATAAAGATTATAATTGTCATACTTAGTTTCATTGATATGAAATTTCGACAATGAATGTCATAACTCTTTGTCGTGAAATTACTTTTGCGAGGACGATGAGTAATACAAAGAAGTTTTATGAATTCAAATAATCATTGGATATGTACAAACTGCAAGAATCCATGAATGGATATATGCAAGCATCTAGGAGATGTTTCTTATGTTTAATATTAAATCCATGTTTGATTTAATAATTAAAATAAGATTGCTCATAAGTATTCCTGAAAGCTAGTGGGAGTATTATTTATTTTTTCTTAAATCTTATATGTTGTATGGGCAACTACATTCCACTTAAATTAAGTTTTAGTTGGGAATGAAACTTCGTTTGTAAGATTTGGAAATAATATATACAACTTTGGAATATATGTTTATTATTATAAACATATGCGGTAAATAAATGAGTCAAATAGAACATGATGAATACATATCTTTGACAAGATAGATGAGATCTTAAAGTTTAACTTGAAGATTCATCATGAACATCATGTTGTGTATAAAGTTGTTGTGTCATGCTTGATTACAAGATGATTTGACAACATTGAAAGTTGTTAGTGTAATAAATATTTTAAAGGAATATGTTTGGATTTAGAATCAGATTCCACAATCTGGAGATGCTCCTAGATTCTATGGATGATTATATGACAATTGTTTCATAATTGTCATTGCCAACAAACTTGAGTTTTGGTAGGCACCAACATTACACTATAACTGTTCAAAAGTTTACGGATATTTAAAGAGCATATTGTTGTACACAATGATGCTAGTATAATTGAGATGACACTCAATTCTAGTCACGGTATCCTTGATGATGACCATGTTGACTAGTTATCCTCAACTAAGAGCATAGTTGCATTATACATTAAAGAATAAAGAATACTTTAAACTTTAAAAGTTTTGAAAGATGATTGTCATATAAAGGTGGTTCAGGTTGTCACGCACCTTATGGAATATGACAATATCAAAATATATGTAAACACATACAAGAAATTCACTTATTGAATTTTTGAAATAAGTATTCTCAAAATTCTTATAGATCAAAGTTAGTTGAAATTATGCCTTGTCAACAAGTATGAGTTGCATGACTTGTGGAAAAAATTCATTAACTAAGAATTATCATGCATTGATCTATTTAGTATTTGGATAAAGGATATTGTAAACATTGTTATTGAAATGAAATAAAGTATTTTGTTATGTTTATTATTCATTTATTATGATGTTATCCTATATTTGCATGTTTAAATCCTTGAATAACTTAAGTTATTCTAAATAGTCCGTTGTCAATCAATAACATGGGAATGATATTGAATTAAGACAAATCTGAGTATTAGTTAGAATATACTTGAAAGTATATTGATGCGTAGCATGACTAATTTCAAATGATATTCAATGAATTGAGTATAGGACTTATCCCACCCACATGATGATACTTTATGGATCTTAGTCATTAAGTATATCATGGATATTTATCCTCTGACTTGAGATACAAGAGATATGTCATGGATGTAGTGCATTTTGTGAAGAAATCTAACGCTATACGTAACGGTAGTTATAAGGGTTGTTTTAGAAGTGTTGCGAAATTTATGAATCCTGCTTGTAGTCAAAATGGGATTTGTTTCCTTCAAATTTATTTTGAAGTATAATACTGCTGGGCCCCTCGTAGGATTGTTAAGATGTTTGTTTGGCCATACCCAAGGTCTTCTGGTATATGTTCAGAAGAGTTGGTAATCTTAATCAGTCACATAAAGCGAGAAACAGAATAGTTAATTAAGAAATGAGTGAGATCCATATTCTTATTAACATGGTATTAGAAACAAAATGATGAATATGATGATGAATCATCAAATTTGGTTTTTTCTCCAGAAAACCATACACGAGTTGTACCGGGGGCATTGGCGTGTTGCTAGACGCTAACCAATATCATTTCACGTTTTGTAAACATATCCAAGTGGGAGCTGTTGGAAATGTATATATTTACAAACATGTGAATGTCCGGATTCGAACTCGTGACCACGGGATTGCACACATTAGCGAATGAGAATTAAAGTTAATAATTAATGTTTATGTTTACGATTAATTATTGCACATTAAGTCCGGTTAACGATCGTTAAGTAATTAACGGAAAAATGACTAACGATCGTTAAAATGAAAAGAGAAAGGACTAGAAATGGAAAACTTGGAAAAGTTATGGATTCCCTTTAGGCTTTGCATAGTGGCCGGCCATAGGGGCCTTTCCAAGGCCTAATTCATAAACTTGTTCCCAAAGTTTCCCTACTAGTATATAAAGAGGGTTAGGTTCTAGGGTTTCATACACTTGTGCATTGAATTAACCCTAGATCTCTCCTCTCCTCTCTCTAGTCATATTCGGCCGAACACCCCACTTGTAAGGGAGTTTGGTTTCATTTTTCTTAAACGAGGATTTGTGTTAGATTTAGCAATCGCTTGATTCGTTGGTTAATTCGTGTGTACAAGAACGTGGTTGTAAGACATTATTCTTACACCAATTAGTACTTCTTTGTTTTGCTCAAGGGATCTGACATTTGCAAGAGGTACGTTACGCATACTTTCAGTTAATTAATTTATTTGTTATGATCTTTAAGTCTTCCGCTGTGTACTCTTGATGTCTTTATGTTTTATTGTATTTTATATATCATAAACTCAACACATGCTCCTTTTGACAAGACCACACCAAATTATGCCCAAAATTCTGCCAATGTCGAGCGTGCCATGATCTCTCATCACCTTTATCCTTGCTTTGAGCTAGTATTAGGAACACATATTATACTAGTAGAGCCATAATTGTTTTATCCTATAAGAAGGTGACTTGTAAACTTGTAGTAAACCACCAAACCTTCACAAAAATTCATCTCATTTTCACTCTCTCAAACAAAACACCCACTGGGAGAATAAACAAAGCTCACTACTCTCATACTCTCACACAAAAATCGCCACTGTGGAAGCTAAGGAAGAAAATCGCATAGCATTGATCTCACTCATAAGCCTTAAGGGGTCCTTTGGTTAAACTCATCACGGGTATAATTCGTTAGAAACTATAGTCGGGTAACGGTCTAAACTTTGGCAAGCAAAAAGGGTCACGAGTTGGGTATTTGAGTCTTGGTTAATCTTACACGACATCTACGTTTGTCTCTAACACTCACTGTGAGCATGCACTATCTTGAAACTCTCTTCTACTTTATTTTCACGCATGCATATACGTAAATTATATTCGTGGCATGTTAATATGTTGAAGAAACTCAAACACTTTGTTTTGTTTCCTTCCAACTACTAACGCATGTCCATACACTCAATACATGCTAGGCAATATAAAATGGGTTATGCTTGTGTGAAGTTTTCTTTTCTATAAATCGTATACGAGGAAAGTTGTAATAATAAAAATCGTTTTTTTTAAAACCTCAAGTCGAGTTTGCACTAGCAAAAGAAACTACACCGAAATCAGTTTCATAAACACAAACAAAGACTTATACTAACAAAACTATTTTGAAACATAAGACACCCACACGCCTGCATGAAAAGTTAGAAACTTATAACAAACTGAAACGAAAGTAACAGCCATAAATACTAAGGAAATGTATACCATAGCACGAACGTGTCTAGTGGCACACTGGTTGGGGCGTTAGACCTCATACGAGGGGTCCCTAGTTCGAACCTTGCATATGGCAGTTTTGTCACACTTTTTTTGTTATTCTTTTACAACTTTCACAAATTGGCAACTTAAGCCCCCCTATTTGAATCGCTTGCCAATTTACTTAGAGAACTTTTATAAAGATAAAAACTTATATTTAAAATTTACATTTTCAAACCCCCAATTTTAACCAATTTAACATTTTCTAAAAACTTTTACAAAATTTAAAATGTATACTAATATTTACAACTTCAATCCTTAAGTTTGATGCATTTGACACTTTTCATCCTAAAATTTTTAGTATAAGTTTAGTAAACCTATATATGTTACTCCTTTCTCATTAAATAAATATGTTTTATATAACTACTTTATAAAAACGATTATTTTGACGACCTAGTGTTCATAACGAAAAGTATTACGTCAATAACTAACTAAATCTATAATATAAAATTATAAGTATATAATTATACAAAATCGTTATCCAATATCGACACACCTTAAAAAGGAAATAAACCATACGTTATCATTATTCTGAGACTTGCCATCTCATTCTTAGGTCCGGGTTGGAGCCGCTATTATATCACGCTTAATCTCGTGTACTTTATCACTATTCGCTGAGGTGAGTATTCACAGCCCCTTTTTACTGTTTTACTTATTTGGGGTGAAATGCATGATTATAAACTTAAATTGTTTTTATCTGAATTAGAACCTTTAATATATTTGAACTCTTTGTTTTATATTGAACCCTCTTTGACTTAAATTGAACCTTTTAATATAATTGAACCTTTTGACTTATATTGAACTCTTTTTGAATTGATTTAGACTATTTAATATATTTGAACCCTTAGACTCTTGGATTTAATTATGAGCTTCTGACTTGTTTGAACCTAATGGACCGTACGTCCCTGACCTAAAGTCTCCCCTGTTCGGAGCGACGCAAAGTCTCCCTGTTCGAGCAATGCCGAGTCTCCCACGTTCGGAGAAGTCTTAATTGATAGTATATAATAGTTGTTATGATGTACTTGTTCGTACAAAACAGTACATTCGCATTGTTAGTCTCCGATTGGTTTGCCGTTCGCACTCCAATTATACGTACCGTTCGTACGGCTCCCTTGTGCGGAGCAATAGGTAGTATGGATAGCGCTATTAGAGGTCGGCCAACCGCTCGTTCCCCTGTCTACGGAACGCATATTATTTATTTTAGGGGCTTTGCCGCATACTTTATTATATATGAGGCAATATTATGACCGTAGGCGTATTGACTACTAGACTTACCACTTGAAATATGGAAATGTATGTCAACTTATATGTTACAAGTCTTGTATGGGCGGGACTTGTAACATGGTGAATTGACAGGACATTTGCAAGGCAGACATACTCAAAAATATTTTTGTACCATTTAAACACTTTCTTAAAATTTGATTTTATAATATGTAAAAGGACTTTTATTAACCAAAACTTTTTGTAATACATAAAACCTGTGTACTCACCAACTATTTTCATAGTTGACCCGTTTTCTCATGCATTTCAGGTGATCGTCAATAAGCATGATTTATGAAGTCTTTTGCATAAAAGAGTCTTCACGTGTCGTCTTTGGTCATTTAGAATAAGAAGATGTCTTTTGGAAACCAAGTTTTAAGATTTTATTATCAAAGTCGGCTTGAACAATATTGTAACAGTTTACCATTTCCGTAAATTTAAATATGGTATTGTACTATATCTCTTTTGCGATGTATATTGATTATGTTGCACCTCGCGTTTCCGCCTCTGGCGGGGTGTGACAGGATATCCCTAAGACTGCGTTTAGACCCGTTATGGATACTATGAATTCCAAGTGATGTCGTTTGGTTTGACCAACGCGCCAATGGTTTTCATGGATCTCGTGAACCGAGTGTGTAAGCCATACCTAGATAAGTTTGTGATAGTATTCATAGACGACGTTTTGATATACTCTAAGAGTAGTGAGGAGCACGAAGAGCATTTGAGGCTCATTTTAGGATTGCTGAGAGAGGAGAAGCTGTATGCCAAATTCTCTAAGTGTGAATTTTGGATTCCGTCCGTGCAATTCTTAGGTCATGTGATAGATAGTCGAGGTGTTCATGTTGACCCAGCTAGGATTAAAGCCATTAAGGAATGGGCAGCTCCTAAGAACCCATCAATCCGACAGCTAAGGTTAGCAGCTACTATAGGAGATTCATTGAGGGATTTTCTAAGATAGCTAAGTCGTTGACCAAACTAACACAGAAGGATGTTAAGTATGAATGGGGAGAAAAGGAAGAAGAAGCATTCCAACTTCGAAGGAAAAGTTGTGTAGTGCGCCCATCCTAGCTTTGCCTGAAGGAAGCGAAGACTTTGTCGTGTGCTCACGACGCTTCACATAAAGGCTTAGGTGCTGTTTTGATGCAACGAGAGAAGGTGATTGCTTATGCATCCCGACAACTTAAGAAGCATGAAAAAAACTACACCACCCATGACCTGGAGTTAGGTGCTGTAGTGTTTGCTCTTAGGATTTGGAGACATTACTTGTATGGAACCAAGTGTGTAGTGTTTACCGACCATAAGAGTTTGAAGCATATCTTAGATCGAAGAGGCCTGAACATGAGACAACGTCGTTGGTTGGAATTGCTTAGTGATTATGAATGTGAGATTCGTTATCATCCTGGTAAGGCTAATGTTGTGGCTGATGCACTTAGTCGTAAGGAGGACATTCCACCCCTACTTGTTAGATCATTAGGAATGACCATTGTTTCGCCCTTATCATCTCAAATTTTAGCCGCCAAGCAGAGGCATTGGCGGAAGAGAACCGTCCTTATGAGAATCTTCAAGGAATGGTAGAAAGTGAAAACGAATTCTTGAAGCGTTCCGACGGAACTTTATGCTTCAGAGACAGAAGCTGGGTACCATTTCATGGTGGAATCCGTGAGTTGATTATGCACGAGTCGCATAAATCAAAATACTCTATTCATCTCGGAGCCGATAAGATGTATCAGGATCTTAAGAAACTTTATTGGTGGCCCAATATGAAGGCCGATATAGCTCAGTATGTTAGTTGGTGCCTGACTTGTTCTAAAGTTAAGGCCGAACATCAGAAACCATCAGGACTTTTAGTTCAACCCGAAGTCCCGGAATGGAAATGGGAGCGAATAACCATGGACTTTATCACTAAATTACCGAGAACAGTTAGCGACAATGACGCTATCTGGGTAATAGTTGACCGTTTAACTAAGTCTGCTCACTTCTTAGCTATTAGTGAAACCGATAGTCTTGATAAGCTTGCTCGATTGTATCTTAAGGAGATAGTATCGCATCATGGAGTACCGATATCTATCATTTCCGATAGGGATATTCGTTTTACATCCCACTTTTGGAAGTCGTTACATGACATTAGGAACCAATTTGGATATGAGTACGCTTACCATCCAGACCGATGGTCAAAGGCGAGAGAACCATTCAGACTTCATAGGACATGCTTAGAGATGTGTATTGATTTCGAAAGGCTGGGAGAGACATATCCCTTTGGCCGAATTCTCTTACAACAATAGTTATCATTCTAGCATTAAGGCTGCTCTATTTGAGGCACTGTATGGCCGAAAATGTCGTTCTCCTATTTGTTGGGCTGAAGTTGGAGAGAGTCAACTTACAGGTCCCGAACTTGTCTTAGAAACCACTGAGAAGAGAGTACAGATTCGTAATCGGTTGCAAACCGCTCGTGATAGACAAAAGAGTTATGCCGATAAGAGACGTAAACCTTTAGAATTTCAGGTTGAAGATCGTGTTATGTTGAAAGTTTCTCCTTAGAAAGGAGTGGTTCGTTTTGGGAAACGTGGAAAACTCAATCCCCGATATATTGGTCCCTTTCCAATCCTAGAAAGAATCGGACCGGTAGCATACCGCCTGGAGCTACCATCGGAACTGAGTAGTGTACACAATGTCTTTCTTGTTAGTAATCTTAAGAAATGTCTTTCTGAGGAAAACATAGTTGTGCCTCTAAGAGATATTCGTATTGATGAGAAATTGAATTTTGTTGAGGAACCGATTGAGATTATGGACCGTGAGATCAAAAGGCTGAAGAATAGCCGTATTCTGATTATTAAGGTTCGTTGGAACTCCCGGCATGGACCGGAGTTCACTTGGGAACGTGAGGACGTTTTCCGTAGGAAGTATCCTAAACTTTTCATGACATCAAGCAACTCGGAGTGAAACCCGCGACGGGTTTCTTCTGAGGCTGGGAGGCTGTGACAACTGGCAATTTAGGGAGTCTATTTTAGGTAACCGCATTACGTTAAACTAGACCGAGTTTTGCCTTTATCACTATTTTATAAACCATGACTTGATTTTATATCGTCTATTGGTTTTTATGATTTATTTCATTATTAAATGAGTTAGCGTATGAGTTTTAACTCTATTTGGTAGGCACTATTCGATTCGGCACAAGAAAAGCCTAAAACAAGAATTATTGTAACTTGTAGACCATAACTCGAAAATTGACAAATAAATAGTCAAAGCTCGTGGAAAAACGTAAATAACGATGTTGGAAAGTTAAATAAATGTTGTGAGACACTAGGGGGACAATATGTGAGCTCGGGAATGGGTAAACGGGATAGTTACGAAAAATTACAACTCCGACCCCCCCAAAAACACCCATGGCCGGCCACCCCCCTCCTCCAAAATAATTATTTTAAGGTCCCTAGTGGCCTAGTATATATACCCATTCCAATCCTCATTCCACCCTTTCATTTCTCTCTCTAAAAACACACATATCACCACTTTCTCTCTCTACCTTTCTCACTCTAAAAACCCTAAACCACCACCCACCACCGCCGGCCATATTCCGGCCACCACGGCTCGCCGGCTGCACTTCACCCCCCACCTCCACTACCATATTGAAGCTCTCTTTCTCCTCTTTCCAACCATATATTACACGCTCCATTTGGACTTCAATAACACCTTCAAATCTTTGAATTAAGATTCGTACTATTAGGGTTTTAAAGGGGTTTTGCAATTGGTGATTAGATAAGGTAAATGGAACAAGTTTTGAGCTTGATTGGGCAATAAAAAGCCACGAATTGGGAATTAGGGTTTTGACCCTATGAACAAATTTGGGGCTTTTGGGTGGAACATGAAATTAAAGCTAATTAGTGACTAAATAAACAAGTAATTAGTGTTTGGTAAGTGTGTGGTGTATTAATTTGATGGGTTTATGCATTTTAGGTTTAGGTTCATACTTTTGGTTAAGATAGATGATGGGTTTTGTGTTTGGATAGTGATTGGAGCTTAAATGATTGGAGTTGGATCTTGTGGAATTGATTTGGTTGTGTTTGGTGTTGAGTTATGGGGCGTACCCACCAAGTAACCCACGTAGGGGTCTTGGTTGGTGTCGTACATGACCCACTTGGGTCATGGGTTCGAGTCGGGTCAATTTGGTAGCTTGTTGGTTGATATAGTTGAGGTTTGGGTGAGACGCGTGGAGCCGAAAAGCTTCTAGAGCTTGTTTGGTTCACGTGGTCTAGACCGCGACCGTGTCATGACCATTAGGGTCATAACATTGGTTTCGAGTATAATTGGTTGATTGATTGGTTGGCGAGATTGTTTTGAGTTGATTTGAGATTGAATTGCGATATTGTGACATTTAATTTGGACTTGATATATATATTGTTGACTTTGAGCTACGTCGGCGTCACTTTGACTTTTTAGTCAATAGTTGACTCCGACAAAGCCGTAACATGGACTTTAGTATAATTTGGACTATTGATTGATTAAAAGCCGAGAAGTTATAACTCGTGCTTGTGGAGTCGAAACAAATAACGATATGAGATTAATAATGGAATTTGACGATATATATATATATATATATATATATATAGGGTGGCGTTACTATAGTGACCATCTTTAACATAAAAACAATAGGGACTAACGTGAACCGTTAGATCTTACAAATTAGATTAGATTTAAATGTAACTTGATGCATGGCATTATTGTAATTAACAAAAACATTGATGGCATAATATGATACATTTTTGTGAAAAAACGCCACACAATAATTGATGAATCATCAAATCATTTAATCGGATCATCAATTTGTTTTAGTCAAAATCATTAATTGATGGCTGCCCTTTATTTTACTACGTATTTATTTTTTTTCAAATTTTGCATGTGGTAACACAACTTTAATATTAAATCTGAATACATATGCAAATATAATATTGAAATTAAAGTGACACATTAATTTTTTTTATTTTTTTATGACACATTAAATTTATATTGACACATTAATTTTTGATACATATATAATGACATACAATTTTGTTTGATACATTTATAATGTGATACTAAATTTTTTAATACATATATAATGATACATTAAAATTTTAGTACATTTTTAGTGACACACTACCAAATTTTAATTTATTTGTAATGACACATTATATTTATCATTCAAATTTTTTTGACACATATGTGATTGACATATAAAAAAATTTAATACATTTTTATGAAATATTTTTAGTGACAAGTTCAGTCTTTTAACACATTAATTTCATAATTAATAGACATATTTTTTATAGACGAATCCTAATTAGTCAACCGGGTTTTTGGGTGACTTCTGGGTGACTTTGTCTTCTTCGTCAATGTGACACTAAATTAGTACCACAAAAATAAAATAAATAAACTAATAGATTAGTAATACACATCGAACAAACTTGTTTGCAAAAGTATACAACCAAATAATGATATACCCAAATATGTAAAATTGATACACAACAAGTTGTTACCCACGTCGGCAGCAGATGGCATCGGGGTAACGTCGCCGGAAAACAAAAATGATAAAGAAAAATATTTATGGCTCGTAATCAGGGTAAGTTCGCCGGAACGGCGACTTCAATTATTTTCGTAATCCTTGACCGGTAGATCTTGAACACCAAATTAAGAAGCTGATCAGTTCCCATCACAAATAAAGAAATATATCATACATATGGTTAACTAATAAAACGGCAAAAGGAGTCCAATTAATTTCTTGAAGATTAGAGGAGCATGTGGTTTTTTTTAGTGAGAGAGGTGCAGTTATTTTGTGATGGAGGTTGTGACATAAAGTAGGGTTAATAAAGAATAGGATGGGTCAAAATACCAATAATACCCTTTTATCTTTATCACATGTCGAATTTTAATTTTTAATTTCTGCAATATAAATTGAATTATCATTTCAAATAAATGGACACTTGTCAAAATCTTACTGGTTCTTATTATTTTTATTTTAAGGCTGGTCACCACATGAACGCATATATATATAGGGTGGCGTTACTATAGTGACCACCTTTAACATAAAAACAATAGGGACTAACGTGAACCGTTAGATCTTACAAATTAGATTAGATTTAAATGTAACTTGATGCATGGCATTATTGTAATTAACAAGAACATTGATGGCATAATATGATACATTTTTGTGAAAAAACGCCACACAATAATTGATGAATCATCAAATCATTTAATCGGATCATCAATTTGTTTTAGTCAAAATCATTAATTGATGGCTGCCCTTTATTTTACTACGTATTTATTTTTTTTCAAATTTTGCATGTGGTAACACAACTTTAATATTAAATCTGAATACATATGCAAATATAATATTGAAATTAAAGTGACACATTAATTTTTTTTATTTTTTTATGACACATTAAATTTATATTGACACATTAATTTTTGATACATATATAATGACATACAATTTTGTTTGATACATTTATAATGTGATACTAAATTTTTTAATACATATATAATGATACATTAAAATTTTAGTACATTTTTAGTGACACACTACCAAATTTTAATTTATTTGTAATGACACATTATATTTATCATTCAAATTTTTTTGACACATATGTGATGACATATAAAAAAATTTAATACATTTTTATGAAATATTTTTAGTGACAAGTTCAGTCTTTTAACACATTAATTTCATAATTAATAGACATATTTTTTATAGACGAATCCTAATTAGTCAACCGGGTTTTTGGGTGACTTCTGGGTGACTTTGTCTTCTTCGTCAATGTGACACTAAATTAGTACCACAAAAATAAAATAAATAAACTAATAGATTAGTAATACACATCGAACAAACTTGTTTGCAAAAGTATACAACCAAATAATGATATACCCAAATATGTAAAATTGATACACAACAAGTTGTTACCCACGTCGGCAGCAGATGGCATCGGGGTAACGTCGCCGGAAAACAAAAATGATAAAGAAAAATATTTATGGCTCGTAATCAGGGTAAGTTCGCCGGAACGGCGACTTCAATTATTTTCGGTAATCGCGACCGGTAGATCTTGAACACCAAATTAAGAAGCTGATCAGTTCCCATCACAAATAAAGAAATATATCATACATATGGTTAACTAATAAAACGGCAAAAGGAGTCCAATTAATTTCTTGAAGATTAGAGGAGCATGTGGTTTTTTTTAGTGAGAGAGGTGCAGTTATTTTGTGATGGAGGTTGTGACATAAAGTAGGGTTAATAAAGAACAGGATGGGTCAAAATACCAATAATACCCTTTTATCTTTATCACATGTCGAATTTTAATTTTTAATTTCTGCAATATAAATTGAATTATCATTTCAAATAAATGGACACTTGTCAAAATCTTATTGGTTCTTATTATTTTTATTTTAAGGCTGGTCACCACATGAACGCAAATATATATATATATATATATATATATATATATATAGGGGAGAGTTAACGTGAGATCAATCTTAAAGTTGTAAAAATAAGATCAAGTCTAAAAAACATTTAAAACATTTATAAATAACAATTTTAGCAATAATACACATAAAAATAATATTTTAATACAAATGAACATTTTATCAACTAATAACCAAATGATACATGAGTTTTGATTAGTGATACACCTGATACACATTACACTAATAAATATTCCAAAACCTGATACACATACAAAAACCTGATACACATTATACTTCTAATCAAAGTGTATCACCTAGGTTTCGTAAATTTTAAAAAGAAATCTATCGAAACTTTAACAATTTTAGTTGTAGTTAATAAAAAATTAAATTTTGTTTTAAGGAGAGTGTCATTTGTCAAATTTTAGTTGGATCTCATTTTAACAACTTTAAACTTGATCTTATTTGATCTAGATTCTATATATATATATATATATATATATATATATATATATATATATATATATATATATATATATATATATATATATATATATATATATATATATATATGAAAATGTTAATAAACTATTAAATAGAAATAATAAATGGGCTTTTGTACCAAAAATGTCGATAACAAGTCTTATCTTGTTATTTACTATTTTTAAACGGAAACTAACGACTAAATTGGAAATGTTTTGTAATGAATAAGTAATTAATGTTTCGAGTACATGATTATCAATAAATGTCAATTGTGTACATTTAATATTGGTTTAAGTATTTAATTGCTTACGTTGTGTGCATGGGTTACGGATAACCTAGCATTAATAGTGTTGATCCACGTGGGTAGCGGACTTATTAGGTTGACGAATCTAATAAGAGCCCGCTAGGTACGTTGGGTAACCCTATTAATGGGTGACTTATCCTTATGACTCTTTAAGGATACGATTGATTTATGGGATAATAAGCGACACGAGTAAATAAATGAGTTTATCGAGTTGACGAATTCGATAAGGTCTACTATTTATTCCGAAACTTATTGGACTATGGAGCTTATCGTTTAGAGGTCTCATTGTGTCGCATTGAGTTATATATTGGTTGTTTGAGTGCATTCATGGCATCATATTGAGTCGATACACCCACACGAGGAATACCAAACACTAGGATTGAATGGTGAAACGAGACGTCTTTGGAAATAACGAAATGCAATACATTGGGGTAGATAACATTGATTTCGAGGAATATATATATTAAGTTTGGTCCACATTAATAAATTGTGCCGAGTTGATAGTTGATGTCTTTGTGATACCGTTATCTCTGCTAGTGTTTATTTGTGCGTTGATTGCTTGAGGTGAGTTTCATAGCCCCACTTTTATATACGTTTTAACTACGTTTTGAACTATTTTGGGGGTGAGAATCATGCTACTGTTTTTGGACCGTTAAAACTATTTGAATTTGCTTATATGCTTGACTGTTTAGATAGATGTGCGGTAGTCGTTGCCTTAGTCTAGGTTTAACCGTGCCTAACTAAGAATAGACTTCTACCTCGACCTAGTCCGGGGTTGGCAATTGTTCTAGATTTTGCCACGACAGTGCTGGACTAGAGTCGCTGGGCCCGAGTGGTCCCTGGATGCGGGACATGTGTTATGATTGGTGATCCGGGTAGGATCGGTGTGAAACGGTATTTATCTATCTTAGGTCTTGCATAGCAAATCAACTCTTACAGGTCCACTACGATTTTGTTGAACTTAAACCTATGAACTCACCAGCGTAAGCTGACCTTTTAGCATGATATCTCAGGTATTTGAGAGATGTTTGTATTACTTGATCGGTGGAAGCTTGGCAAGAAGGCGGGGTTCAAGGATCATTTCTGACTCTGATAAACTATGGGGACCTATTTGATTAAACCATGTTTTGGGCCTAATAATTACTCTTTTGGATTAAATGTTTGGATTAGCTAAATTGGGATTGGTTTTGAATGTTAAATGACTATCTTTTTGCTATACTTGTGTGCGATACCAATCCAAAAAGTAACGCCCCGAAAACTTGATTAAGTCTTCCGTGTTGGATATTGGATTTCACAAACACATCAAACCATTAACACAAGTGGGCGTATAAGTGGAATTCTAGAGAGAGAAAGTTAGAGGTTTAGGGAACTTAGTGAGAGAAAGTGAAAGATATTATTATGAGCTCCAACTCTCTACCTTGGGAGGTAGAGAGTATTTATAGTCTTACATAAAGCGCCACACAACGGGCTGTGGATCAGGCATACAGTGGGTAAAGACCCGTCCGTCCTCCACGGTGTTACTTAACTAAATACTACTTAACTAAATATAACTATGACTACGAGCTTTCTAACGATTACATATACTTGAGGTGACCGACTCTTTAATACCGGAATTTCTAATTCCTAACAATCTCCCCCTAAGGAGGTCACCTCAAACATATACTAAAATGACATTGAATACAATCAGATATTACATTAACAATTGATCTTGCATTCTTGATGTAGTACTTTGCTCCGAAGCTTGTAGTCATTGATTCCACTCATTGCATGTTTGGTTAATCCAAGTGGAGGTCTTTTACTTATCCACGTGATAATAATGTTGAGCCACTTTTGAGATCATCAGCTAGTAGAAAATCTCAGATACATCCATTGTGGTGTTGGTATTATGTGATGTTGTGACATTCGGACCGACATGCTCACATTATGGATCATGATATCTTCTTATCAGAGTAGCGGAAGCATTCGTTGATTCATGATATTGGCAGCAGCGTAGCGGAAGCATGGAGTTAGAATATCAGAGTCATTGATGCACCAATCATGATATCTTTTGATATGAATGTGTTGTGTGAGCATGCGGCTATGGATTGACCGCTCCATTCGATCAGTACAAGCGTCGGGTGTACCTGCATAAGACAGTTAGCAATAAAGCGCACGAAAGTGTCTTTGATCACTTTCGATGAATTGAGTACGGACCCACGGTTCCCGTTGATCGGTACAAAATCTATGCCGTGATCAAGTATAATTCCGAAGAATTTCCTTGACAGGGTTTAGCGCACGCTGCTCTAAATTTGTTCTCAAACCGGAACGTCTCAAAGAAGACAACACGGAGTGAGTGAACCAGGCGAATTTACGTCCACTGATTGATGAAAAGATATTTGAAAAACAATCGTGTATTGCTCAATAGAAATTGTTTTTGCAAAATAACGAAGGTTTTAATGAAAATCAATTATCAATCATAAAACACCTTTTGATTTGAAAAATTAGTACACGGTCGGCGTGCTAATGAAAAGAGTTTTAAAGCACAAAGACCGGTTTTCAAAGGTATCCGTCAATCCATAACCTGAACCAGGATTGATTCAAAAGATTGAATCGCCCCATTGTTTCTGTTGAGTTGTCACATGGTTGATCTATATAATAGATCTCACATGCCACCTACCAGGGAGCTTGATAGATGTTGGCTCCAGAAGGCTTTCCATCTTCATTGTGAATATGTAAACACATCACTCATGTTCGGCAATACCACAAGGTTACTGCGTAGGACTCAAGATATAATCTCTCTTTCCACATTGTGTGAAACAGAGAGTCTTCATTGAAAGTGTCCTAATGAGATTTATTGATGATCTCGTGGCTCTAGACTCAATTTGTGCATATTTGGATCCTATATCGGAGACTAGGGAGAGGGTCTCCTCTTTCAATATCAACAATCTCTAAGAGAAAGTCGATAGATAATGTCGGTTCCCGTGAGAATGAAACAAGTCCTTTTAAGAGGAACTTGAGTGGTTTGGAAAGTTGAAGTGCTTGTCGTCCTTTGGGTCCATGACGTCTTGTCTTAAATACTGATGTTACCATCAGTAGCATATGAATTGAACCCGGTTTTACGCCTAAGGTTGAATAATTGGAGGGCTATTTGTTTTCACCCTTTTCTCATTCAATTCTTTTTCATTCTTCAACCCCTTCAGCGCTTACCGAGACTTCATAGCTAGAACCTTGTTGGGTTTATTCGATACTAGCTCATCTCGAGTCCGCACTCTTCCTATATCTCATTTTTCTCCTTTTATCATCATACCTAAGAACTCTACACTAACTAGTGGATAGTCCCTGGGTAGATCCCTCAGGTTCTGGCGGATCATGGGAACACATACCTAACCTTATCGTCCTTATATCACCATACATAATGTAAAGTTGGTCGGTCTTTTTGGTATTGTTCATCGGCCATAGGAACCAATTGAAAACCATTTGAAAATCAATCCGGATACTTATGATATTTTATCAAAGCATTTTGTACCTGAATTGTTTTGATATTTTTAGAATAAGTGCTCCCCCTCAACATGTGCATCAAATGTTTGAAATCGTTTTGCACACGGAGGCAAGAGGAAGAAATTACTTCTTTGATTACCATTTTCTAAAAAATATCACCATCACTTCCTTGATCAAATCAAGTAGATAAAGCATTTCGGGGAAGGATGAGGTTTCCATAAATTTGCTCCCCCTCAATATGTGCCTCGAGGTTTGAAGAGAGTTTTGCACATACTAGAGGGAACCTGCACATTGAGATAAATGATCACGTTTCAAATCATAGGTTTAAGATAGATGCTCCCCCTCAACATGTGCATTGAAAATTTGAAATCGTTTGTCACATGTAGGAAGGACGGCATCACGTCTTATAAAACCATCAGCTTAAATCCAATTTAAATCACACATTCTCCCCCGATCACAATTATCAAATCATTTGAGATTTGTGGTCTCTTATAGATTTAAATTGATTTTGAAAGCTTTTAAGGAGAATTGTGACTTGATTATGAAAGCGTTTTAACTGATACGGATCGGATTTTAAGACTTTAAACTCCATTGATAAAACATGCATGTACATCTTTTGAAAACAATTTAATGCCAAATAACTTTTTAATTTAATTGAAATCATTCTCCCCCTCAATCAATGACATAGGTTGTTGATTGAGAGATAGAGATTTTGACAAACAAGTCCTGATGATTATCAAAAATAGAGACCGAGTTATTTTTCATAGCATTTAGTTTTCAGCAGATAAATGTTTATAGAATCAGAGCATGGAATTTGAAATCATGATAAAACATGGCTCTGTTCTTTCTTTTAAAACCGGGTTATTGCCTGAAAATGACAATAAACCATAGTTTCTCCTTCTCCCAAAAAATAATTTTTTTGATTTTTTGATTTTTTGATTTTTTTTTTTTTTTTTTTTTTTGAACAACATCTAAAGTCCCGTGTCATTCTTTGAATGACAGCACAAAGACCGTAGATATTATCGAACCGAGAAAATGCATGACAAAATGACAATATTTTTGAAGATTTTTCGATTTTTTTTCAGATTTTTATGGATTTTTGAAAGTTTTATATTTTTCTATTTGGTTTTATAGGGTTTTATAATTTTGTATTTTGCTTTTTGGATAAATATATACAAAGATATAGATGAAGGAAAGACCTTTACTCCTCGTCTTCCTCCTGAAGACGTTTGAGTGTTTCGGGTTGAAGGCTTTTCAAGCCAAGTCGAGGAAGAATAAACTCAAAACGTTCTCTCGGAAGAGCTTTGGTGAAGATAATGCGCTAACGGTATTGACTTAACAAAATAGAGTTCCACCACACCGTTTTCCACTTGCTCTCTGATGAAATGATGTCGGATGTCAATGTGCTTTGCTCTTGAGTGTTGTACGTTGTTGCATGAGACAGCAATAGTACTTTTATTATCACCGATCAGAGAGGGATTATGTTGAATTCAAAGCCATTGTCAGATAATTGGGATCTCATCCAAAGGATTTGAGCACAACAAGATGACATGGCTATGTATTCAGCCTTTGTAGAGGAAATAGAAGTACTCATTTGCTTCTTTGAAGACCAACTCACAAGCTTATCACCCAAAACGAGCATCTCGATGTACTTCAGCGTGTATCTTGACATCCTGCATGATCAGGCATCTGCATAAGGGTCATTAGTGACATACCGGTGTCCTTCGGGTACCATAATCCCATATTGATGGTTCCTTGGAGATACCGAAAGACACGTTTAACCGCTTCAAGGTGCTTTTAGTAGGCTTAGCCTAATATCTAGCACACATGCACACAGCGAACAAGATGTCTGGTCGCTAGGCTGTGAGGTACATCAGGGATCCAATCATGCTACGATATTTTTTTTGGTCTACCATGATCCTTGAGTGGTCCTCATCAAGTTTAGTACGTTCAATCATAGGAGTGTCAGGGTGTCACGTGATACAAATCCAAATTTCTTTAAAATTTCATTAGCATATTAAGATTGATTAATGAAAATGCCTCCGGGACTTTGTGAAATTTGTAATCCCAAGAAAAATGACATTTGTCCCATCATCGACATTTGAAATTTGGAACCCATTTCTTTTGAAAAAACGATCACATTCATTGGGGTCAGTCGAGGCAAAGATAATATCATCAACATATATTTGAACGTGAATTAAATGTTTGCACGACTTTTCACGGTGAACAATGTTGGATCAACTGCTCCTTTCTTTGAAGCACTTGATAGAAGAAACATTGATAGCGTATCATACCATGCCTTTGGAGCTTGATTTAAACCGTAAAGAGCTTTCTTCAGACGATAAACGAGAGTAGGATGCTCTGGATTCACAAAGCCTTCAGGTTGGTGGCGTGACAACTTCTTTAAGATCTCCGTTCGAAATGCGTCTTTACATCCATCTGATAGACTACCATGTTCTTACTTGCAACATTGGCTAAGAATATTCTGATTGCCTCGATTCGAGCCACTGGAGCAAATGATTCTTCAAAGTCTATACCCTCCTCTTGGCGGTATCCTTTAGCAACTAATCGAGCCTTGTTCTTTAACACATCACCATGCTCATCAAGTTTCACTTTGAAGATCCACTTTAGAGCGATGATCATAGCACAATCTGGGCGGTACTAATTCTCATACATCAAGTCGATCAAACTCATGAATTTCTTCTTGCATGGAATTGAACCAGCATCTTCATCATGGCGGTTTTAACATCTTTTGGTATGATCTTAGAGAGTACGGAGTTGAAGAAGCACCATAAGGCATCTGTTGCAAGTTGTTTCCGTGTGGATACCGGATGAGAGGGATTTCCAATGATGTTGTCCAATGGATGATCGTGAGTCCATTTAACATTTGGGGTTTTCGCGGTGCTCTAAATTTGTTCTCACGAACCAGGAACGTCTCAAAGAAGACAACACGAGTGAGTGAACCGGCGAAATAATTCGTCCTTGATTGATGAAAAGATTTTTGAAAAACAATCGTGTATTGCTCAATAGAAATTGTTTTTGCAATATAACGAAGGTTTTAATGAAAGTCAATTATCAATCATAAAACACCTTTTGATTTGAAAAATTAGTACACGGTCGACGTGCTAATGAAAAGAGTTTTAAAGCACAAAGACCGGTTTTTCAAAGGTATCCGTCAATCCATAACCTGAACCAGGATTGATTCAAAAGATTGAATCGCCCCATTGTTTCATCGTTCATTGTCACATGGTTGATCTGTATAATAGATCTCACATGCCACCTACCAGGAGCTTGATAGATGTTGGCTCCAGAAGGCTTTCCATCTTCACAGTGAATATGTAAACACATCACTCGGATGTTCGGGAAATACCACAAGGATAATGCGTAGGACTCAAGATATAATCTCTCTTTCCACATTGTGTGAAAAGAGAGTCTTCATTGAAAGTGTCCTAATGAGATTTATTGATGATCTCGTGGCTCTAGACTCAATTTGTGCATATTTGGATCCTATATTGGAGACTAGGGAGAGGGTCTCCTCCTTCAATATCAACAATCTCTAAGAGAAAGTCGATAGATAATGTCGGTTCCCCGTGAGAATGAAACAAGTCCTTTTAAGAGGAACTTGAGTGGTTTGGAAAGTTGAAGTGCAGTGCGTCCTTGGGTCCATGACGTCTTGTCTTCAATACCGATGTTACCATCAGTAGCATATGAATTGAACCGGTTTCTGCCCTAAGGTTGAATAAATGGAGGGCTATTTGTTTTCACCCTTTTCTCATTCAATTCTTTTTAATTCTTCAACCCCTTGATTGCTTTACCGAGACTTCATAACCAGAACCTTGTTGGGTTTATTCCAGTACTAGCTCACTCTCAGTCCGCACTCTTCCCATATCTCATTTTTCTCCTTTTATCATCATACCTAAGAACTCTACACTAACTAGTGGATAGTCCCTGGGTAGATCCCTCCGGTTCTGGCGGATCATGGGAACACATACCTAACCTTATCGTCCTTATATCACCATACATAATGTAAAGTTGGTCGGTCTTTTTGGTATTGTTCATCTGCCATAGGAACCAATTGAGAATCATTTGAAAATCAATCCAGATACTTATGATATTTTATCAAAGCATTTTGTACCTGAATTGTTTTGATATTTTTAGAATAAGTGCTCCCCCTCAACATGTGCATCAAATGTTTGAAATAGTTTTGCACACGGAGGCAAGAGGAAGAAATTACTTCTTTGATTACCATTTTCTAAAAAATATCACCATCACTTCCTTGATCAAATCAAGTAGATAAAGCATTTCGGGGAAGGATGAGGTTTCCATAAATTTGCTCCCCCTCAATATGTGCCTCGAGGTTTGAAGAGAGTTTTGCACATACTAGAGGGAACCTGCACATTGAGATAAATGATCACGTTTCAAATCATAGGTTTAAGATAGATGCTCCTCCTCAACATGTGCATTGAAAATTTAAAATCGTTTGTCACATGTGGGAAGGACAGCATGTACGTCCTTATAAAACCATCAGTTTAAATCCAATTTAAATCACACATTCTCCCCCGATCACAATTATCAAATCATTTGAGATTTGTGGTCTCTTATAGATTTAAATTGATTTTGAAAGCTTTTAAGGAGAATTGTGACTTGATTATGAAAGCGTTTTAAGCTGATACAATCGGATTTTAAGACTTTTAACTCCATTGATAAAACATGCATGTACATCTTTTGAAAACAATTTAATGCCAAATAACTTTTAATTTAATTGAAATCATTCTCCCCCTCAATCAATGACATAGGTTGTTGATTGAGAGATAGAGATTTTGACAAATAAGTTCTGATGATTATCAAAAATAGAGACCGAGTTATTTTTCATAGCATTTAGTTTTCAGCAGATAAATGTTTATAGAATCAGAGCATGGAATTTGAAATCATGATAAAACATGGCTCTGTTCTTTCTTTTAAAACCGGGTTATTGCCTGAAAATGACAATAAACCATAGTTTCTCCTTCTCCCAAAAATAATTTTTTGATTTTTTTGATTTTTTTTTTTTGGAATTCGAACAACATCTAAAGTCCCGTGTCATTCTTTGAATGACAGCACAAAGACCGTAGATATTATCGAACCGAGAAAATGCATGACAAAATGACAATATTTTTGAAGATTTTTCGATTTTTTTTCAGATTTTTATGGATTTTTGAAAGTTTTATATTTTTCTATTTGGTTTTATAGGGTTTTATAATTTTGTATTTTGCTTTTTGGATAAATATATACAAAGATATAGATGAAGGAAAGACCTTTACTCCTCGTCTTCCTCATGAAGACGTTTGAGTGTTTCTGGTTGAAGGCTTTTCAAGCCAAGTCGAGGAAGAATAAACTCAAACCGTTCTCTCGGAAGAGCTTTGGTGAAGATGTCTGCTAACTGGTATTCTGACTTAACAAAATAGAGTTCCACCACACCTTTTCCACTTGCTTCCTGATGAAATGATGTCGGATGTCAATGTGCTTTGCTCTTGAGTGTTGCAAGTTGTTGCATGAGAGAGCAATAGTACTTTTATTATCACAGTACAGAGGGATTTATGTTGAATTCAAAGCCATAGTCAGATAATTGGGATCTCATCCAAAGGATTTGAGCACAACAAGATGACATGGCTATGTATTCAACCTTTGTAGAGGAAATAGAAGTACTCATTTGCTTCTTTGAAGACCAGCTCACAAGCTTATCACCCAAAAACAGAGCACCTCCTGATGTACTTCAACGTGTATCTTGACATCCTGCATGATTAGCATCTGCATAGGCTGTTGGTGACATACCGGTGTCCTTCGGGTACCATAGTCCCATATTGATGGATCCTTGGAGATACCGAAAGACACGTTTAACCGCTTCAAGGTGCTTTTAGTAGGCTTAGCCTAATATCTAGCACACATGCACCGCGAACAAGATGTGCTGTCTGCTAGCTGTGAGGTACATCATGGATCCAATCATACTACGATATTTTGTTTGGTCTACCATGATCCCTGAGTGGTCCTCATCAAGTTTAGTGCGTTCAATCATGGGAGTGTCAACGGTGTCACGTGATACAAATCCAAATTTCTTTAAAATTTCATTTGCATATTAAGATTGATTAATGAAAATGCCTCCGGGACTTTGTGAAATTTGTAATCCCAAGAAAAATGACATTTGTCCCATCATCGACATTTGAAATTTGGAACCCATTTCTTTTTGAAAAACGATCACATTCATTGGGTCAGTCGAGGCAAAGATAATATCATCAACATATATTTGAACGTGAATTAAATGTTTGCACGACTTTACGGTGAACAATGTTGGATCAACTGCTCCTTTGCTGAATGCGGTAGATAGAAGAAACTTTGATAGCGTATCATACCATGCCTTTGGAGCTTGATTTAAACCGTAAAGAGCTTTCTTCAGCGATAAGCGAGAGTAGGATGCTCTGGATTCACAAAGCCTTCAGGTTGGTGACGTGAACGACTTCTTTAAGATCTCCGTTCAGAAATGCCGTCTTTACATCCATCTAATAGACTACCATGTTCTTACTTGCAGCATTGGCTAAGAATATTCCGATTGCCTCGATTCGAGCCACTGGAGCAAATGATTCTTCAAAGTCTATACCCTCCTCTTGACGGTATCCTTTAGCAACTAATCGAGCCTTGTTCTTTAACACATCACCATGCTCATCAAGTTTCACTTTGAAGATCCATTTAGAGCAATGATCATAGCACAATCTGGAGCAGGTACTAATCCCATACATCAAGTCGATCAAACTCATGAATTTCTTCTTGCATGGCATTGAACCCAGTCTTCATCATGGCGGTTTTAACATCTTTTGGTTCGATCTTAGAGTACGGAGTTGAAGAAGCACCATAAGGCATCGGTTGCAAGTTGTTTCCGTGTGGATACGGGATGAGAGGGATTTCCAATGATGTTGTCTAATGGATGATCGTGAGTCCATTTTGAGGTGTTCATGTGGCAGTGGTTGAGGGACTAAAGTAGCAGATTCGATGTCTCCTGAAGAAGATGGTTCGATGAAGATTGAGGAGCAAATACATTTTCAAGTGGAGCATCTTCGGGGAGTAGCAAAGGGATTAACTTCATTATTGATACGAGACATAGTTCCATGATGTACCCTCGAAGTTTGATGATTTGTTGATGAGGCGAGTGATCGGCAGTAGGCTTCTTGACTTAATGATATTGAGATTGAAGGATTGACGTCATTCACAGGAATATGAGCAGCCCCTGAAGTAGGAATTGTCAGTTCATTAGCACTTGGCTCACAATGTTCATCAAACATGGGATCAAACAATTTCTTTAAATCATCTTGGATGGAGGTACATATGGAGTTTCGAAGAGAATTTGGTATAAGGGATGAACTAATGGGACTGTCTTGAAGTGCGGTCCTGACTGGAGTGTCCAGGGAGCCATAGGACCCTGCGATAGAAACTCTCTTTGACTATCTTTATCAACCCATATGTAGACAATTTGAAGTGACCACGATAAAGAAAACCTGATATACCAAACTTGAAACAGAAGAAGAATTCCATGCATTTGCATCTTAAGCTCGCCTTTGTGAATTTTAACTTCAATCTCAAATAAGTGATAATTGATTAACTCTGATGTGGCTTGTGTCAAATGCCCACACGTGAATAGGCGTACAACGGATGTACGTCGATCCACTGAATGAAACGGAACAAATGATTTCTCGACATTAATGCATTCTTCCTAAAGGTATACATGTAGAGACTGATCTGGAAGATTCACCACAAATGTCTTCGAGCGAATGAGGTAGTCATTTTCCTTAATGTTCATGTGGTTGATTTATAGCGTGCACAATGAGAGGAACAATAATCCGTAAAGATTTGGCAAAGGAATACCAAAGAGCGGATCATTATTCAATAATGCAACTTACAATATCATGATAGTCATTATGAACGCCTTGTGAAATAACTGGAGATAAGGTTTCTTGAGAATTCCTAGAAGTACTTCTTAGATGGTGAACCAGTTGAGTCAATAGAAACGAGCATGAGCTTGAAGTACGGATGATCAACATTAGTCGAGGAGTTAAAAGTACTCATCATACATATCTTTGAAAGACAATGAATCCCAAACATTGATTCCCAATTATCCATAGTAAGTGAAGCATTAGGCTACTCAAGCAAACATATCTTTGAAAAACAATGAATCCCAAACATTGATTCCCAATTATCCATAGTAAGTGAAGCATTAGGCGTTGGAGGAGAGTCATCAAAAATCAAAACAATGAATCCTAGTTATCCTTAGTATATTCACTCTTCATCAAAAGAATATACACTCATTATCATCAAAAATTAAGTCGTATAACCATTATTCAAACATCCATCATCATGTAGTATATTCACTCTTCTCCCCCTCAAAAATTGCATCCGAAGTTGCCATTTTTGATTTAGCAAAGTGAATAAGAGTATACACCAATGAACATAGATCCACTTGATGATTGAATGGGCGTGGAAAAACATGAAGCTTGTTGATGAAGAATGTAGATGAGTATGGCCATTCATGAGAGAATTTCTCTTTAGCTGAAGATAAAGCGCCCAGAAGAGCGTACACTTTTCTTTTCTTTGAAGAACGGGGCCTGAAGTGTTATCTGCAGACACCATTATGATGAAGTCACGAGGCTGAACTGTTGAAGTGAGCAGGCGTCATTGTTAAGAGCCCGGTTATATGTTTAGAGCCGCCCGAATCCAAATACCAAGGGACTATTTGTACGACCTGCTTTGGACAACAGACGAAGACAGAGAATTGGAAACATTGGATCCCCACGTGCTCATGGGGTCCTTTTGGTTGGCACAAACAATCTTTGAATCAGTAGAAACCCTAGGTGCAATGTCATTGTCACTAGGAGCTAAACTAGTAGAAGCATCGGACTTAGTCGAGGGACATTTTGTGCTTAATGGGATTATTCTACCGATTGGCTTCCAAACCTTATCAGGCACTACTCTAGGCATAGTGGATCTAGTTAAGGGGCAAGGTTTGCCATTCGTGAATATTCGACTTGTTGGCTTCCACTGAAATCCTACATTGGTAAAACCTTCCTGTAGGTTTCCAGGATTATATCTGTTTCGCTCTCCAAACTTTATTAACTGGGTTATGAATCTTAGACCTCGAAATAACACATCACATTTATCATGATTACCAGAAATTAAACATTTTTGCATGTTTTGCAGACAGCATAAGGCCTCGAATTAATTTTAGTAAGCTTAGAGCTAATACTAGAACTAACACGATTCTTTTGTTCAAATCAAACTTCTTGTCCCTATGGTGTTCTTTCACTTCCTTATCATGATCACTTTTAGTTTGCGTAATCCTATCCTTCTTTGCATAGCTTCTAGGTTTGACCCGCTAACTTTAGTGTCAATCTTAACATCTGTAGAAGTAACGATGGGAACATTACATGGCTTCACTACTTTCGCATTCTGGTCTAGAAGTCTTTGGGATTTGAAATTCTAAGAGGCACATCACAGGTTGCTTGCTTGAATTTAGATATGGAACAAGGCATATCAAGGGTCACATGCTTGGCTTTAGGCATAGAACGGATTTCTTGTTTGGCACTAGGCATAGAACAAGGCTTCACAGCTTTGCCTTTTTCACCTAAGGGTTTTGGACATGTTGCAATTACACATTCAAGCAGCTCTTGAGATCGTTTGGCACGGAGGCAAGCAAACCTCATTTCACTATCAAGAGGTTTGTTAATGAAATCCTCTTCGACAATCTCACGGAGACATTCTAGACTATCCTTAAGGTGAGCACAGGAGTCATGAAAAGCATGTTCATTATTCCTAAGATGAGGAGGAATATATTTAACTGTCACAGTGTATTTACAATCTAAGGGTGACTTTGAGACAACATTCTTATTGAAAACAAGTGGTAGTTTCCCATTTCCCTGACTTCTCAGATTCTCAATTTCCATTTTGTAAAGACGTTATTTTTTCGTTGTTTTGGTCACGGGTGACTTTTATTGAATCATATAACTCTTTAAAATGTCTTTTAACTTTTTCATTTTCTTCTAGAAAACTCTCGTTTTCCTTTTGTAAGGCATTAACTAAGTTTTGAAGATGAAAAGTTTGAGAATTATGAGAATCTAAAGGAGGAGGCATTTGGGAGCTGTCATATTGTTCTTTTGACCCTTTAATTGAGAGATTTGGGCTTTCAACTTTATGATCGTGTTGCAATGAGCTTGAATCTGTTCATCACGTTTGTTAATTTGAAAAGCTGCATCAAACTCTGGAGCATTTGAGGATGTCTTGATATTTGAAGTTTTGACATTTTCTTTAAGATGTTGATATTTTAGTTGTAAATTAAAATGCTCAACTTCTAGTTTAGACAAATGTTTAACCAAATTGTCGTGATCATCCAGTTCAATTTTCTCAGATAGTTTGGAATTAGTTTTTCCAAGCTCAATGACACGAGCATGGGAGACTTTTAGAGCAACAGATAATTCATGAAATTGAGAAGCATTAATGGAACAATTTGTAGCGATGTAAAACACATCTTGAGCAATACATTCAGTAATAAGATTCTCATTCAAGGTATGCAAGTTCTTCCTCTCAATCTCATTATATTTTAATTCTCGCTCATAGTCACTAACCTCAACTATCATTGCATCAAATTCCTTTTCCATTTCTTTAATATCTGATTTTATCCCCTTTTTAAGACTCTCAAAATGATCTTTTAGTTGTTTAAAGAAAGGCATGACCTCGGTTAAATAACATTCTTTCATTTGCTCAAAACCCCTTTCCCCTTCATTATCCCAGTGGGTGTGATCCTTTTCTTACAAGTTTTCTCAAAATCGACAAATAGTTGAAGAATAACATATTGACTGATTAAGGTCTTGCTCTTAGTGGCAATAGTTCTAGGAACTAAATGCATTGGTGTATTTGGAGGATACACATTCGCTTTAGGGAATTTCCTACAAGGGGGATTCTTTTCAACAAGATTTTCACCTTTTTGCAAGTCCATATCCTTTTTCCAGAACACTTGTTCAGGGGTCAATAGAGTCTGAGGCTTAAACATGTTTAAGGATATCCAATTTTCCTTAGTGTAATCATGGGGTTTTATCGTTATCTTGTTCTTTTTACACTCGGGATCTTCTAGCTTCTTATTCATTTTTTCTCCTAGTGACTTCATCGATTTCTTATCTTCCTCGGTGCACTCAGTAACTAGGTTTCTGTCTAGGCTTAAGAATCTCATTACCATCATACAGTACCTTATGAGCATTTCTAGCCTTTTAATTACCTCTGGATTAGGTTCCTCAACAAGGGGAATGCTATGCTTATCGCTTAAGACTCTATGCTTAGTGATCATGTGAGCGCTGAATGGTATTCCTTGTACGCATACAACTTATTTTCAAGCTTGTTCTTCAAAGTTTTAGATTGGAAAAATCATTCAAAAGTTTTGATTCCTTAGCATTGAATTCTAGCTTAAGCATTTTAACATTTTCTTGAAGTTCTTGTTTTTGCTTAGCAGTTTTAGAAAGCTTTTCTTGTAAGAAGTTTAACTCTTGTTTTAATACTTCTTCTCTAAAATTACTTTTTCTAATGATTGTATGCGTATTTGGACATCCATTTCCTGCTCACGGGTGGTCAACTCAAACTTAGCCTTGCTGTTCATAAATAGCAACTTGATCCTTATATATGTTAAGCTCGATGTGGTAAGGAATCATCGAGCACAAATGCAGCGTAACTCATGCAGTTCATAATCATCATTTTGAGTAGAAGATGCACAACTAGGTACGAGAAACATCCATGCAACTTACCTGAGCATTGACATGCACAAGTTGTGACGGGTGCATCTCTATCTTGGGTACATCCGAAGCTTCCATGGAGCGTTCCTTTGCATTAACTTGCACAGGTTGTGTGTGGTGCACCTCTCTCTCTTGTGAATTTGAGCACGAAGATTCCATTTTGCATTATCCGACTCATCAATTTTTGTTGTCAGCGACATTACTGCATTCAGAACACCCGATACTTCAACAAACATTACCCACTTATCACAACAATCTTTCAACCTGCATCGACACTCATTCACGTTTTCATTCTTTTGAGTAGATTCTTCAATGTACTTTTTCACATTATCCATGAGTTGGATAAATGTCTCAATGAATTCCGAATTTCCATTCCATATGTTTTTGAAGGAAATTCGGTCAAATGTTGATCGTGTCTGCTGAATATTCCCCAGATGAATGGTGAAATTGTTTGTAGATTACTTGAAGAGCTCTACTGGAACCATCCTTTTGAACCTCTTCATTGGTAATTTGCAACTTTAAATGTTCTAAGTTCAACAGCAAGCTTCTTGTCAATGTAGGTAAGTCCTAGCGGAAAAGAGCACTACATGTTCGATCCCACTATGGATAACAATTGTATGAGGTGCAGATGAAGTAGCTGATAGGGCTCAATGCTGCATTCCATTTGCATGGCATTCTGTAGCAGTGCAATTCATTCTCGTGGTACTCAGAACATGAAGATCTCACATCCTCATTGTTTAATTCAAACATCTTTAATCGTTCAGTGTAGCAATCATTAACATCATACAATTTAAGCACTTACGAAATCAACCGGGTCAGGTAGAGTAAGACATGATGTGGTGGAATGCACGGGATTTTAAAAGTCTATGATTTAAACCGAGAAATAGAATCTTTCGCGGGATTTTACTAAAATCAAGACCAAACCGTTAAGCAATGACCAATGCAATGTGTTAAGATGACTGATGGATCGACACAATGATAGACAATTGTGTGTTAGGTCTTATGATTGTTTGTGGGATAAGCAGAGATGTTGTTTGGTTGTGATTTGGGTTGGTTGTTGCACGATTTTATGGAGAAATTTAGATCTAAAATCTTAAAAGCTCAATAACTTCCTTTCGGAGAGGATTTGGGCCTCGAAAAATTCGTTTCACGACATCGTCGTGAAACCTCACAATATTCAGGCTATTCCTAACATGGTGAATGTGTTGACTTCTGGTCCTAACATGGTGAATGCTTCTACTTCAGGACCTAATGTTGTAACTAACGAAGTGAGGTCATTTGCTAATGTATTAAATCCGGAACGTGCCTCTAGGAAAGTGAATTTTCGTGCCTTGGTGAATGAGACGCGAATTGATAATCATGATACGGTGCTTCCAAAGGCTGCTATGGAGGGTGTATTCAACCGCTACGAAAATACACTTGTTGGCTTCTTTGTTGGCAAGAATGTTGCTTTTCATTTGGTTCAGAATTACGTCACCAATACGTGGGGCAAGTTTGGTTTTAAGAAACTAATGAAGAATGATGATGGTATTTTCCTCTTCAAATTCGATTCTAAAGAGGGTGTTGAGAGTGTTCTTCAACGGGGCCCATGGATTATTCGCAATTCTCCTCTCATTCTCACTAAATGGACTCCTGATGTGCTATTGTCTAAAAGTGAGGTAACTAGAGTTCCCGTTTGGATTAAATTGCATAATGTGCCATTACTTGCATACTTGGAAGATGGGTTGAGCTTAATTGCTACTTTCAGGTGGGTAAGCCAGATTATGTTAGATGCTTTTACTAGCTCCATGTGTGTTGATTCACGGGGTCGCATTAGTTTTGCACGTGCTCTTGTGGAATTATCATCTGAATTTGAGCTTAAACATGTGGTGACTATGGCGATCCCTAATAAGGATGATAGTGGTTTACTCGGCAACTATAAAGGTGGAATATGAATGGAAGCAGCCACATGTGTGTGGAATGTAAAGTGTTTGGGCATGATCTTGTTGTCCCAAAGTATTAAGGAGCATAATGTTATTCCTCCCAGCTCAAATGTGGACGAAACTGATGATGGTTTTAAGGTGGTGCTAGAATCGAAAGCCAAACCTAAAAGATGCGAAGATGACTGTGGTGGTATTAATATGGGTAAGGGTCCTAGATTTGTACCTAGGAAGCAGGTATATGTCACAAAGACGAAGACACCGACAACTGCTAGTGGTAATGCTAAAGATACACCGATTACTACGTCTAACTCTTTTGCGACTCTTGAGGTGGATGATGATTTGGGCATCCCAAGTACTGTGGCTGATTCTTCTACTAACAAGGCCAAGACTGGGAAGTCTTCTGGTACTACTAAGGAAGCAGGTATTGATGGATCTCGGGGGATGGACTCTCGTATTGTTGGTGAGGCGTCCAAGCCTCCGGGGACTGGGACTTATTCTGCTGCCAAGCTTGTGAGTGATTCAATGGGAACAATGGATGTTGGTTCTACTCCCATCGCTGAGAAAATTGGTAAGCTTGAAAGGCTAATTATTGATGGGAAAGCTACTCTTGTGGATGATGATGGTCAACCTATTCCGTCTACCTCTTCTACTAAGAGAGTTAACCCTTTTCCTAAAGTGGGAGAGATTGAGGTGTCGATTCGAAGATGAGATTGTTGCTAACCAATTTGATGAGTCTGCTAATATTTTTGGTGGTGGCCAAGAGTTTGAAGATGAGTATGATGACTATGACTTCGATGACTATCGAAACAAGTCCGTGATCTTCCTGGGAATTTGGATTCTTTTAATGCCATGTATGGCACAAAGTTTCAAGGGCCTAGGAAGTAATTTTATTTTGTTGTGTCATATGTTATCATTTGAGTAGTGGTTTCTTTTCTTGTTTAGAGAAGTGGAAGTATCTTGTTATGTAAGCTTTATGCCTATGTAACGGGCTGAGATATGGGATTTCACTCATATCCTTTGTACTTAAACATTTATTTGGTTAATACATTTACCAGGGTGCAGGATTACTCCCCTTTACCCAAAAAAAAATTCAGGCTATTCCGGTCGTTTTGACAGGTATTTCGCTGAAAACGGAGTTACGGATCAAAAGTTATGGCCGTTTGAAGTTTTGACGTAAAAAGTCAACTTTGGTCAAACCTCTTCTTCGTAAAAATCAACCAAGTCGCTATAACCCTTGAACCAAGTCGCTAAGTAGCAACTCGCTAAATCACCAAATCGCTAAGCACCAAGTCGCTAACACCTAATTCGCTACACCCCCAAGTCGCTAAAGTCCCAAGTTGCTAGACAAATGCAAGTCGCTAAGTAGTAACTCGCTAAGCCTCAAGTCGCTAGCAAAATTTTGGCAGCAATTCGCTACTCAAGTCGCTAAAGATACAAGTCGCTAAAGAGCAACTCGCTACCACCAAGTCGCTACCCGTAGTGGAGAGTCCACTACTTGTACTGTAACTCGCTAGATCTAAGTCGCTAGGTCTAAAACTGTAATTCGCTACAGTTTTAGTCGCTAGCAAGAAAGTATTCCGTGTGTTAAGTCGCTAGCAAGAAAAAACCACATAAACATCACTTTTCAATCAAAAACAACCCAACCAAGATGATTCAAGCTTACCAAATGAAAACCTACACACTTGTGATGATTCTAAACATAAAAGTACTAACAAAATCCAAACTTTAACACAAGAAATCAACCAAATGATGCACAAACCACTAAACTTTTTCAAACTCAAAACCACCTAAAAACCACTAGAAATCCAAAGATGTGCAAGATATGATCTAACCTTGGCTCTTGATACCAATTTTTGGATATTGGATTTCACAAACACATCAAACCATTAACACAAGTGGGCATATAAGTGGAATTCTAGAGAGAGAAAGTTAGAGGTTTAGGGAACTTAGTGAGAGAAAGTGAAAGATATTATTATGAGCTCCAACTCTCTACCTTGGGGAGGTAGAGAGTATTTATAGTCTTACATAAAACGCGCACACAAGCTGGCTGTGGATCGGCATACAGTGGGTAAAGACCCGTCCGTCCTCCACGGTGTTACTTAACTAAATACTACTTAACTAAATATAACTATGACTACGAGCTTTCTAACGATTACATATACTTGAGGTGACCGACTCTTTAATACCGGGAATTTCTAATTCCTAACATTCCGCTGTACTGAGATTTGGGGGTGTTACACCTACGGTTGAGCCCAATGTGTATAGCGCAGATGGTGCAACCCAAGGTTGATCCCAGTCCGATGATTGCTCTACGCTGTTCAGATAGAGTGGGCCAGATGGCACAAAGACTCTAGAATAGGTTGCGTGTGGACGTCGTTCAGTTAGAGCAGCGCAAGTCGCCTAATACCTATACAACTGATTGCGTCGTGTATCGTTTTATGGGAGGCCTAATGAAGTCTTGGGCCATCTATTGCCAGTTGGTTTTGGATAGGCACATGTATGTAGACTTATATGTTGGACATGTTGGACTCAGTATGCATATAACACATGTTGGATTGGCAATCCCTAACAACTTGTATCTGTTGATCCCGTACGCGTATAGCACAGGTGGCGCAACCCCAGCTTTATTGGACCAATAATGTTATAAACGCAAAGTTAGTGTAATTAGTTTATGTATTTAGAGTCGTGTATGTAAAGTTTATAACCTTAGGATCCTAGTATGTCAAGTATAAAGTTACCAACCGAAATAGTTAGTTAATTTCGGTTGTAGGTAGTTATTGTTGAAATGGTGTGACTTTTACTTTCAATGAATCGGTGTGTCTCTTTGGTATGAAGGCACCGATTCATCTAGTATATATAGGTCAAAGTCTGTAATCAGTAAGTTAACCTAGATTTATATATCAGATTTATTAGAAGGGTTCAACCCAATCTTCCTTGTTTCCTTTATGATGCTTGTTTGATGATTACATGATGTAGTTTGGTTATGAAAGATCCGGGAAATCAGACCTGTGCAACGATTCTACAAGCTTGATACTGGTTCAACGACATCTCAGTTAGAGCACATCACGCCATTAATTAAGATAGAGCTGGCCAAGTGATCCAACTACTATATATAGCTAGGTTGTGTGTGGACGCTGTTCGGTTAGGGCGGGGTGGGTGGCCCAAGCGGCTCTAGAACACCTTGTGTATCGCTATAGGGGAGGCCCAATGTAGTATTGAGTTTGAGGGGAGGATTGTTGGTGCAAACCCCAAACCACATTGTAAAAAGAAGTATATAAATGCCCACATATAAGCTAGATGAGCTACACCATCTATTGTCAATTGGTTTTAGATTGGCACCCCCATGTGGGCTTATATATTTGTTGGGCATGCATGTAGGCTCAGTAGCACCCCCTAACAAATGCATCATGATTTTTTGTGCCCGTACGATATGCAAATTGCCCAAGTGTATAGCTGGTTTGCCAGGAGTACACATAACTTACGGTTGTGTTAGTTAACATTGTCTTAGTTACCAACTTATATTTGAGCACTTCTTTTGATGTTGAAATTAATCAATGGACTTGATCCAGACTTTCTTTTAGCTAAGTCTTGTTGGCCCCACTGGTTTATAAGTCGGCCAGAACATGTAATGTGGGGTTAAGGATATCATTAAAATGACCCAACTTTAAAGGCCAGTAGATGTTCTTTTGTTCATATTCCTGGATTATAAAAGTTTCAATACTCACCGCTTGTATTGTATAGGCTAACTTATTTTTTTCCTTGTTAATACTTTTAATACGCGGGTGGTTTTTTCAATAGGTGTTTGTGTAATAGTTGGTCAGTTTTTTTGAAATTTGTTGAGAATGAGTCTGATTGGTACTTAAATATAGTCAGAATGGTTCAAACATGTGAATGGTTTAAACGTCATTCATAGGGTACTAAAGGGCATACAAACTTTTAATTGGGTGTTCAAAGTATACTCAACAGGTTTACATGCTCAGACCATTTTTGAGCTTAATTAACCAAAAGCCCCTCTATAAGACCCCCTCATCCATATGGCGAGGGTTCAGCAACTGTATAAAACGTTGTGTTTAACGCATCTATTTATATTCAGAATAGTATTTTAGTACTAAGTACAAAACTATAAACAATAGTCAATTTATGTTAGAAAAGGTTAAAAAACACATTAAAACTAAAAGAACATCTTTTGATTATACCTGTTGAAATATATCAATCTTGTGAAAGTATGAGGGCTTAATATGAAATATATTAGGCTTGGTTTCTCTAATATCTAAGTTTCTGTCTTGTTTTGTTAGTTTGTATTGTGCAAGGGTTAAAGTGTATCTTCTCAGGCTATATAAGGAGATATCTCTCCTAGGGTTTCTCAGTTTTTCACATACAAAGTTTCATCTCTGTCTTTCTCTCTGGCGATTGTATTCTGTTGATACTTGATCTTGGTTTCATTGTTCACTGGATTTATTGTTTAGTTTGGTTTAAGATCATCTTGATCTTAACAGTTTGGTTTAGTGTGTGAGTTTGTATGATAGCACCTTATAGAGGGACTATCTCTTTTCTTTTGTATTGTATGCATGCATCCATGTTGGGGACAAGCTTTCAGTGTATATTGTTATAATAAAAGTTTGATAACCAAGGGGTGGTTGGTTGGGTGATTACACCTTGTGTTTTAGTTATTTTGATACCATTTCTACATGGTATCAGAGCCAGGTTCTGATTACGGTTTGATTTGGGGATCTTGATTTGAATTGATCGATTCGAATATTGTGGTACTTGGATCTGGTTAGTTCTTGGCTAATTGAAGTTCTTGAGGTTCAATTGAAGAATTAGGGTTTTTCCTTGAAACCCTAATTTTTGGGGGTTTTGATTCTCGTGGTTGATTTGAGCAATTGTTGGTGGATTACTGTGATTCTTGAGACCAATTGTTGATTTCTTGAATCAATTATTGGTTTCTTGGTACGATTGGTAAAAACCCTAATTGCTAATTTAGGGGTTTTTGCATTTCTGGGAATCTTGTGGTTCTTGGGCTAAGTTCTTGGTATTTTTCCGCTGCTGTTTTCATTTAAAGCACTGTAAGTAAATCTCTTCTTTTAGATATTTCTAAGTTGAGTATAGTGGGCGTAAATGGACTGGTTAACATCTTGATCTGCCACCAAGAGTGGTATGAATACCTGCTCTGACCAATCACAGTCTGCAAGCTTAACTTAGGAAGTATCTGGGCGTGTGTTGTCTTTAGGCTAGTTTTGGTGTCCAGGTCGAAGGAGGATATGTTTTTTGGGATTATTGGAAGTTGTGATTGGTTTCTTGGCTGTGGCTAGTGTCTAAGTTTCTTATTTGGTTATCTTGTTTGGTCTGTGTGCCTTCTTTTCTTGTTTCTCATTATGGCTATTATGATTAGTAGTTTGGATCAGAGTAATCCTCTGCATCTTCATCCTAATGATTCTAATTGTGCATCTATTGTTACTGTGAAATTATCTGGTGTTGAGAATTATAGGGTTTGGTCTAGTGCTATTAAATTGGCTATGCAAATTAAAAATAAAATGGGTTTTTTAGATGGTACTTGTGTTAGAACTGCTTATGCTGCTAGTCCTTTGTTAGAGGCACAATGGGATAGATGCAATCTTTGTTGTGTTAAATTGGTTGTTAAGTTCTTTATCTCAAGATGTGTATCTTGGTCATGTGTTTTTTGATGTGTTGTATCTGTTTGGAAAGATTTAAAGGATACATATGATAGAATTGATGGTTCTGTGGTGTTTAATTTGATGCAAAAGATTGATTCATTTAAGCAAGGTGGTTTACCTGTATCTGAATATTTTCATAAGTTAAATTCTTTGTGGAGAGAATTTGATACTTTAACTAAACTTCCTGATTGTGTTTGTGAGTCTAGAATTGAGTTAGTTGATCATGCTAAACTGTTGAAACTTATGCAATTTCTGATGGGTCTTGATGACATATATCAACCCATTAGAAGCTCTATTCTAACTAGGGAAGTCCTTCCTGAGGTTAAAGATGCTTTTGTGATTGTGTCAAGGGAAGAATCCCATAGAGGGATTCCTTCCACTTATGCTAAAAATGAGAAACCACAAATTTCTGCTTTTGTTTCTAGGCCTAATGGTAATAACAGGAATAACTTTAATAATAATAGGTCTGGAAACAATAATAATAGAGGAAATTATGACAATCTGTTATGTAAAAACGTGGTTCAAAGGGCATACTATTGAAAGATGTTTTGAACTAATTGGTTATCCTCCGGTTTTAAAAGAATCATAATTTGAAACTGCACCTGGCTGGTTTTAATAATGGTAAAAGTAATAATGATGAGGTTAAGGGTATGCCTAATGTGAGTGGTGATGTTAAAAACACTAGTACTGTATCTTTCACTAATGAGCAGGTTATGAAGTTGATGAATCTTTTGAATGATAAACCTGTTCTGCTACTCATGCTAGTATGGCAGGTAGTGATTCTTGTTCCTTTTTTAACTGCAATGTGTTTTTTAATCAGCACTTTTATCAGTTCGTTTGTGCTAAGATAAATGTTAAGGATGTTTCTTATCATTTGGGATGGATCATAGATTCAGGGGCTAATCAGCATATGACTAATAATACTGATAAGATGTTTGGCTTACTTTATATATCTGATTTGAATTTAACTATTGGCCATCCTAATGGTACCCTTGCTAAGATTACTCATGTTGGTAATCTGAGACTTAACAAGAATGTTGTTTTGTTTGATGTGTTAGTTGTGCCTGAATATTGTGTTAGTCTTGCTATCATTGCATAAAATGATTAAAGACAGTAAGTTGACTGTTGGGTTTGATGAGACTAAATGCTATATTCAGGATTTGAAAAAGCAGAGTGTTCTGGGGACTGGTAGTGAGTTTGGTGGTTTGTATCTGTTTGATAGAGATTGTGATAAGTCTGTTGTGGTTAATCAAAGTGAGTTTTTTGCTTGTCATGTTTCTAAAGAATTCTGGCACAATAGGCTTGGACATCCTGCTAACCAAGTTTTGAAAATGCTTAAACAATCTTTAAATTTGACTAATGTTGATCATGAACGTCCTTGTGAGGTTTGCCATAAGGCAAAACAAACAAGGGATTCTTTTCCTTTAATTGAAAATAAATCTTTGTTTTTTGGTCAACTAATACATCTTGATGTCTGGGGTCCTTATAAAGTGGTTAGCAGGGAAGGGTTTAGATATTTCTTGACTGTTGTGGATGACTATAGTAGGTCTGTCTGGGTGTATATGCTTTAAACAAAAGATGAAGTGTTTTCAATGTTTGTGAGTTTTTATAATCTGGTTCTTACTCAGTTTAATAAAATGATTAAAATGATAAGGTCTGATAATGGTACAGAGTTTTTGAATAACAGAATGTCAGATTTTTTAAATACCATGGGTATTATTCATCAAACTACTTGTGCATATACACCTCAACAGAATGGTATTCTTTGAAAGGAAACATAGACATATGCTAAATGTTACTAGTAGTCTTATGTTTCAGGGTGGAATTCCTCTTGTTTATTGGCCTGAATGTGTTCTTACTGCTACTTATTTGATTTACAGGCTTCCTTCCTATGTTTTAAAGGGTAAGTCACCCTTTTCTCTGGTCTATAATAGGGAACCTAATTTGTCTCATCTTAGGAGTTTTTGGTGTCTGTGTTTTCTTTGCTATTGTCAAAGGGTCTGATAAGTTTTCTGAAAAATCTGAAAAATGTGTTTTAATTGGATATGTTGCAGGAAAGAAAGCTTATAAGCTTCTAAGTCTTGAAAATAGAAGTGTTTTGTATTCAAGAGATGTTAAGTTTTATGAAACTATCTTTCCATATAAAATGAATCGGAATGATTTTTTTAAAGAAGACTTAGAAGTTTCAAACTTAAACTTTTTTGATTTTGTTGATTCTGAATATGTATCAAAACCCAAGACTCATGTCCCTACTCCCAATGATGATAGTGTGAATGAGGAAGCTACATCTGTAGGTAGAGATGGTAGGATCCATCAACCAGATGTTGTGGCAAACAGAGGTCAAAATGTAAATGTTGAACATATACATAATTCTGATAGTTTGCTACCATCTGGAGATGATGTGCATTGTGCAACTCCTTTAGATGATAATACAAGTTCTGAGGGAAATGTTGGTCCAAATTTATCTGATGAGAATAGGTTTCAAAATGTTTTGAAAAATCAAATTGAGGAAGGGTCTGTTAGTCATAGAAGGTTTTCCAGATCTTCTAAGTTGCCTGAAAGGTTGAATGACTATGTGTTAGACACTAAGGCTAAATAGGGATTAAATAAGTATGTTAATCATGTTGTTTTAAGTGCTGAAAATTGTTGTTTTGTGTCTAATTTGAATAAGACCATTGAGCCTAGTAGTTATGATGAAGCCAATAGAGATCCTAAATGGGTTAATGCTATGAATGAAGAAATTTATGCTTTACATGAATATAATAATTGGGAAGAAACTGAATTACCTGTTGGTAGAAAGCCTATAAGTAGCAAATGGGTTTGGAAAATTAAGTAAAAATCTACTGGTGAGGTTGAAAGATACAAGGCTAGACTTGTTGCTCAGGGTTATGGTCAGAAAGAGGGTATTGATTATGAGGAGACCTTTAGTCCTGTTGTGAGAATGGGTACTGTTAGATGTTTGTTGAGCATTGCTGTTAAATATGATTGGTGTGTTTATCAAATGGATGTTAATAATGCATTTCTTTATGGTGACCTTAATGAGGAAGTATATATGTTTCCTCCACTTGGATATTCTACTAAAGGTGATAATAAAGTATGCAGATTAAAGAAATCTTTGTATGGGCTTAAACAAGCTCCTAATCACAAATTGTCTGAAGCTTTTTTTGAAGCAAAATTTGTTCAATAAAAAAATGATCACTCATTCTTTATTAAAAGAAATGGTAAAACTTTTGTGTTTCTTTTAGTATATGTGGATGATTTGATTATTACTGGTAATGATATTGAGGAAATTGAAAAAGTGAAACATTTTTTTAAAAACTAAGTTTAAAATAAAAGATTTAGGTGAGTTAAAGTTTTTTCTAGGAATTGAAGTTTTGAAAACTAAAACTGGGCTGTGTTTGAATCACATGAAGTATTGTCTTGTGTTGTTAAATGATTATGGGTTACTTGCATGTAGACCAGTTATGACTCCTTTACCTGAAAATTATGTCTTGGCTCATAAGGAAAGTGATACTGATAAGCTGTTAAAAAATATTACTGGTTATCAGAAATTGGTAGGAAAGCTTATATACTTGACTATGACCAGACTTGATATTTCTTATGTTGTTCAATGTTTGAGTCAATACATGCATGCTCCTTTACAGTCTCATATGAGCCTTGGTTTAAGAGTGTTGAAATACTTGAAACTTGCTCCTGGAAATGGTATAGGATTTAATAAATCTGAGGACTAGTTTGGTGTTATTGCTTATTCTGATTATGATGGGCTAAATGTCCTGTTACTAGAAGGTATGGTTCTGGTTATTGTGTTTTTGTGAATCGTAACCTTGTTTCTTGGAAAAGCAAGAAATAAGGTACTTTATTCAAATCTTCTGCTGAAGCATAATATAGAAGTATGATTTCTGTAACTCGTGAAGTTATGTGGATTTTGAAAGTGTTGGAGGATTTGGGTGAAACTAGGTTATTACCAGTTAGTTTGTGTTGTGATAATAGATCAGCAATTCAGATTGCTGCAAATCTGTCATGCATGAAAAAAACTAAGCATTTTGATATTGATGTTCATCTTGTAAGAGAAAAGGTTGCTTCTGGTTTAATCAAGAAAGTGAATGTTGATTCTAAAAATCAACTTGCTGATATTCTAACAAAAGGTCTTGGATCTATGCAACATGGTTTTTTGGTAAAGAAACTGGGTATGTTGAACTTATTTCTTTCATGAGATTGAGGAAGGGTGTTGAAATATATCAATCTTGTGAAAGTATGAGGGCTTAATATGAAATATATTAGGCTTGGTTTCTCTAATATCTAAGTTTCTGTCTTGTTTTGTTAGTTTGTATTGTGCAGGGGTTAAAGTGTATCTTCTCAGGCTATATAAGGAGATATCTCTCCTAAGGTTTCTTAGTTTTTCACATACAAAGTTTCATCTCTGTCTTTCTCTCTGGCGATTGTATTCTGTTGATACTTGATCTTGGTTTCATTGTTCACTGGATTTATTGTTTAGTTTGGTTTAAGATCATCTTGATCTTAACAGTTTGGTTTAGTGTGTGAGTTTGTATGATAGCACCTTATAGAGGGACTATCTCTTTTCTTTTGTATTGTATGCTTGCATCCGTGTTGGGGACAAGCTTTCGGTGTATATTGTTATAATAAAAGTTTGATAACCAAGGGGTGGTTGGTTTGGTGATTACACCTTGTGTTTTAGTTGTTTTTATACCATTTTTACAATAGCTTTCTATTTTCTAATGTATATGCTTGTACTGTAACTAGCTAAAAAGCATCCAAAGCCGCACCAATGACAAAAAGCTCACTATCTATACAGGCACTGTTACAAAAATCACCATGGCAGCAACCACAACTTTCATCCCAATTGTTCTTCCTCTTCCTTTCTACCAATCCTACACCATTAGGGGCTTCAATCTTCATAGCTATGCGAACGGAAGGCGCTTTCACATTTTTATTTTTTGTTTTCATCATTACCCATCTCTCCATTTCCATGTTTGGCGACTCAAAAACACCTCTCCAAGACACCTCGGATCTTCCAAGGAGCTGTGATCCTCCAAACAATGTAGGTGTGCTGCTCCTCCAGCGAAGCTCCAAAACAATTGTTCCATGAATGATCATGTCCATGGATTGCTTAGTACCTATGCAATCTAAGGAGAATGACTCGTTCCAAGAAAAGCTTTCATTTGGAGAAATTGCTCGGCTATCTATTCGCACCCTTTTGTTGTTTCCGGCCGGAGGAAAGATAGCATCTAATAAACAAGCAACCATTGGAATTGCCAACTTGGATATTTTTAGCATTTATAATCTTCAGTCCACACTGAAGATATGATAAAGCTTTTAGTGCATCCATTTCTGTGCGGATTTTAGTTAGTGAGAGAGGTAATTCGTTTTTGAGTATTTTGTTGTCTAAGAATTGAAGATTGGTGGGGTATATATATAGATAGGAGTATGTAATATGAAAGTCTAGAAAATCAACCCGCACCGAGCGTTTGTGATTGAATGTTTAGTGCATACTTAACAAATATTTCTGAAGGATTGTGAGATCCTTTCTATGTTAATTATATCACTCGTTGATGACAACATAATAAGTGGTTTTAAGAAAGATAAAAGATCATGAAGAGTGGCTACTTGAGTATATTAATTGCATGCCACTTTCACCAGATTATGATGGCCTTGAATATATTATAACTTATAAAGATAAGAGCAAGTTTTACCCGACACACATTTGACAACTAATAACATTATTTGTACTTTTTATGTTTATAATTCTTATTAGAAATGAATCAAATAATTAAAAAAGATAGTTGCGGAACACTATCACGATTAAATAACAAATGAAACTCTCCTAATATGAATAACACAAACATGCTAGCTTAGCTGGGTGCGTTTGGTTCGCAGTATGTTTTGAAAGGAATTGTAATCTGTCAAAGGAATTGTAATTTGAATAAATTGTAATTCAAAGAGTTATAATGTGTTGTAATTGTAATGTGTTAGAATTGTAATTGATAGATTATGTCATTGTGTTTGGTTAGATCTCAACTTAATTTAATTAAAAAAAACTTAATAATAATAATAATAATATTATATAAATATTAAAATAATAATAATAAAAATAATAAATATTATTATTATTATTATTATTATTATTATTATTATTATTATTATTATTATATGAAAATTTTATTTTAAAATAATATAAAAATTTACTTAAAATAATAATAATAATAATAATAATAAATATTATTATTATTAGAGTAAACTCCAAAATACATCCTTGTGGTTTACCCTGTTTCGCACCATACATCCCTCTCGCAAAAGTTTCAACAGATACATCACTCTGTTAGTAAAAGTTAACCTATATACATCCCTCAGTTAAAATAAGGACTAACTGTGCAAATTATTTCTCCGTTATCTCCTAACGAGATAGATAATGTTTACACCGTTAGTCCTCTGGGTTAACGGTACTTGCACTGACTTTGTGGCAGGGCGTGCCGTGATTGAAGCTACACAGCGCAAACGTGTCAACTACGAAACCAAATGAGCAGATATTGGATATGGGTTCATCCCCTTCTCTTTCTCTTCCTTTGGTGAACTCGAGAAGGAGGCAGTGACCTTGCTGAAGCGTATCCGAAAGTTCTCGATCACTCAAGATACTGGCGCGCGTGGTGCTAACTATATTTTTAGTAGGATTTGTTTTGCTATTGCTAGAGGAGTGGGGGCACAGTTAGTTTCTCGACTCCCCACTAATTTCTTGTAATTTCCATTGATTTTCTAATGAACCGATGTTTATAATAAAAATAATAATAATAATAATAATAATAATAATAATAATAATAATAATTATTATTATATAAATATTAAAATAATAAAATTTATATAATAATAATAAATATTTATTATAATAATATTTATATAATAATAATAATAATAATAATAATAATAATAATAATAATAATAATAATAATAAAATTCAATAATAATATTTATTATTATAATAATTATAAATATTTATTATAATAAAATTTATATAATAATAATAATAGTAATAATCATAAAATAATAAAATGCAAAAATAATAATAAATATTTAATATAAATATTAAGTTAGCAGTATTTATATTATAATAATAATAATAATAATAATAATAATAAATAATCCTAATAATAATAATAATAATAATAATAATAATAATAAAATAAAATAATATAATAATAATATTTATTTTTATAATAATAATAAATATTTTCATAATAATATTTATATAATAATTATAATAAAATAATAATAACAATAATAATAATAATAATAATAATAATAATAAAATTTTAATATAATATTAAAATAATAATATTTATATAACAATAATAATAATAATAATAATAATAATAATAATAATAATAATAATAAAAAAAAATAATAATAATAATAATAATAATAATAATAAAATTTTAATGTTATGCCTTTCTGTGTTTTGACTCAGAAACTGAGTAGCGAGTTATTGTGGTTAGCGACTTGGCCTGCTGTTTTTGTTGGCTTTGGTGGGACCCACTATGATTTGGTTACATGTTCTTTTTAGGTGGTAGGATCACCTTTTCAGGTGGGACCATGCATATATGCGTGTGTTAGTTACCTTTGTTTTTTTTTATCTTAGTTTAAGTTTTGTTTTCATACGGTTTGTAAAAAAAAAAATCTATGGCTATTATTCGGTTTCATTGTCCCTTTGCAGGATTGAGTGGTTGTCAAGATGGTAGTGGGAATGGGCTTACCAAAACCTCGTTGATTTCTCATCTTCGTGATTGTCATTTCAATGACGATGCGCTAGCCGCCACCAAACTTTCTTTGGCCACTAATCTGGTTGTTTTTTAGGCTGCTGAGGTTACGTTGAAGCGTATGGGTCTTTGGTTGTGTGGGGTTTGCTTTAAGACGCATACTCTTCGCTCTAAATGTTGACATGGATCTGATTTTGTGCCACCCCCCGATTGCGGTGATGGTGTTGTTAGATTTGTGTTATTTGACCTCGCTAAGCCCCAAGTTCCCTCTTCTGTTCAGCTCGCTTGCGTTGAAGATTTGGTTTTGGAAGAGCACTCTAATTTTGATTTACACTTACTGGACACTTTGCTCGCTAAAGGGTTGCACACTGTCAAATCCATCCCTCCAAAGTGCCGTTTGGGATTCTCTCGTGTCTTGAAAGGAGCTCTTGATAAGGTGATCTGCACACCTGAAGACATTTCTTGTTGGGTTAGCCTGTTAGCCTTGCCTCTTTGTCTCCTTAAAACCTTTTGCCCGAGGAGTAACATGGAGTGCAGGTCTGCTACTAAACGCCAACGTAGAAAATATAGAATATATCGCTAATGCCATTCGGGCTTGGGGTACGCCTGGTGGTAGTTTGCAGCTTGTTAGAGAGGTTTTAGCCGAACCCTCCCCTACTTGGTCTAATTTTGAGGAGGAAAACCTGGAATTGGGTGAGCGCAATGTCAAGCAATGTAGGAGGAAGATTTGTGATGGCCATTATACTGCCGCTGTCAGAGTTCTTTCTTCTTCAGGTGTTGCTCCTTACAATGATACTACCCTTGAGGACCTAAAGGCTAAGCATCCCTTCAAGTCTGCTCCTTCACTACCTGATATACCTATTGATCATCATAACCTCATTGCGTCTCCCTGCTGTGTTCTTGACATGATTAAGAGTTTCCCCCGTGGTACATCTTGTGGTCGAGATGGTTTACGCGCCCAACACCTGTTGGATTGTTTTAGTGGTGCTGCTGTGGCTATATCTGATGAGTTAATCAACTCCATCACCCAGGTGGTAAATCTTTTTCTTGATGGTAAGTGTCCTAAGGCTTTGGGCGAATTTATTGCCAGTGCTCCTCTCACACCGCTGATCAAACCTGGTGGTGGTATCCGTCCTATTGCGGTGGGGACTGTCTGGAGGCGTTTAGTCTCCAAGGTGGGAGCTTCTATGATTGGCCACTCTTTAGATGGATACTTGAATGATCTACAGTTTGGAGTCGTGGTTTCTGGAGGAGGGGAGGCCATCCTTCATGCTGTGAATCGTTTTGTTGAAGACCGTGGAGATGATGTGGGTCTTTCGATGTTGTTGGTGGATTTCAAAAACGCCTTCAATCTGGTGGACCGTGAGGTTATGTTACAAGAGGTTCGTCTCCATTGTCCTGCCATATCACGTTGGGTTGAATTTTGTTACTCCAGCCCAGCCAGATTATATTATGGGGAACACACTTTATGGTCACACCAAGGCGGCAACAAGGTGACCCTCTTGGACCTCTCCTTTTTGCGTTGGTGCTACATCCTTTGGCCCGCAAGATCAAAGACTCCTTTTCTCTCCCCTTTCAAGCTTGGTACCTAGATGATGGTACGATCATTGGAGATACTCTGCTGGTTGGGAAGGCCCTGGAACTCATTATGACCGATGGACCTCGTTATGGATTGCACCTCAACGTCGATAAAACTGAGGTTTTTTGGCCAAGGGAAGATCCTAGAAGCAGACTTGCAGGTGTTTTCCCCCCTAATATTGCCCGGCCCCTGCATGGTGTAAAATTACTGGGTGGGCCTGTTGGTGTTGACCTTGAGTTTAGCAGTAAGCTCGTTTTGAAACGAGTTTCTAAAACTATTGAACTTATGGACGCTGTTGCTAAGCTTAATGATCCCCAATGTGAGTTGCTGCTTCTCCGTGCATGTGCTGGCATTTCCAAGCTGTATTTCTCTATGCGCACATGCTCCCCCCGTGTCTTTGAACGTGCTCAGATTTCTTTCGATGAGGCGCTTCGCTCTTCTTTGGAGCGTATTGTCACTGCCTCTGGGCCTGGGTTTGGAAATTGGCAATGGAGACTGGCCACTCTTCCTTTTGAATTTGGGGGGCTTGGCGTATATGCTGCTGGTGATGTTTTGAACTATGCCTTCCTTGCTTCTAGACTCCAATCGGCCAGCCTACAGACTGAACTTCTCCGACAGTCTGGTGTTGGTGCTTCTGGATCTTCCTTTGATGATGCCCTGCATGTTTTTAACGAGAAAATGGAGACCGACCTTTTGGGTAGCTCTTGTGAAATTCTGCCCCCAAACTCATGAAGAAATTGGCAGATTTATATTTCACACGTGTCACAAAAGAGGTTGAATCCACCTTCCTGCTTATCTTAGACAGATGATGGCCCTATGGAGATCACAAATGGAAGACCATACTTCAGACTGGCTCAGAGTGGTCCCAATAGCTTGGCTGGGAGACTATGAATGCCGAACTTACAGATGTGTATTATGTTATCGGCTAGGCGTTCCCCTCTTCTCAGTTCAGATGTCGTGTTCAGCTTGCTCCAAGGTTTTCACAGGGGATATTTACGGGGACCATGATGTATCGTGTTTGGTACCATTGGTATTAAACATCGGCACAACATAGTGCGTGACACTTTGATTGATATCTTTCTCGTCGATCTGGGTCTCAGCTCGTAAAGAGGTTGACATCGGATTGGGTGGAGATAGGGAGCAAGTCTTACGGCCAGCAGATATCTTGCTCTATTCTTGGGATGGAGGGCAGGACGTATGTGTCGATTTGACGGGGTCGTCCCCTCTCACACAAACTGGTATGATGGATTTTGTGCCAGGACGTGTAGTGATTGACGCCGCAAAACGTAAGCGCATCAAATACGGAGCCAAATGTACAGACATTGGATATGGGTTCACCCCTTTCTCATTTTCCTCCTTAGGAGAACTTGAGGCTGATGCGGTGACCTTACTTAAGCGGATCCGGAAGTTCTCTATAACTCAAGACATTGGAGCGCGCGCGGCTTGCTCATATCTCGTATCTTAGGGTTTGTTTTGCTATTGCTAAAGGTGTGGAGCCCAGATTGTTTTGAGGCTCCCACTAATTTCTTGTAATCCACTGTTCTTTTCTAATGAAAGTGATAATAATAATAATAATAATAATAATAATAATAATAATAATAATAATAATAAAATAATAATAATAATAATAATAATAAGAGTAAACTCCAAAATACATCCCTGTGGTTTACCGCGTTTCGCACCATACATCCCCCTCGCAAAAGTTTCAACAGATACATCACTCCGTTAGTAAAAGTTAACCTATATACATCTCTCAGTTAAAATAAGGACTAACGGTGCCAATTATTTCTCCGTTATCTCCCAACGAGATAAATAATGTTTACACCGTTAGTCCTCTGGGTTAACGGTACTTGCACCGTTAGTCCTTTTTTACGTTTTCTTCCGTTTTTTTACGTTTTCGCCCGTTTTTTTTGTTTTCGCCCGTTTTTTTCGTTTTCGCTCGTTTTTTTTACGTTTTCTCCCTTTTTTTATATTTTCAACCGTTTCTTTATGTTTTCGTATGTTTTTTTTTCGTTTTCGTCTGTTTTTTTACGTATCGTCTGTTTTTTTTACGTTTTCGTCTTTTTTTACCTTGTCGTCTGTTATTTTGAATTTTCAGGTTAAAATCTCGCGAGTAGTGATGTAAAACATCATTCCGGACAACTTTCGTACTTTACACTTTTGATGATTCTGAACAGAAATTGGTCAAAATCGTTATTTGAAATCGAAAACGGGCGAAAACGAAAAAAACGGGCGAAAAAGTAAAAAAACGGAAGAAAACGTAAAAAAGGACTAACGGTGCAAGTACCGTTAACCCAGAGGACTAACGGTGTAAACATTATTTATCTCGTTGGGAGATAACGGAGACATAATTGGCACCGTTAGTCCTTATTTTAACTGAGAGATGTATATAGGTTAACTTTTACTAACGGAGTGATGTTTCTATTGAAACTTTTGCGAGGGGGATGTATGGTGCGAAACGGGGTAAACCACATGGATGTATTTTGGAGTTTACTCTTATTATTATTATTATTATTATTATTATTATTATTATTATTATTATTATTATTATTATTATTATTATTATTATTATTATTATTATTATTTTATTATTATTATTATTATTATTATTATTATTATATAAATATTATTATTTTAATATTATATTAAAATTTTATTATTATTATTATTATTATTATTATTATTATTATTATTATTGTTATTATTATTTATTATAATTATTATATAAATATTATTATAATAAATATTTATTATTATTATAAAAATAAATATTATTATTATTATATTATTTTATTTTATTATTATTAATATTATTATTATTATTATGAATATTTATTATTATTATTATTATTGTTATTATTATTATAATATAAATACTATTAATTTAATATTTATATTAAATATTTATTATTTTTTTTGCATTATTACTATTATTATTATTATTATATAAATTTTATTATAATAAATATTTATAATTATTATAATAATAAAGTTTATTATTATATTTTATTATTATTATTATTATTATTATTATTATTATGATTATTATTATATAAATATTATTATAATAAATATTTATTATTATTATATAAATTTTATTATTTTAATATTTATATAATAATAATAATAATAATAATAATAATAATTATTATTATTATTATTATTATTATTTTTTTTATTATAAACATCGGTTCGGTAGAAAATCAATGGAAATTACAAGAAATTAGTGGGGAGCCGAGAAACTAACTGTGCCCCACTCCTCTAGCAATAGCAAAACAAATCCTACTAAAAATATAGTTAGCACCACGCGCGCCAGTATCTTGAGTGATCGAGAACTTTCGGATACGCTTCAGCAAGGTTACCGCCTCCTTCTCGAGTTCACCAAAGGAAGAGAAAGAGAAGGGGATGAACCCATATCAAATATCAGCTCATTTGGTTTCGTAGTTGACACGTTTGCGCTGTGTAGCTTCAATCACGGCACGCCCTGCCACAAAGTCAGTCATACCAGTTTGCGTTAAGGGTGATGACCCAGTAAGATCAACATACACATCAAGGCCTCTCTCCCCACGAGTAAAGTAACAAGTCAGCTGGGCGTAGGTGTTTGTCCCTCTCTCCACAGAGCCCGATATCAACTTCTTTACGAGCTGAAACCCCTACCCGGGAGCAGATATCAGCGAGGGTATCACGCACCACATTATGTCGATGTTTAATACCTATAATACATGCGCATGATACAGCGTGATCCCCATAGATATCGCCTGTAAAAACCTTGGAGCAAGCAGAGCACGGCATCTGAGTGGAGAAAAGGGGAACACCTAGACGATAGCATAAAACACATTGGTAGGTTTTAGCATTCATAGTCTGCCCAGCCCAACTATCGGGACTACTCTGAGCCAGTCTGAAGTATGGTCTTCCATTTGCGATCTCCATAGGGCCATCTGTCTGGCAGATAAGCAGAAGGTGGATTCAGCCTCTTTTGTGACACGTGTGAAATATAAATCTGCCAATTTCTTCATGAGTTTGGGGGCACCAATCTCACAAGAGCTACCCAAAAGGTCGGTCTCCATTTTCTCGTTAAAAATATGCAGGGCATCATCAAAGGAAGATCCAGTAACACCAACTCCAGACTGCCGGAGAAGTTCAGTCTGTAGGCTGGCCGATTGGAGTCTAGGAGCAAGGAAGGCATAATTCAAAACATCGCCAGCAGCGTATACACCAAGCCCCCCAAATTCAAAGGGAAGAGTGGCCAGTCTAAAATTCAGAATTACAACGTAATTCAAAACTTTCCATCCAACATCCTATGTAATCTGAATTCCCTCCTTTGATGTAATTGTAATGACTGAATTACAATTACAAAGCAAACCAAACAGCCTACGTAATGTAATCTGAATTACAATTCCCTCCATTCTGCGAACCAAACAGACTACGTAATGTAATCAAATTACAATTACATCCAATTACGTCGGATTACGGCGAACCAAACACCCCCAATTGGATGTAATTGGACGTAGAATGTTTTTGAAGAGAGGGACAAACACCTACGTCGGATTAATTGTAATCTTAATTGAGTGCGTTTAGTTCGCAGAATGTTTTTGAAGGAATTGTAATCTTTGAAAGGAATTGTAATTTGAATGAATTGTAATTTAAAGAATTAGATTGTGTTGTAATTGTAATGTGTTGGAATTGTAATTGATAGAATTTGTCATTATGTTTGGTTGACTTGCAACGTAATGTAATTCAGAAAACATTAATAATAATAATAATAATAATAATAGTAATAATAATAGTAATAAAAATATAATAATACTAAATAATAAATATAATAATAATAATAAGATAATAATAATAATAATAATAATAATAATAATAATAATAATAATAATAATAATAATAATAATAATAATAATAATAATAATAATGAAATTGATGTTTTTATAAAATAAAAAAAAAAAAGAAAAAGAAAAAGAAAAAACAATAATAATAATAATAATAATAATAATAATAATAATAATAATAAAAATACTAAAATAGTTATATAATAATAATAATAAATAATATTATGTAATAATAATAATAATAATAATAATAATATAATATAATATAATAATATTAATAATAATAGTAAATAATAATAAAAATAATAAATAATAGATAATAATAATAATAATAAAATTATTAAATAATAAATATAATATTAATAATAATATTGTTACAATTATAATATTATAATAATAATAAATAATATAATAATAATAATAATAATAATAATAAATAATAATAAATATAATAATAATAATAATAGTAATATATTATTAATAAAAATACTAATATAGTTATATAATAATAATTATAATAATAATAATAAATATTATTTAATAATAATAATAATAATAATAATAATAATAATAATAATAACAGTAAATAATAATAATAATAATAATAATAATAATAATAATAAATATAAAAATTATAATTATAATAATATTGATACAATTATAATAATATAATAATAATAATAATAATTAATAATAATAATAATAATAATAATAATAATAATAATAATAGTAGTAATAAATAATATTAATTAATAATATAATAATAATAAAAAATAATAAAATAAATAAATTATAATAATAATAATATTTTTTAAATAAAATAGTAAATAAAAATCATAAATTTAATATAAAATAATTATTGAAAAATTAATTATTTATTTAGATATTTATATATAATATAAAAATAATTATTATAATAATTATTTATTTTTTAAATTAAATAATATAATAATAATAACGATTAAAGATAAATACTGATATTTAACTCGTAAAAATCTGAATTACAACGTAATTCAACACATTCCATCAAGTTTGCTATGTAATCTGAATTACATCACTGGACGTAATTGGCTGTAATTCAATTACATTACGTTGCAAACCAAACACCTGATGTAATGTAATCTGAATTACAATTCAATCCATCCTGCCAACCAAACAGGATTGTAATATAATTCAGATTACAATTACAACAGATTACATCGAATTCCTTACAACAGATTACAATTACAACATATTAGTGTATTCTTAAGAAAAGAGGATCATATCAACTATAATACATTTGTATCGTTTTGTTTGTTTAGAATCTTTAACTATCTCTATACAGACTTTGTGTTTATATAGATGGGTAAAGGTGAAGTCACATTTGTGCACTAGGTTATGTGTCAAGCATCTAGTGGAATAGTACATCAATCTTTCCACATGATCTTCTTTATGTAGCTTTACCTCCAATGTACTTTAGTAAATAGTTAATTTAACTATTCACCTTTTTAGCAACCACTACTTGTTTGGATTCCATTTTGCTTTTTTGCTTTTAAGAAGTTATTGCCCATATTTCAAGTCTGTTTTTCAGAGATAGAGCATTCAGAGTCAGGGAGAGTTTGTCGGATCTCAGTGACTCTGATGTTGTTTGTAGCTTACATACTTTACTCACTGACAACACATTAGTGAGGTAAAGTGTTTATTCAGTTGGTCATCGGCTTCTCTGAAGCTTGTTGTTGATTGAACTATATACAACACTCGCTGATTTCTTTATCAGTGAGTTACAAACTCACTGAGTTTTCAGTGAATAATACACTCACTGTTTCTTCAGTGAATATGAATTTTCAAATACTTGTTAGGCACAATTAGGTCAAATTTTACCAAAAGCGAAAGACATGTGATCTCTTCATATGTTAGAGAATTTGTTAAGAAGTAACCTTGATCTTGTGGTGAAATTTTATTGCTAAGGATTGACATCACTAATAAAATGGCTTTACTATACAATAAATTTCTCTACATGTCATAACGATCTTGGTTTAGATAAACTTACTATACAATATGTAGTGTTATCAATAATATATTCTGTTTTTACACTACAAATAACAAGGTAGACATAGAGCATTCACCATTAAAAACATTCTACACCTTTCATGTAAATTCATGTATCCAGATACACAATCAAGATGGGTGAAAACTCGTCACAACTACACTATATATGCTTCTCAACTGGTTTTGAATGTTTAGAAATGAGGAAATATAAATAAGATTTATGTATAGTGTTTGTTACCAATTCATATACACAAAATCATACCATACAGCAAACTAAATACTGGTCAAGATCTTAATTAGCTTGGAAAAGAAAAAGAATAAAACTGTTAACAAAACAACCCTCCCGGCCAATATGCTGGCTACTTTAACCCAAATATATGCTGATCAAATAAAATCTTATCGTATCACTATCTAAGGACAAGTAAACGATGTTATGATTTACATATCTCTAAAAACCATTATTAAACTGAAAAGCTTAGTGTTAAATATATATAAAGATTGATTCCTGTATCTAATACTACTTGAATCTGTAATCTAGTAATTAGTGGAGTTAAACAAGTTTATTGAATTAAATAAAAAAAAAGTATTGATGAATTATGGGCTAATTAGTGGAGTTAAACACTTTTTTACTTTGCCAAAGCCAATTAATGACACCAGTTTTGGTGCTCGAGTTAACTGCTGTCCAAGCTTAGTGCTGTAGTTTAATATACTTCAGGGTAACTACGTCCATACAAACTAAGTTTTTATATGTAAACACGTCAATATTAAGATAGTAACCTGATCCAAAAAGTATGTAATATTGTTGCATTTCATGACATTCTATATATATTGGTTTAAGTTTCCTCCAGTTACAACGAAAATAAATCGATTTTTGAGCCTCCAAATTGATCTTGGTGCAAAAGTTAACATTTGTGTAAATGCTATAGATGAGACAAATATAGTAGTGAAAGAAAACGAGATGCTAGGCATTTACAAATTACAAACTAAGTGCTAGAAGATTTTTGATAAGGAAAAAAGAATACAACAATCAGTAGTAAGTATTTGTTAATCTATGATTTTAGTTAGACTATGGAGTGAAATATGTAGTACAAGTGGCCAGTGGCTTATATGTTCAGCTCACTAGCGAACCCCAGGTTGATCCCGGCCGAACGATAGCTTAGATATAGTGGGGGCCTTATGGATGAGGGGGCCTTATCCCGGCCGATGAACCCTCGTCATTCATAGGGTACTAAAGACCATTTTTGAGCTTAATTAACCAAAAGCCCCTCTATAAGACCCCCTCATCCATATGGCGAGGGTTCAGCAACTGTCTAAAACGCTGTGTTTAACACATCTATTTATAGTCAGAATAGTATTTTAGTACTACATCCGTCCCAAAATTATAGTCCCCTATTGACTTTTTCGGTCTTTCTTTCTTAACTTTGACTTTAAATATTTTTGTTTGTGTTATACAATAGTTGATGAAAAATATACTAATGAAAAATACATTTAAAACACAATCCATTCACATAATTTGCATCAAGTATTATATAACACAAACAAAAATATTTAAGGTCAAAGTTGTAAAAGAAAGACCGAAAAAGTCAATAGGGGACTATAATTTTGGGACGGAGGGAGTACTAACTACAAAACTATAAACAGTAGTCAATTTATGTTAGAAGAGGTAAAAAACGGGTCATCGGGTATACACACCATCATTTTACATTTTTCAATGCTTTTTTGTCTTCTTTCACGTTTTTTAATAAAGTGCCTTTTAATGCCTATCATATTTGATATCAAAATAGAGTGTCTATTAGCAACTAAAACTCAAACATTGCAATTTGATACAGTACTTGACAACGTTTGCAATTTGATACTGGAGCCATATTTGAACAAGCAAAGACAACCACCACCTTTGCCACTCAACCCCATTAACCAAACCACCAAAGGCACTGTCATGCGCGTGCGACAACATCCGAACTCAATTTTGTATTTCATTTTCCGGCGATATTGACAACGTTTGGAACATCACTTGCGGAGAGTTTTCCCATATTTTTGATCGGCTAACCATTGCTGGATCTGCAACCAAACGGCCCGACTCTTGTTCATCTTCTGCCACTGTTCATCGTCGGAAACGTCTTAAACCCAAATGGACCGACTCTTGTTTCGTAAAAATACCATAACCAGATCTGGAGCCTCTTTCTCCTTCGGTAGTATTGTTCTCTGGGTTCGGATTTGATTTGGTGTTTTGCAAGAGTTATGGTTTTTCCGGTGTGAGTTTTGGATTTTAGAAAGAGAGTGAGATTTGAGATTAATGTGAGAGATGATAATAGTGGTTGTGTGTGAGAGAGAAAATATTATTTATATGGGTCTATGATTGAGTGGTGTGTCAGTGTGATGGTGTGGATATACTAACTTGATGGTGTTTAAACACACCGAGCCGTAAAAAACACATTAAAACTAAAAGAACATCTTTTGATTATACCTTTCTATTTGAGTACTGTATTTTCTAATGTATATGCTTGTACTGTAACTAGCTAAAAAGTATCCAAAGCGGCACCAATGACAAAAAGCTCACTATCTATACATGCACTGTTACAAAAATCACCATGGCAGCAACCACAACTTTCATCCCATTTGTTCTTCCTCTTCCTTTCTACCATATCTACACCATTAGGGGCTTCAATCTTCATAGCTATGCGAACGGAAGGCGCTTTCACATTTTTATTCTTTGTTTTCATCATTACCCATCTCTCCATTTCCATGTTTGGCGACTCAAAAACACCTCTCCAAGACACCTCGGATCTTCCAAGGAGCTGTGATCCTCCAAACAATGCAGGTGTGCTGCTCCTCCAGCGAAGCTCCAAAACAATTGTTCCATGAATGATCATGTCCATGGATTGCTTAGTACCTATGCAATCTAAGGAGAATGACTCGTTCCAAGAAAAGCTTCCGTTTGGAGAAATTGTTCGGCTATCTATTCGCACCCTTTTGCTGTTTCCGGAGGAAAGATAGCATCTAATAAACAAGCAACCATTGGAATTGCCAACTTGGATGTTTTTAGCATTTATAATCTTCAGTCCACACTGAAGATATGATAAAGCTTTTAGTGCATCCATTTCTGTACGGATTTTAGTTAGTGAGAGAGGTAAGTCGTTTTTGAGTATTTTGTTGTCTAAGAATTGAAGATTGGTGTGGTATATATATAGATAGGAGTATATAATATGAAAGTCTAGAAAATCAACCCGCACTGAGCGTTTGTGATTGAATGTTTAGTGCATACTTAACAAATATTTCTGAAGGATTGTGAGATCCTTTCTATGTTAATTATATCAGTCGTTGATGATAAACATAATAAGTGGTTTTAAGAAAGATAAAAGATCATGAAGGGATCTTGTATTGTGTATGACAGTGGTTTCTTGAGTATATTAGTTGCATGTCACTTTCACCAGATTATGATGGTCAACATGAATATGTTATAGGAAAATGATATGCATGACTAAATTTTATGCCTGAAGGCATGGCTAACTTTATGATCGTGACATGTGGCAAAATCAAGAGTGAAAATTATGAGAGAGAAAATGCAAATTACATGTGTCACATGATAAATGTTTTAGGCATGATTTTAGTCACATGAGTTAGGTCTCTCTATCACTACTCTATGTTATAACCTATAAAGATAAGAACGAGTTTTACCCGACACACATTTGACAACTAATAACATTATTTGTACTTTTTAACGTTTATAATTTTTAGAGATAATTGCATTTTTGGTCCTGTGGTATGACCAAATTGCAGGTTTGGTCCTTAAAACTTTAAAAGTACAATGATAGTCTCTATTTTGAAGTTTTGATTGCAATTTTGGTCCCTGGATAAAGTGAGAAGACTAAAATACCCTTTGTCTTATTCAAAAAAGATAAGGGTAATTTGGTCATTTCACACCGATTAGGGACTAAAAATGCAATCCAAACTTCAAAATAAGGACTATCATTGCACTTTCAAAGTTTTAGGGACCAAAATTGCAATTTGGCCATACCACAAAAAAATTCAAGAGATAATTGTAGAACACTATCACGATTAAATAACAAATGAAACTCTCCTAATATAAACAACACAAACATGCTTGCTTAGCTTAGTGTATTCTTAAAAAAAGAGGATCTTATCAACTATAATACATTTATATCGTTTTTTTTGTTTAGAATCTCTCTAACTATTTGTATAGAGACTTTGTGTTTATATAGATGGGTAAAGGTGAAGGTACATTTATGCACTAGGTTATGTGTCAAGCATCTAGTGGAATAGAACATCGATCTTTCCACATGATCTTCTATATGTAGTTTTACCTCCAATGTACTTTAGTAAATAGTTAATTCAACTATTCACTCTTTTAGCAACCACTCTTTTACTTGG
>OU343224.1:67981007-68064893 GCA_910596185.1 Chrysanthemum makinoi | reverse complement strand
GTGAACCTATAATCTCGATTCTTATGCTTCATTTCTAAACAAAAGAAACATGGAGGACCACTTATGTTAGATAGAAGTTTGCTAACAGAAAATAGTGTGTGAGGTTACAAACTTAGTTACAAAGTTAGTTATTTTGTGAAAGGACATAATGGTTCATTCGAACCATTTGGAAACCTATATATACCTTTGCATGTAAACATTTCGACTAGTTAGACATATATACTTATTCATTCATATACTTTGCAATCTACATATATATCGATCTAGTTTTGGGACAACAATTGGTATCAGAGCAAGTGGTTATACGCTTCATTTGGATACCAAAAATACTAACGAGAAGCCCAAGGGAACACGCTTGTTAGCCTTAATAGTTTTTATTAGAAGTGATAGTCATTCACGTTTAGGAACTTTGTAACACGTGTTAGATATAGTGATAGAATAGTCAATGGGCTCGTGGATTGGGCTAAGCTAAATGGCTAATAGTTATGTTAAGCTAGCCTTTCATCTTGTGTTATCCAATCCAAGTCCACGAGGCCCAAGCCAAAGCCCATTAGGGCATTTATGTAATGTACTATATAAACCCCTCAAAGTCTCATTTGATGGGTGTGCTTGAGTGTGTGTGTGTGTGTGTGTTTTTCATATGAATATTGTTTTCATCTTCTTTCCTTTATCTCTCTAAATACATACGCATAATATTCATTCAAGTTACCACTTTCTATTCTTCATCTTTCTCATATGCTTGTTGTGGTTTACATATAGTGTGTTTGTGTCTAAAGTTGTGATAAGGTATACGTGATAAAAGGGGGTTTACGCATATAGCGTAACTATTGTGGTTCTGCATATAGTGTGCTTGAGTGTGTGTGTGTGTGTGTTTTCTTTGGAATATACAACATATTGTGTTCATCTTTTCTCTACACATATACACGGTTTTAACATCAAGTCACCATCTTTCTCATCTTTATTTCTTTCATCTTCACGCATAGTTTGTGTTTGTGTTGAACGAGTTCTACGAATAAAGTGATATACGTGTTGGGTTTGTGATAAGGTTGATATACTTAAAAGGGGATTTACAATTGGTATCAATCGCCTAACAATGGTTTAGGAGTGTTTGTGTTACGTTTTTATTAAAGTTTTACAAAGAAGGTTGCGTTTTTTCCTATAAAACGTGGACTTTTATCATAAAGTTTTGATTTTTACGTGGTTTTAAGCTTAAAATTGTCGACTTTCTTGTTTATTAAGTGATTTGGAAGAAGTTTGTGCAAAAGAAATCATTTGGAAACGTGTTTTTGGGTAAAAATTAGAGTTTTTTCATTTCTGAGCATTCCTACGCGTAAGCTACTTTTTGGTCAAAACCCTATTCTTACGCGTAAGAAAATTCAAAACCCTAATCCTACGCGTAAGGTCTTACGCGTAAGTATTTTGATTTCTACGCATAACTTTTTGGTGCAGATTCTTCGAGCTTCAACGGTTACTCAGTGCTTCCCTCACTTGGATAAGTGTGTGGAACACTTCGACATGTGGATATCTTTTACTTGTGGCGGTGTAAAGGATTTTTGGTTTTAAACCTAAGTTTACGCATAAGCATAAACGCTTACGAGTAACACTCTACGCATAAGCTCACACTTACGTGTAAGGTTTCTACGACTAAGTCTTTTTGTTTACGCATAAGCCCAAGGTTACGCGTAAGATACTTTCTACGCATAAGATCCTATGCCTAATCATCCTACGCATAAGCACCATATCCTACTCTTAACTTCTTCGGTCTACGCCTAAGCTCTTCATTAAAAAGATTTAGAATTTTTTGGGAGACTAAGCGTTCAATTTTTACGAAATTCAAATTTTGGTATAACTTGGATAATTTTGGTAAAAATTCAAATTTTGGACCCAAATTCAAATTTTTCGGTCAAATTTGGTGTCAAAATTGTCATAACTCAAATTTTTCATACGACCTTAGAATTGATTTTTATAGTGAATTTCAAATTTTGGGAGAAAATTTTTTGAGGCCTAAGAACCAAGTTCGATGCGACTTTGAGAAAAACTTCAAACGGCAATATCTTTTTAAACATAACTCCTTTATCGATTGAATCGATCCTACATCAACTTTATCATAACATACCTTCATCAATGGTAAATCAACAAGACATTCATGTGGCGGTGCAAAAGTCCTCCTATGTTGGAAAAGGTGGTTATCTTCAATGGACAAGTAGTATGCTTCGCTACATCAAGACCAAACCTAATGGAAAATTGATGATTCAATCCATTAAGAATGGACCCTTCATACCTCGACAAGTCCAAGTCCCTGGAGATCCTGATGCAACACCTCCCGTCCCACCATCTTATCGTGTTCAAAACGAATCAGAATACACTGAAGAGGATCAGAAACAAGTCGATGCAGATGACATGGCAATTCATATTGTCCAACTGGGTTTACCAAGAGACATCTTTGCTGCTGTAGACAGTTGTGAAACTGCTTTCGACATGTGGGAGCGTGTTAGACGGCTTTGTCATGGAACAAAAATTGGTCAACAAGACATGGAGAACAAGCTGCTAACTGAATGGGAAAAATTCACTTCAACTCCAGGAGAATCCATTGAATCCTACTATGGAAGGTTTTGTACTTTGATGAATGAGCTTATCAGAAACAAATTAGCACCTAGAACTATCGTGCAGAACATCAAATTTCTCAACAATCTACCAGAAGAATGGGGACGATATGTCACTATTGTCAACCAAACAAAAGACCTACATCAGGTGAACTTTGATCAACTAAACGATTTTCTAAAACAAAACCAAGCTGAAGTGAATGAAGTCAGGAAAGAAAGATTGACTAAGAATCATGATCCATTGGCACTAATTGCAAAGACTCAACCCTCAGTGAATACACAACAACAAGCTTCATCATCTTCCACCAACAACAACTTGCAGCAATACATTCCACAACCACAAGCTGTCTTCCCTCAACAACAATTCTATCCACCAGAACAACAAGTCATTCAACAACAACAGTATCCACAATACCAGGAACAAGGAATCACTGATCTTGAAATTAAATAAGAAGAGGCTTTGTCACATGCTTTTGCATTCCTGGGTAAAGCATTTAGAAGTCGCATGGGTAATCAGGCAGTTCCGTATCAGGGTATCGGTTGGTCGAATGTTGGAAATCAGATGGGACGAATGTTGGGAATAGCGATGGGTAATCTGAATGGGAATGTTGCAGCTCCATCGTTGGGAATTATGGAAATATGAATCGGGGTAATCGGTTACATGTTACAACTGTCAGGAGTGGGTCACATGGCAAGGAATTGTCCTACTAAGCCGAAAAAGAAGGATTTTGCGTATATTCAGAAAGCTATGTTGTTAGCACAAAAGCGAGAATCGGAATGCATGCGAGTCTTTGAGGAACATGACTTTTCGCTATTATGGATGATGTGGAAGACCGAGAGACATCAATGCAAACTGCATCTTCATGGCAAATCTTCAGGAGACTAAGTACGACAGCGTGGCGCACCTCCTGTCTATGATGCCAACGCAGTATCTAAGGTACCAATCATTGATCCACGCTATAACAATGTCATATGTGATGTGTTTACTCATGACGAACAGCATTCTGTGATGCTATAACAATGTCATATATGGACAATCTGAGTTGTAGCAATACTTACTCTGAAACTCCAGATGTGGATCCTAGTGGAGGCTGTGTGGCACAAAATGTTGAGACTGATGAGGAAACACGTGCTTATTTTGAAACATTAATCAATAACTGTGGCATTGAAATTGAGAAAGTTAGAACGGTCAATCGCGAAGTTAAGGCCGTGAATGCTAAATTGACCACTGAGCTTGAGAGTTACAAAGAGAACGCAAGAGCCTTTAAATTTCATACAAACAAAGTATCAGAATTAGAAATTGGTTATCGAGATTCTGTTTTAAGAAAAAACAATTGCAACTCAAGTATGACACACTTGATGTTAATTTGAACGTGAAAATAAAATCTTTAAACAAGGAAATTTCTGAACTAAATGACCAACTTTCTAAATAAAAAGCAACGTATTCGATCTTGAAAAGAGAAGAAACAGTTGATTGCTGATTTTCCAAAACGAGAAGATTCTCTTCTTGATGAAATTCTTGATAAAAATGAAATAATCAAAAATTGGAAAATTTGCTTGTTACAACGGGTCATTCAGCTAAATCAACCAATATGCTGATTAATCAAATAAATCCGTATTTTCATACACTAAAAAATGGCCCTTGGTAACACACCTTCTTGTTTCCTCAAGAAAGCAGAAAGACGAATGTTTTGAACAATGGAAAACCTTTGGATGAACCCATAATTGTTGATGATTCTCTTGAAACGTTAGAACTATCTGAGGAGAGTAGATCAAAAATGAAACAAAAGACTCCAGATCTAAAGCCAATTGATTATAACAAATGGAACAAAATTAATGGAATTACTTTTGTTAATCAAAAAGAAAAGTCAACGTTTTCCATCACACACAGTGTTTCAAACAAAGAGTCAAAACCAGTTTCAAAACTAGTTCCAACTCAAGTTGTTGTCTCCAAATCTCTTTCGAAAATCGAACAAATGTCTTCAAACAATCCTTTTAACACAAGTGATGCTAGAAGCATTTTAGATGACGTTAAAACTAGAATTGGGTATCTTCAAGAGACTGTTAAAACTAAAACCAATATTACAACAAACATCTGGTTTAATAGTTTTGATAATGAAAATAAAAAGTTTTTTGAAACTCAAATTGCCCCTCCGTTAACTGCCATCAGTGCAAGGGTAATTCATTTTGAACAAGCGTTTTTGAAAGAAACAGCTGACTTTGTCAAGTATCATAAATCCCTGGTAAAGCAAGCTAATGAAAGTGTTGAACACATCAAAGTTTTGGAAAATTTAAATGATTCTCTCTTCGAAGATGTGATGACTACCGATATCATGTCCATTATCTTACAAACATATTCTGTTGAATATCATGAAAGACTCCAGTCTGAGACCTCTGCAATTGTTTCCAAATATGAAAAAGCTCTTGAAAAACTTGAAAATGAAAATCTGTCCTATTTTAAACAACTTGATCGGAAAACCGAGGAATGCAAGTATGACAAACTGTCGTATGAGCATGCCTACAAGGACATGCAAGAGCAAAATGACATTTTGAGCGCTCAGCTGGGATGTCTAAAAGGAAAGGCTGTGGATACTAAGTTTGCAAAACCTTTGACTGAGGAGAATACAAATGTTCCAAAACCGGTTTTTAAACCAAAAGTGTCTATTTCTCAACCTCCTCCAAAAGTCAATGAGAAAAAAGATTTGTCAAAACCAGTCACTCCACAGACCCTTGATTAAAAATTATCAAAGATTTTGAAAAGGAAAGCGATTCTTTGAAACACCAAAAGTGATTACACCTAGCCTTTCTAGGAATAACACACGGAAAGTGACCAAAAATCCAGTTAAAGAATCTGTCGGTTCTAACAACATGGTCCAAAATCAATATCTAAAAGAAGCTAGGAAAAAGGCACAGACTCGAAAAGACGGAATCTTAGGTGCAACATCTAGTGTGATGAATTCTACAAGATTTCAAGGCAATGCTAGTAGTAGTAAACCTTTACCTAGATATTCTCAACATAAGACTAGGGATTGGCTTACATCTAAGAGTAGTTGCACAAAAGAAAATACTATGCCCTTAGAAAAAAACACTAGGAATTCTAAGTCTTTTTCGAACAAGAATCAATTTCCAAAAGACTGTAGTGACAAAGTTAAAGCTGCTGTTTTGAACGAGAATATTGAATTTGTGCTACTACATGTAAAAATGTGTCTTTTCAGCTAATCATGATGCATGTGTCTCACAATATCTCAAGAAAGATAATTCTCGTGCCAAGGAACAATCCACTAAGACTCCAAACCGAAACAAACCCGTCGACAAGATGAACATCAAAAGGAAACCTAATAGGTGGATCTCTTCAGGACGTAGTTTTTCAAAAAATGAGTCTTCCGCTGAATCTGATAAGAAAACAACTCCTAGATCTTACCTAAGGTGGATACCCACGGGAAACGTTTTCAACAAAGTAGGTCTTAGATGGATTCCCACAGGAAAGATTTTTGATATGTGCACCAATACATATAATAGTGAAAATCATCAGGATAAGGAAGTAGAAACCATTACAACCGTTGATAGTGATCACCCTCACCGTGAGGAATCAAATACTTCTAACACTATTATTTGTGAAATCTCTTCGTCTTTGGTTGCAGGCGATTCAAATATCTCAGAACCCAGCTCATCAGAGGGTTCCAATTCTGTAAACTCTTCTTCTTCATTCTCTCTATCTTCTATCTTTGATTTTCCATTTCTTTTATAAAACCAACAAAAGCAAAATATAAAAATATAAAACCTTTCAAAAAATACAAAAACATTAGAAAATTTCAAAAAATTCAAAAATATTCTTCTCACCACATGTCTCTCGTATAATCGATATTCTGTACGTTTCTAGAAATGTCATTCAACAATGATACGGGCATGTACAGATGCTTGAGCGAGAGTTCTTTTAATGTTTTCTAAAACATGTCGCTTCTAAACATTTCTTAAAAGATGGCTTTCGTATACTTCATACAATCCGGACTTCAAAATAATGGCTTCTGGACACATCAGTTCAGGACCCGCGCTTCAAAGAAAGGAAAGTGCTTATCAAAATCAAAGGTTTTTAAATATTTTTTCAAGCACTATTCCTTAAAACATAATGGCTTGTAAGTATTTTAGCTTGCAACCCGATCTTTAAAGAAAGAAAAGTGCTACGCAAAATCGATTTTCATAAATATCGAGCACTTATCCTAAAACAAATGAAGATAATTTTTCTCTAAATATCTTCAAAAGATTTTCAAAATCTTCTTCTCATCTTGCGTACCATTGATTCGAAATTTTTCAAAATCTCTCACATTTGGTACCAAGATAACTCCCTCTAAACCCTTAATTGATTCTAAATTTTCTGTATGAAAAATATGCTTTCGTTAAGGGGGAGTATAAAACCAAAATTGTTCTAAAATTCATGCTAAATGGTTTCTCTCCAAATGCTTTTCGAAAAACATATCTTTTAATCATTTTGTTTCAAAAACATCATAGATATGCTATTTTTGAGGGGGAGAAACGTGATTAAAATGTGATCAAAAAGTTTAATGATCGTTGTTTGAATCTCAAAATGAGCTCGACTCAGACGGAACCAATGAATTGACGGGAATCAAAGTCAGTAAATGTACCATCTCGAGAAACTTGTGATAGATATGCACTTTCATGGGTCTAACCTCCTTTTCAAGGATTGTTTACAACTTCAAGTTAGTTATTAGAGCTAGATGTCACCTAAAAACTGACAATGGAACTCTTTAACTAGGCAACGTAACTGTGTCTCATGGGGAATTGTCTATCATGAGCCGATCAATTCAAAAGTGCGAACTCTACCCTCTATGTGCAGATTTCTGTCAAAACTTATAAGCACATGTGAAGGGGGAGTGTTTCTGAAAATATAAAACTCATTGAGTGTTTCAAACATGTTTTCTATCATAAACACTCTGAGAGATTTTCAAGATAAATGGTTTTATGGCAACATGGGACAGTCATGGAGTTATAAGGTGACTAAGGATAAGTAAATCCGTCCTATGATACGCCAGAGCCGGAGGGATCTACCCAAGGACATCACAAATAGTTAGTATTAGAAGTCCTTAGGAATGATTGAAAAAAAAGGAGTAATGTGAGAAAGGAGAAAGAAGGGGTTGAAGAATTAAAAGGAAATGTAAAGAAAGGGTGAAAAGAAATAGCCCTCCATAATCAACCGTAGAAGAAGGTTCAATTCATCACTCTTGGTTGTCACTTAGATGGCGCTGGTATTGAAGACAAAGACGTCATGGACCCAGTGACGCACTGCACCTAGCCTTCTAGCCACTCAATTCCTCTTAAAAGGATTTGTTTCATTCTCACTGGGAACCCTACGTAAACTATCGGCTTTCTCTTAGAGACAGCTGGTATTGAAGAAGGAGACCCTCTCCCTTGTCTCCGCTCAGGAAAACCAAAATGCACTAATTGAGTCTAGAGCCACGAGATTCATTAAAAGATCTCATAGGAACACATGACATTTCATCGCTTGTTGTTCATCAATAAGGACACAAGTGATATATTCTAGAGTCCTACGCAGATCTTAGCAATATGCCAGAACATTTATGAGAAGATTCAAATTTGTGATCTTCAGTGATTGAATGGAAACTCCTGCGGGGTCAACATCAAGCGGCCACGGCAGTCACTCGCCGGTAACTCCCGTGGATTACACTTAGTGTGTCTCAAGCGGTCTACATCGTGGTGATGCTTGTGTACCTCGGCTCTCATCTGAATAGGTGTACCGGTATGCGTGTTATCTCACTTGTGGGACTCCAGTTCGAGAATGGCCCTTGTGAGAATTAGATACGTGTTTTCACACTATGTTGTTAACACCCTCGAAATTCAAACTTGTAAGTGCCGGATTCTGCTTATTACTAACTTTTTTTATGTTTTCTTCTTATGGAAGCTCCGGAGCGGATTGATCGTGCAGACTCTCCACATGCTCATACCAACAACACATGAAAGTTCTCATCAAAATCAAAGGCTACTCAAAGTTAAAGATGATTCTTCGTCAATGTCAAAGAATCTACAAAGTTTAAAGACTCGAGAACCACATCATTGGTAACCAAAAGAAAAATAGAAGTGTGAGCATGGTGGAGAAAGACGTGGAGATACCTAACCAATGAAGTTGACAACGGCAGACAACCACATTATCTGATCATAAAGCATGAAGGGACAAAGATTCAAGACTATTCTATATCTACACACAAAGTTCAAGCTCAAGAAAAGTAAAGACCTAATCAAGTGGAGCATCATTTGAATGACCACCCCTTAGGGGGAGATTGTTAGCCTTAATAGTTTTTATTAGAAGTGATGGTCATTCATTATTAGGAACTTTGTAGCGTGTAGATATAGTGATAGAATAGTCAATGGGCTCGTGGATTGGGCTAAGCTAAATGGCTAATAGTTATGTTAAGCTAGCCTTTCATCTTGTGTTATCCAATCCAAGTCTACGAGGCCCAAGCCAAAGCCCATTAGGGCATTTATGTAATGTACTATATAAACCCCTCAAAGTCTCATTTGAGGGGTGTGCTTGAGTGTGTGTGTGTATGTGTTTTTCATATGAATATTGTTTTCATCTTCTTTCCTTTATCTCTCTAAATACATACGCATAATATTCATTCAAGTCACCACTTTCTATTCTTCATCTTTCTACTCATATCGTAACTGTTGTGGTTTACGCATATAGTGTGTTTGTGTCTAAAGTTGTGATAAGGTATACGTGATAAAAGGGGGTTTACGCATATAGCGTAACTGTTGTGGTTTACGCATATAGTGTGCTTGAGTGTGTGTGTGTGTGTGTGTTTTCTTTGGAATATACAACATATTGTGTTCATATTTTCTCTACACATATACACGGTTTTAACATCAAGTCACCATCTTTCTCATCTTTATTTCTTTCATCTTCACGCATAGTTTGTGTTTGTGTTGAACGAGTTCTACGCATAAAGTGATATACGTGTTGGGTTTGTAATAAGGTTGATATATTTAAAAGGGGCTTTACAACGCTGTAAACAACTTGTTTCGGCAGGAACATTTTTTACTTTGTTTCCTCTTTTTCTTCCAAGAGAAACAAACACTTGAATAAGGATACGTAGAAGATAGTGCACGATCATTTACGTAGGGGATTGCAAACGTTTACAACAAACGAATTGGTGGGCAAAACTTTGCTGGTGACAACAAAGGGAAGGAAGGAAACTCTTGACGTAGTAAACGTGGAACAAGAGTGGAAAGGTACCAAGAACATTTCTTTTGTGTTGGCTGTTAACGCGACACAGGCAAGGAAAGGACACTTTGTTTCGGTTATAGAACAAGTGGGAAGAAGACTTTGTGAAACCGGTTAGGACAAGACACAAAGTAGAAGAAAACGTGGGGTATAACGCGGGAAAACGTTGTTGTGGAGAAGAAAAATTGAAACGTATACGTGACAAGTAAGAAGAAAGAGCGCTCAGGAAATTGTGTGGAGAAGTGTCGGGACGACACAAGGAAACAACAAAAACCGGAAGAAAAATCAGAAACAAAGAAATTATGTTTTGTATCGGTGAAGGTTACCAAATTTGGTACCAAGTTTTGTACGTATGAGAGTTTTTAGATTTCGGAGAAAAGGAAGAAATCAAGAACAACGTACAAGGAGGCAACGTGTTTAGTGTGGTATAACAAGAAAGGAAATCAAGAAATTGTTTTGTTTCGAAGGAATAACATTCGAAAGAAGGACGTGGTTTTTGTTTTTGGCTCGTTGGCAAGGTAAAGGAATTCGAAAACAAGAGGTCGAGACATTTTTTTGATCAAAGGAAAGGGAATTCGAAAAAGAAAAAAGGGTCGATACATTTTTGAAAGAAATTCGAAAAGAAAAAGGCCAAGGGCACTTTTGGTTTTGGTTCGAGGCAAGGAAGTCGAGAGAAACAAATGAACTTGACACAAAACGTGGTGTATTAATTCGAAGTATACAAGTTCGAATACAAAAGAACCAAGGATACAACGAGGCAAGGAAAGCAAAGGGAACCAACTTGGGAATAACAACGAAATGTTGGTAAACGATATTACTAACGCGAGACAAAAGGAATACACTTGTGTTCATCACAACATCGAGGTCATAAGTTAAACTTTTCTGGATTTCAATTATATTAGAATAGTATAGAATAGTTATTTTGTACTATTAGGAAATCCCGAGAACTATTTATTGATCCCGTACTATTAGGATTCTCGGAAGATTAGATATTCCCGTATTAGTAGAGATACCATACTAGGAAGGATAATTCCCATTAGATTAGAAAGTGAAGATAATAAGCACTTTAAAGATGGCTGGTGACGAAGTAACAAACACATCAACTACAACAAAACCCGTAACACCTATTGCACAATATCAATGCCCTAAGTTGAAAACCACATACTACACAGTTTGGGCCATACAAATTAAGGTTATACTAGAGGCACACGGTTTATGGGAAGCAATAGAACCTAAGGAAGACACGCAAGTAGATGATAAGAAGGATAAGGCAACGACTTCCTTCCTATATCAAGCGTTGACCGAAGATGTGATTTTACAAGTAGCGGGTTGTGGCTAAAAGGATTTAAAAGGAATTGGAGAAGATAAGTAGAAAGAACTGCGTTGGAGAAGATAAAGTCTGCATTTATAAACTAGTGGCTCTGCGAAGGCAAAAGAATTAGGGAAAACTTTGGATGAATCACTTTTAGTACGAAAACTATTAGACTCCACACCAGATAGGTTCATTCAGATAGTAGCATCCATATAACAGACAAGTGATCTCGACGATATCACTTTAGATGAGATCACTGGAAGACTCAAGGCATTTGAGGAAAGGATAAAACTCCGGAAAGGAGGGCAAGTAGAAGGCCAGGAAAACTTATTATTCGCACATGGCGAACACTCAGGAAACAGAAAACCTTTTTATAAACGTGGAGGGAAATCAAATTTCTCACGAGGGAACTGGCAGAATAATAGAAATAGAAATAACTCACAAGGAGGGAACTCAAATCACAAAGGAAATTCGGATAAGAGTAAAAGTGAGTGGGATTTGAGTAAAGTACGATGTTACAAGTGTCAAAAACTTGGACATCTTAAGAAAGATTGTAGAGGAACATGAAGAAACTCAAAAAAATTATCTTAGAGGACGATGAATCATCACTATTAATGACTATGCACGAAACTGAACACGAGGAAGTGTTGTTGAATGAAGGCCAAATTCAACCAGGAAAATATGCTACAGCGGATACAAGCATATGGTATTTAGATAATGGTGCAAGTAACCATATGACGTGAATAAAGAGTCATTTTAGGGATATAGATGAAAGCATAACAGGATGAGTACGTTTTGGAGATGGATCGTATGTAGAGATAATGGGTAGAGGGTCTATATTGTTAGGTTGTAGAAACCAGGAACAGAAGATAGTATCGGATGTATACTATATACCAAACCTCAAGAGCAATATACTTAGTCTAGGACAACTTACGGAGATAGGTTGTAAGGTCATTATGGACGAAAACAAATTGACTTTGTATGATAAGAGCAAGAAGTTGTTGATGAAAGTTGAAAGATCTAAGAATCGACTTTACAGTATTCAACTACAGATAGAAGCACCAGTATGTCTCTTAGCAAATGTAGATAACCAAGTATGGTTATGGCATGCTAGATTAGGTCATCTAAACTTTGACGATATCAACAAGATGACTAGGAAGGGTCTAGTGGAAGGAATACCAAGAATAAATCATGTCGGACAGATTTGTGATGCATGTTTATTAGGAAAGCACAGTAGAACACCATTTCCAAATCAAGCTAAATTCAGATCAAAGAACCCGTTGGACTTAGTATATGGAGACCTTTGTGGTCCTATAAGTCCAGCCACACACTCAGGCAAGAAACTCATTTCCTTGTTAGTGGACGATTGTACACATTTTATGTGGGCCTACTTTCTGACGTCAAAAGATCAGGCATTTAGTACATTCAAGGAATTTAGAAGGAAGATAGAAATGGAGATAAGAATGAAATTAAGGATGCTAAGAACGGATAGAGGTGGTGAATTTACATCAAATGAATTCACAAAGTACTGTAAGAGAAAATAAATATACGACAGTTGACAACACCTTACTCCCTACAACAAAATGGAGTAGTGGAGAGAAGAAATAGGACAGTGTTATCAACTACGAGGAGTATGATGAAAGCGATGAAGTTACCCTTAACTTTTTGGGCGGAAGCAGTTAAACATGCAACTTACATACTCAATAGGGTACCTACAAGAGCCCTGGCAGATAAAACTCCATATGAAGCACTCTACAACAAAAAACCGAATCTGGAAAACCTAAGAATATTTGGATGCACAGCTTATGCAAAGATAACGATACCTCACTTGAAGAAGCTGGATGATAGAAGCATACCAATGATTTACTTAGGAGTAGAGGAAGGATCAAAAGCATGTAGGATATATGATCGAATAGCCAAGAAGAAACATGTTAGTAGGGACGTAAAGTTTATGGAAACAAAACCGTGGGATTGGAACAAAGATGAAGAAGATACAAGTACACAAGACACATTTTAGGCTAGTTTTGTGGTAGATGAAGTTGACAATGAAAACCTTACACCAGTCAACACAGAAAACGATGATAACACGTATCATGAACAAGATCAGATTCCTGATCCAGTTTCACCAATCACACCACCGACATACAATTACGACCCACACTCAGAAGAGGAAGAAGTGGCTACCATTAGTTCTACAGAGAACTCAAGAGATGGATTTAATGATAAACCAGTATATGAATACAGAGATATGACAGAAATATATAAGTATGCATGTAGAGTTGACCAACAAAGTTTACTATATACGGAAGAAGAACCCCGTAACTATAAGGAATCATCAACAGACGAGAAATGGATTGAGGCCATAGAGATTGAATTAGATTCAATCAACAAGAATAATACATGGACTCTTACAACATTGCCAAAAAATCAGAAGGCAATAGGACTCAAATGGGTTTACAAGACCAAGAGGGATGAAAAAGGAAAGATCATCAAATACAAAGCACGATGAGTAGCAAAAGGATATGTACAAGAACAAGGAATAGACTTCGATGAAGTATTTGCACCGGTTGCTCGGATAGAGACAGTTCGGTTGATATTAGCATTAGCAGCATATCATGGTTGGCAAGTACATCACTTAGATGTAAAATCGGCATTTTTACATGGAGATTTGAAGGAAGAAGTCTACGTTACACAACCTGAAGGATTTACTCAACAAGGAAATTTAGGGAAAGTCTATAAGCTTACTAAAGCTTTATATGGCTTAAGACAAGCACCAAGAGCTTGGAATGTGAAGCTTGATCAAACTTTAAAGTCTTTAGACTTTAAGAAGTGTAATCTCGAACAAGCAGTTTATACGGAGAGAAACAAGAATTCTACACTTATAGTTGGAGTCTACGTAGATGAATTGATAACCACAGGCACTCCAAGGAAGGAAATAGAAGAATTTAAACCCCAGATGAAAGACAAATTTGAAATGAGCGACTTAGGATTGTTAGCTTATACCTTGGGATAGAAGTTACAGAGACAGGAGGAGAGATTACAATCAAGCAAACAGGTTATATTAACAAGATCTTGAAGGAAACAAGTATGATGGATAGTAATGATACAAAGATACCAATGGATCCCGATACTAAGTTGGTCAAGGCAGAAGATGGAAACTCAGTTGACGCAACTTATTACAGAAGCTTAATTGGAAGTCTCATGTATTTACTATATACAAGACCAGATCTTAGTTACTCAGTCGGACTACTCAGCAGATTCATGCAAGACCCGAAGGATCATCACCTGAAGGCGGTAAAGCAAGTAATCAGATACATCAAAGGAACAAAGGAGCATGACATAATATACAAGAAAGAGAAGCAGTGAATTACAGTTATAGCGACAGTAGTTATGGAATCAACACCGATCAAGGAAAAGGAACTACTAGGATACTATTTTATTTTGGAGAGTCACCTATTACCTGGTGTACTCAGAAGTAACCAACAATGGCGCTATCATCATGTGAATCAGAATTCATGGCGGCTACTGCAGCATGTCAAGCCTTATGGATAAAAAGACTGCTTAGTGAATTAACTGGATGGGAAGAGAAAAGGATAACGCTGAAGGTCGACAACGTTTCAGCAATAGCACTCGTCAATAAACCCAGTTTTTCATGGAAGAAGCAAGCACATCGATATTTGCTACCATTTCATTCATGAATGCGTAGAGAATGGGCACATCAATGTGGAACATGTCAGCGGAGAACTACAAAGAGCAGATATTCTAACGAAGGCTCTACCAAGATTAAAGTTCGTGACTATGAGGCAAATGCTCGGAGTTCAAGACTTAGGACGAAGCAACGATCAAGATTAAGGAGGAGAATGTGAACCAATAATCTCGATACTTATGCTTCATTTCTAAACAAAGAAACATGGATGACCAAACATGTTAGATAGAAAGTTTGTAACCGAAAAGTAGTTATTGGCGGTTACAAAGTTAGTTATTTTGTGAAAGGACACAATGGTTCATTCGAACCATTTGGAAACCTATATATACCTTTGCATGTAAACATTTCGACTAGTTAGACATATATACTTATTCATTTCATATACTTTGCAATCTACATATATATCGATATAGTTTTGGGACAACAATGGTCACCTTGCACAAAGTCTTCTAACTTCAATGTGACTGAATTCAAGAACTATGTGGATGAAATCAAGAAAGATGTGAAGGCACTGATGGGAGTTTATAAGCCTCTGGACATCTTACAGATCTTTGGCATGGTCGATCTGTTGGCCAAAGGCTTGCAGCAGTAGAAACAACTCAAGCAAACATGGCGGCTGATATCTCCACTTTGAAGACTGTAATATCTGAGATCCAGTCTACTCTTCAGGCCATGTTCACTTTCATGCAAACCCTATTCCATTCTACCACAGCAATAACTCGTCTACCAACAGATACGGCAGCTGTTGAGGGGTAAAAAATATCAGTGACTAAGGAAGAACTACAAAGGCATTAGGGTCAGGGTTTTCTTAACCTAACCATGTCTCATCATTCCTTGACAGTCCTGCACCCATCATCAACACAATCATAACTTTGGTGGTTTACAAGGCACCCTAGGGGGAGTATTCTTCTAGATATTATTATCCTACAATCCCACTTCAATCTATTCAAATCAATGATCCATTATCTGAGCATGATACAAAATGACTGAAGTAGCTATCCTAAGCCTGATAATCAACAAGAAGCTCCCTCATCCTCAACAATGCATAGGGAAGGGAAAGCTATTGCTATAGGATATGGGCAGTCAACACCAAAGCTAATACAACAACCTTCATCAACTCCCAATCTCACAACAAAGAGTCTAGAAAAGACCACTCTTGAACTTGAAGATGGTCAAATAACTCGTGGAACTCAGGAGAAAATTGCTCACATTCTTGATAATCTGGAAAAGAGAAAGCAAGTACTGGCTAATTAAGAAGAACTGGGAAGAGTTTCATTCAAAAAGCTCAAAAGTCTGAGGTTCCAATCAAGACTAGTAAAGACTTTAAGGAGGTTCGAGGCAGAAACTATTGGCCATGAAGAAGGAAAATGTTGAGAAGAAGCAAAGGACTTTGAATGAATATAAGAAGAAAATGACCACCAGAAAAAGACAGGAAGGATTGATAACTAATATTAGTATTCATGCCAGGACCATACCAGCCACAATAACCATCTTTAGAAACAATGATGAAACCAACTTTGAAACCCTCAAAGAGTTCAAATGGAACATGCTTGGGGTAAAAGAGTGTGATGAAGTCCTTTCAATTCTTTAGGAGAAGATAGGAAATGATGCCTTTGACCTACAAAAGACTCGTAGAAAGAGATATGAAGAATTGAGAAATGTTGAAAAATCTTCGAAAATCAATCCAAGAGAACCAATAACTCTTCGGGAACCCTCTGAGAAGAAGAAAAGAAAGAGGAAAGATTGATATGAACCTGAGACATTCATAGTTGGCCTACATTGGAATAGGGCTCTGAAGGAGTGAAGTTCAGAGATGGATTGGTCATTGAGCAACCAGAGCATGAGATTTTCTTTGTATAAATTTGAATGAAAAATAACCTAAAAATAATACGTGTCGCTAAATGTTAGAATACGTTTAGGGAGTCATCCTCAAGAAGTTCTTAAGTCTGAAGATGAAGACTCGTCACAACCTGAGGCGGAACATAGAGAGTGAAAATAAGAACCAATGATGATGGAGTCAATGTGTGATAACAATAGCACACTGACTCCCTGAAGATCTCCTCATCTCACTGAAGACATTCTGACACTTAAACATTTTGGTAGGATGTTTAAGTCTATGATAAATTGGCAGGAATTCTTTTGAAGAGATAAGTGAAAAGCAAAGTCAAAATATTACTTTAGTTGGTTAAGGTACAAAACAATTGTCATTACTGTTCCAACAAAAGTATGTTGGTGCCATACTAATAATAGAGGCAAAAGTACAAGATATACTTTTGTGTTGTGCATATCAGATGATGACACGTATCCTTACCCCACGAGTTTCTACTTTTTCCCTGCCTATAAATAGAGTGTTGTAACGAAGGAAAATATATCTCTTGTATTAAAAAGTTTTAACACTTTCTAGAGCCCATTTTCTTTCTCTAAATAGAACTAAATCATAGATTTTATATCTATTGGTTAAGCATTGTTCTTACTTAAACACATACTTTGATTTGTGTTTACGTTTAGTGGGGAGATCACACACATACTTGTGATTCACTCCCAAATGTTATTCCGCAAACACTTGGGTGGAATTTTTTGATTTATATTAATAAAAAGTTTAACGTTGAAAATTATAATTGTGTGTTTTATTTGTTCATTCTTATAATTAAATTTTTAAATTGTAAACTAGACTAGTTATAATACCCGTGCACTCACGGGTTTTAGACGTAAATATTGTTATTCGTTTTATTTTTTGAAAACATCTTATATCAATGTTTATATGTAATGTGATTTGCTTAATGTGAAAATCATTTGATACGATAAATATATTACGTGAAGTCCAACTTTTACTTGCTCATAATTTTATAGATGGTGTTGATTAGGAATGGCAATGGGGCAGGTTTGGGGCGGGGTGGCCATCCTCATCCTCAAACCCGATTACAAAAATCATCCCCAAACCCGCCCAATCCCTATTGGGGATCTTATCGGGGCGCCCCATTGGGGCGAGATGCTCCCCCAAACCCGCCCTATTCCCCATTGGGGTCTTATCGGGTTTTATTTTTTGAGCGTGATCCTCCATCATACTCATGCCTTTCCCCGTTTATTCTTATTTTTACGCTATTAACAATATGATTTTCCATAATAACTTAAAGAATTGAGAACCCATTAATAATATATTAGGCATTGGAATGAATCACAACTTTTTAAGAATATTATGACACAAAACAAGATTTTATGATCACACTTTGAAATATTACAAAGATAAAAATTAACAAAAATCAAAGAATTATATTTAGTACATAAATACTAGCACAATATTTAAGGTATATAGATATATGTATATGTTTCGGGGCGGGGCGGGGGCGGGGATAATGTGCCCCGTCCCCGCCCCAAACCCGATAAGAATCCCCGTTAAGGCCCCAAAACCCGCCCCGAAACCCGATAAGCATGCCCCGCCCCGCCCCAATAAGTTCGGGTTTCCCCGTCGGGTTTGGGTTTTTTTGCCATCTCTAGTGTTGATTATTATGTTTTGCTTCAAATTTGTTCAAGTATTGTATATGTTTTTTTTTTACAATATTCTTTGTCTGTGTACATTTGATAGAGAAGATAAATGTTGTTTATAATAATTTTATGTTATTATGACAAATAAATTACAGCCATCAACTAAAAGAATAGTGACATATCTTGTGTAGAATGGTATATTTTGTTTTAAGTAACCTGATGAAATGCTTAAACACTTCTCAAATTAAGTTTAAAAACTGAAGCCATAAATAAAATCAACAATGACTTCTACATTGTTCAAAACAAAGACCGCATTATTTCAAGAATGCATATTGATCACGGATCATAAGCAAATTAAATAAGCACTATATTATCTACGTTGGCTTAAAGGTCATCCAAGACTTCACCAAATAAAAATGTTGATTCCATTAAACAAGCACTAAGCAGAACCTTGAATTCTTAGAATGAGTACGACTCCATGTATGAGAATAAATAAAAGTTAGATGCAAATTCAATCAACTTACAATGAGCACCACTGCATGTATTGGCATCCTTGATATCAAGTTTATGGTAGCTTCAACTTCAAGAGGCACTATCTTTATTTCTGCACTACCACCCATAGCATTGAGACGCACTCTCATGACTCAAAGATGTTTGCCTCGCTGTACTCGTAGATAGTCAAGTAGTTAGCATACATGATACTAAAAGTGGCAAACGATGCAAAAGACATCCAGTGTGAATATATGTAGTTCTCATCAGACATTGCTAGAATTAAACGTTGATACTTGATACTAAAAACAGGAATATACGGCTCACAAAGTAAATGAGTTGGTGAAGAAGAGTGTTGTTGTCATGACTTTTTCCTAACATTTCAAACACTTTTCTCAAACCCTCCAATCTCTACGCAAAATTATCCATTTTTAAAATAAGTCAAAAGGCTAATAATATAATATGGTCACAAGTTCTTATCAATTGTGGGATCAAACAGTAATAGTATATATATATATATGTGTATATTTATCACACTAAGTGTCTATCAAATGGGTACTTGAATTAGCTTATTTGAATTTGAAAAAGCTAATAAGCTATTATTTTTAGCTAATGGGCTTATTAACATGATCTTATGAATTCATAAGACATAAGCTCATAAGTAAAAAAAAGTGAGTCAGATAAGCTAAATCTTAACACCCCTTGAAAATGAAAAGAAACGTTTCTAGCCCATTCCTTTGACCCGTTACACTACCTGCACAACCCATTCATTTTGTCACTGTGACATAATATAAAACATCATACCGTTAACGAAAGGGTATGCAGAGCAAATCTTTCGACCGTAAGTCTCACATGACTGCTCCCATCTTTTGTACATTCCGCTCACGCAGGACCGTATATTACACGTTGTAACATGGATCTTAAAAAAGTTATGACTTGTCTACCAGTAGACTAAAAACATGTAATAGCAGTTTACTGATTACATGAGCACAGTTATACATTGCCCCTTTCTTAGCACCAAAGCTTAGACAGATTAGTCAACATCAGAACCTTGAATTCTTTCATTTGCTTAATGGTCATCCAAGACTTCACCAATTAAATAAGCACTAAGCATAAAGACATTGTTTTCTATTAGAATAAATAGTTCATGAAATAGAACATATAAGCATATAAAGCGCACTATTACTTATGATCAATTAACGTTCAACGGCGATCAATGTAAAAAAGATGACAATAAAACATACACACTCTTCAAGTACATCGTTAACGTAGAACCAGCTGGAAGTGTTCTTGCATAACATAAGTTGGTTTTTCCTAAGACTATTGACACAAAGACAATAAAACACATAAATGAAAGCATGTGAAACACAAACATAACAAAACACTATGCATGCCTTGAAAAACACAAAGTCACTTACACACAAGCCAAACCAAAAGGACACAGTCAATATACCAACTAATTATCACATAAAATCATGCAATATAGTTTTACCTCTACTATTAAACTATGGCTGATATCGCCTACGTGTAAGTGCATAACTCAACATAGCACGTACCAAAATATCATAGATCCTTATTAGTGGTGTATGACGTGTATCTAATCATAAGCCTCATGCAGATAGCTTTAGGTATCATAAATGAAATGTTCATTAGTAGTATACTAATTACATATCCATATAGTGGTGCTTGGATTTGATGACAGATGGTTACTAACAAATAGTCCAACAGAATAACCCCTTGCAGTTGGTGTATCCACATATATTCGATTTTTTCTAAAACATCTTATACAATAAAAGACAATTTCACTTGTTCACTGTAACATTTTGAGTAAAAGTATTCAAAATGTGAAAAGATACATGGTTAATTTTTATTATACAGTTGGCTATTCGAACTTAGTATGTCATTTGCTCAAAGCCTTAAATAAGAAACTTAAATTAGTACAATGATATAAAGGAGTTGCTTTTACAAAGAGGATATCCACGGTTACTTACTGATGGACTATATAACTACTCACATCAGCTCCACTTGGTTATATCGTTATAGTATAGACACAACTTCACTTGCATTCTCCCCTCGAGCCAGTAGCAATCCCTTTTTGCTCCTAATAGGTGATAACCAAGCTACAAAATTAAACAATTTATTTAAGGATGAAGCACCAAAGACCCTTTTCACAATAGTAGCTATAGATCCGTTCAAAAAACAAACCTAAATCTACAACCGATTCAACTTTCAAGCCTTCATGAGCATACCAGAAGGGCTTTCGTTAACGAGACCTGTGTTGGTCCCTACGCTGTGATTTGAGTCGATATGAAATATGCAAACAATAACAATATGGATCTTTGAATAACTAAATCGTCTCATTTGTAACATTACAGATATGTACATATTTATACTAAACAAATGTAACTGTTTCTAACTGTTTTGGCAGTTAAATAACTGCTTCCATAACTACCTATCATAACTGCTATGTAACCGCTTTTCGGTTATCAAACTAACTCTAACTGCCATTCGGTTGTAATGTTTCTTTTGAGCAAGTTTGGTCCTTCGAGGTTGAAGCAATGGCGAGATTAGTGTCTTCAATCTCCTCCTTAATCTTGATCGTTGCTTCGTCCTAAGTCTTGAACTCCGAGCATTTGTCGCATAGTCACGAACTTGAGTCTTGGTAAAGCTTTCGTTAAGATGTCTGCTCTTTGTAGTTCTCCACTTACGTGTTCTACTTCGATATGACCATTCTCTACGCATTCACGAATGAAATGATAGCGAATGTCTATGTGCTTGCTCCTTCCATGAAAAACTGGGTTCTTTACGAGTTGTATAGCTGATATATTGTCAACTCTAAGCGTTATCTTCTTTTCTTCTAATCCAGTTAATTCACCGAGTAATCGTTTTAGCCATAAGGCTTGACATGCTGCTGCTGTAGCTGCCATGAATTCTGATTCACATGATGAGAGTGCTACTGTTGGTTGTTTCTGAGTACACCAAGTAATGGGTGACTCTCCAAAGTAAAATACTATGCCAGTAGTTCCTTTTCCTTGATTTGTGTTGATTCCATAACTACTGTCGCTGTATCCTGTAATCTTGCAGCCTCCTTCTTTCTTGTATATTATTCCATGGTCTTTCGTTCCTTTGATGTATCGGATTACTTGTTTCACTGCCTTCAGGTGATGATCCTTTGGTTCTTGCATAAATCTGCTGAGTAGTCCGACTGAGTAACTAAGATCTGGTCTTGTATGTAGTAAATATCTGAGACTTCCAATTAGGCTTCGGTAATAAGTTGCGTCAACTGGTTCTCCATCTTCCGCCTTGACCAACTTAGTGCCGGGATCCATAGGTGTCTTCGTATCATTACTATCCATCATGCTTGTCTCTTTTAAGATCTTGTTAGTGTATCCAGTTTGCTTGATTGTAATTTCTCCTCCTGTCTGTGTAACTTCTATCCCAAGGTAATATGCTAGCAACCCTAAGTCGCTCATTTCGAATTTGTCTTCCATCTGGGATTTGAACAAGTCTACTTCCTTTTTTGGAGTGCCCGTGATTATTAAATCATCTACATATACTCCAACGATAATTGTAGAAGTCTTGCTTCTCTTTGTGTAGATTGCTTGTTCGAGATTACATTTCTTAAAGTCTAGCGACTTCAATGTCTGGTCAAGCTTCACGTTCCAAGCTCTAGGTGCTTGTCTTAAGCCATACAAAGCTTTAGTTAGCTTGTAGACTTTTCCAAGGTTTCCTTGTTGTATGAAACCTTCAGGTTGTGTAACATAGACTTCTTCCTTCAATTCTCCATGTAAAAATGGTGATTTTACATCTAAGTGGTGTACTTGCCATCCATGATATGCTGCTAGTGCTAATATTAATCGAACTGTCTCTATCCTAGCAACTGGTGCAAACACTTCATCGAAGTCTATTCCTTGTTCTTGTACATAACCTTTTGCTACTAATCTTGCTTTATACTTTATGATCCTTCCTTGTGCATCTCTCTTGGTTTTATAAACCCACTTGAGTCCTATTGCCTTCTGATTTTCGGGCAATGTGGTAAGATTCCATGTGTTATTTTTGTTAATTGAATCTAATTCAATTTGCATGGCCTCAATCCACTTTTCATCTTTTGATGCTTCCTTGTAATTACGGGGTTCTTCTTCTGTGAAAAATAAGCTAGGTGCTTCTACTTCACGTGCAGTTTGGTAAATTTCCGTAATATCCTTTAAACCTTGTATAGGTCTATGATCAAATCTAGGATCTGAGCTTTCGAATGAACTTATAGTAGCTCTTTCTTCATCTTCTGAGTTAGGGTTGTAAGTGTATGATGGTGGTGTGATTGGTGAGGGTGGATCTGGTATAGGTTCTTGTTCTTGATACGTGTTATCAGTGTTTTCTAAGTTGACTGGTGTAGGATTATTATAGTCAACTCCATCTACCATAAAGCTAGTCCAAAACGTATCGTCTGTAATGCTGTATCCTCCTTATTGTTATTCCAATCCCACGGTTTCGTTTCCATAAACTTCACATCCCTACTAACATGTTTTCTTTCCCTCTTTGGATCATATAGCCTACATGCTTTAGATCCTTCTTCCACTCCTAAGTAAATCATTGGAATGCTTCTATCATCCAGCTTCTTCAGGTGAGGTATTGTTACCTTAGCATAAGCTGTGCATCCGAATATTCTTAGGTATTCTAGGTTTGGTTTTCTATTGTAGAGGGCTTCATATGGTGTTTTATCTATCAGGGCTTTCGTAGGTACCCTGTTGAGTATGTAAATGGCGTGCCTTACTGCTTCCGCCCAATAAGTTAAGGGTAACTTCATCGCTTTCATCATACTCCTAGTCGTCGATAATACTGTTCTATTTCTCCTCTCTACTACACCATTCTGCTGCGGTGAGTATGGTGTTGTCAATTGTCTTTCTATTCCATTCTCCTTACATTATTTGGTGAATTCATGTGATGTAAATTCACCTCCTCTATCCGTTCTTAGCATCTTAATTTTCAACTTCAACTTTGATTCAATATGCTGCCTAAATTCCTTGAATGTGTTGAATGCTTGATCTTTCGAGTTTAGAAAGTAAGCCCACATAAAACGTGTGCAGTCATCTACTAATAAGAAGATGAGCTTCTTTCCAGAGTGTGTTGCTGGACTTATGGGACCACAAAGATCTCCATATACTAAGTCCAATGGGTTCTTTGATCTGAATTTAGCTTGGTTTGGAAAAGGTGTTCTGATGTGTTTTCCTAATAAACATGCATCACAGATTTGTCCTGCATGGTTTATTCTAGGTATTTCGTCTACTAACCCTTTTCTTGTCATCTTGTCTATCGCGTCAAAGTTCAGGTGACCTAATCTAGCATGCCATAACCATGCTTGGTCGTCTACGTTTGCTAAGAGACATATAGGTGCTACTATATGTAATCTAATACTGTAAAGTCGATTCTTAGATCGTTCTACTTTCATCAACAACTTCTTATTCTTATCATACAAAGTCAGTAAATTTCCATCCATGATGATCTTGCAACCTATTTCAGTAAGTTGTCCTAGACTAAGTATGTTGCTCTTGAGGTTTGGAATGTAGTAAACATCCGAAATCAGTTTCTGTTGTAAGTTTCTACATCCTAATAATATCGAACCTCTACCCTTTATCTCTACATACGATCCATCTCCAAAACGAACGCGTCCAGTGATGTTTTCGTTAATATCCTTAAAATGGCCTTTGGTGCCTGTCATATGGTTACTTGCACCACTATCTAAATACCATATGCTAGCATCTGCTGTAGCATACTTTCGGGGGTGTACTTGTTCTTCATTTAACAAGACTTCTTCGGTTTCTTGTATCGCCATTAATAATGATGGTTCATCGTCTTCTAAGATAAGGTTTGATTGTTCCTGAGTTGTTGGTGGACTTTTACAATTTCTTATGAAATGTCCGGGTTTCCCGCAATTGTAACATTTCAAATTCTTTCTGTCCCACTCACCTTTATTCTTATTGTGAGGTGAGTTTCCTCCATTCGAGTTATCTCTATTTCCCTTATTCTGCCAATTACCTCGTGAATTGTTTGATCTACCCCTATATTTGGTAAATCGTTTCTTATTTCTAGAGTGTTCGCCTTGTGCGAATAATAGGTTATCTTGGCTTTCTACTTGTCCTCCCTTTCGGAATTTTATTTTCTCCTCGAATGCCTTAAGTTTTCCTGCAATCTCATCTAACGTAATGTCATCGAGATCACTCGTCTGTTCTATGGATGCTACTATTTGAATGAACCTATCGGGTGTGGAATCTAATAGTTTTCGAACTAAAAGTGATTCATCCAAAGCTTTTCCTAATTCTTTTGCTTTTGTGGCATAGCCGTTCAGTTTGGCTGTAAATGCATCCACCGTTTCATCCTCCTTCATTTGAAGGGTCTGAAATCCAATCATCAATGATTGTAACCGTGCTTGTTGCACTTTCTCTTCTCCAACGTGTCTCTTTCTTAAGGAATCCCATAATTCCTTTGTATTACAGACTTGCTACTTGTAAGATCACATCTTTGGTCAATGCTTGATATAGGAAGGCAGTTGTTGCCTTATCCTTTTTAGCATCTACTTGTATATCAGCCTTAGGTTCTATTGCTTCCCATAAACCTTGTGCTTCTAGTATCACCTTAATTTGTATTGTCCAAACTGTGTAGTTTGTGGCTTTGAGTTTTGGGCATTGATACTGTGTCATAGGGGTTACGGGTTTTGGTGCAGTGTTACTGCCACTTGCATCGTCACCAGGCATATCGATAGTTCTTATGATCTTCACTTTCTAATGGGGATTCTAACTAAGTATGATATACTTAATACTACGGGAACAGAAAATAGTTTTCCGGGAATCTAATAGTACGGGATCAATATATAGTTCTCGGGATTTCCTAGTAATGTAAATAACGAACTATACTATTTAAAGTATAAAAGAGAAATCCAAAGTTTTGAATTTGTGACCTCTTTGTTGTGTATTAAACACAGTCGTATTCCCACTTTTTTCGGTACTTGAGTATGATACCAACTACGTTCTTTCTTTCCCCACGTTGTCTTTCTTCTTTCTTGTGTATCGATGTAATAACGATTTGCCTTCGAACTCTTGGTCTTGGCTATTTTCCGAACACAATTTCTTCCAAAATACCTTTCGGTATTTTCAACAAAACAAGTTAGTTTACTTGTTCTTTCTTCTTTACCAACAAATGGTAATGTCCTACGTTGCCTTTCGCGTTCCTCAACACTTTCTTTTCTTTTGTTCCACACCGTATATGCTTCACCAAAAAATACCTTTCGGTATTCTTTCCAACAATAAAACACAATTGATCAGGTTGCGTTTCTTGTTCAATATCTTGTGTTGCTAACGTCTATCTTCCAAAACAATATTTGATTGTTTCTCTTCTTAACCGGTCTAACTTTTCTTTCAAGCAACGCCTTTTTCTCTTTTCTCTTCTTGTATATGCCGTCTACTATACAAGGTATCTTCTAACGCGTCTTTCTTTCTTTGGTTACGTAACTCCTTCTTTTGCTGCTGCGTATAACGCTTCACAACAAAACCACGACACCACAATGGAACGGTGTCCTTTCCGTTTGCAATTTTGACACAAAGACAAGTTGTATACGACTTATCTTATGTCCTAGTTATCCAAGTAACAACGTTTCTTCGAAAAACGTTCTCTTCTCCTTCTCCTGAAACAAGGTTTTCAGCGAGTATTCTTCTTTCAGAAACAATGTTTCTGTTTCTGTCTTCCTGAACCAAACAGTGCTTGTTTTCTGTCTTGGTTCTCTTCTTCAACGTTGGGTTTTTATGGAATGTATCGTTAACAGGTTTTACGGGTTTTGATTGTGTCTCGTTAAAACAAGGTTCTGGTATTGGATATTGCCTTGTTAAAACAAGAATCTGGTATTGGATATGTGATTGTAACGAGATGTAAAACAGGCTCTTGATGCCAAATGTTGGTCCCTACGCTGTGATTTGAGTCGATATGAAATATGCAAACAATAACAATATGGATCTTTGAATAACTAAATCGTCTCATTTGTAACATTACATATATGTACATATTTATACTAAACAAATGTAACTGTTTCTAACTGTTTTGGCAGTTAAATAACTGCTTCCATAACTACCTATCATAACTGCTATGTAACCGCTTTTCGGTTATCAAACTAACTCTAACTGCCATTCGGTTGTAATGTTTCTTTTGAGCAAGTTTGGTCCTTCGAGGTTGAAGCAATGGCGAGATTAGTGTCTTCAACCTGGTGCTCTTTGTGGTAATCACACAACTTAGTTTCAAGAGAGATATCTTGAACGTATGTTGTAAAATATGATTCGCCATATAATTTTTGTTTTAAATTTTAAAGAGTTGTGGCGCCTTTTTACCCATCAAAAATCTTATATATAAGATTACAAATATGCAGGAAGCGGGTCCATCCCAAAATAAGATATATAGATACACCAAAAATCCTGAAAATAGTGAAAATTTATGAAAGAGTAATCTAACAGTTAAATACTTAAGTTATTCTCGTTTAACTACCTTTTGCTTGTTTAACCACACGTAACAAATAAGGAAAACCACATTTTTTTTTATCAAAAACTTAATCAATTGTATAACTAAAAACACAATATATGATTTTTTTTTTTTTTTTTATAAATAAACTATAACTATAACTCAACCGACTCATTTCGACTCCACCCGTATATGACATAAGCAAGTGCCAAAATATGATGCGTGGAATCGTGGATGATATAAAGGGATACTAAAGAGGGAATTTTTTTCCTTATGAATGAATATAAAGATGTGTCTTTCAATATGTTACTTCTATACCCTTTTTTGGATCTTTCATAGTTCCGACAACTTAAATGCATAAAATGAAATATATGGGTACCATTTACTCGTAATAAGTAACAGGCTAAAAAACTAAGAGATCCATCTAGAGCAGCAATTGCAAGCATTGGCTTTATCAATAGAGTTCCTGGTCACATCCCTTAATTAGTTCAACACATTGTCGTAAGTAAGAGAAATATCATACAACTCATTGTAAACCCCTAATTACTGGAACACGTAGCATTTTAGCTTTATATTAAATTGATGGGTAAAAGCCATAAAATAATAACGTACTTTTTAAAATTTACCGACTTGAAACACTTACTTTTTTATTAACATATACACCCACGTACTTTCAAATTTTGTTCCGACTTTACCCATATTGTAGTAAAATAATATTATTTAATATGATATTATATTAATATAAATCGGTCATATGGGTGAAGTCGGAACAAAATTTGAAAGTACGTGGGTGTATATGTTAATAAAAAAGTAAGTGTTTCAAGTCGATACATTTTAGAAAGTATGTTGTTATTTTATGGCTTTTACCCTAAATTGATCCAAAAAGATTGACGCGCCTATAAACAATGAAATCTTTGTAGTTGTCATTTTGAGCTAAAAGGGTACATCTTTTAACCATTTTTCCTATAATATTTATAAAATATTTGTGTGAGGCGCACATGCCATACATTATGCTTTGAAACCACAATCTTGGGGTCATTAAGATACAAAGAGTGAAACTCTTGCCTGATGGACTTTGCTCACATTATGTTCTACTGCTATATGAACCGCAATAGCTTAATCAGTTTTCCTCAAACCTTTTCCCAACACAGCTAATGAACTACCAACATTAGCAATGTAAAGGGGTTCCACTAAGAATTACACCGACCAAACAACATGTTTGATTAAGTTCAAATTCGTAGTAAAGATATTTTCCGAAGAAATACAAAGGCAATGTATTTCCCGGGTCGTCCTCCCAGCGAAGGATGAATGGAGTTTACAACTCACGTCGCGCTTTACGAGTTTTTAAATGGGAAATAAGACGTAATAATGGGATTCTACACTACGATAATGAAACATAAACTAAAACGAGCTAATTAAGCATATAAAACAATAACATATAGCAAATTAAACCTAAAACGCAATCTAAGCCTAAAAACGCAACTACGGGAATTAAAAAAACGCGAATTAAAACTAAACTAAAGAGATTTAAGCTAATTTTATGAAACGTAAACTAAATTTAACTCATAAGAAATGTAATTTGACAAAAAGGAACTTTTAAAACTCAAAATGTAAGAAAAACGCAAAAACGAGTGCGCAAGGGTAAAAACCCGAGCCTAAAACGTAAACTATGTGAAAAAAATGACCTTAGGAATGAAAATCTATTTTTCCTACGAAGAATACGATAAAATAAAATTTTAGGAAAAAGCGGAATATTTTTTCGAGTTTTTATTTATTTATTATGAATTAAAAACTAAAAAATAGAAATTAAATGATTAAAAATATAATGCAAAACTTTTCAGGAAAATACTTTTTAGTAAACTAAATCTAAGAAAAATAAGAAACTTGAAAAATCAGCAACTAATAAGCAGAAAATAGGCTACATATCTTATTTAGTGTTAAAAACAAAAATGTGTATAAAGCATTAGTGTGCGCAACGAATGACAGTAAATGACCCAAAGGCATACTAGTATTGGTGTGGTATTGTGAGGCGTGGGAATTGTGAGGGGACTGACCTGGGTTCGAATCCCAGGCAGTACTTTTTTTTTGTTTTTATTTTTTTGCTTTTTCTTTTGAAACTACTTGAATATAAGCTTACTAACAACTTTTTGCAAAATTCACTCACAAAATAAGCTGAAATATCATATTTTAAAAGGACAGAAATCAAAAGAGCTTAAAAACTAAATAAACCTTAATTTTATCTAAACTAAAAGCTACATAACTAGCAAAAAATGAATTGTAAGCTAATAAGGAAATAACTAATGCTAGGAAAAACTAAAAAAAAGTAAAAGTAAAAGTAACTCCCAATGCCGTCTTCCACGGGTTATGAGTCCCAATACCATCTTCCACGATGTATGGAGGAGGTTGAGACGTAGACAGCCTTACCCTACCTAAGGTAGAGAGGCTGCTTCCGGTTCTACAAAATGTAGAAAATGACCTCCGGCCATGCAAGGGGTGAGGATCGAACCCTCGACCTCTGTCTCTAGAGGGAAGGAGGGCCTAAATAAGCTAAGGGAAACCTGTATGAAAAAGCTAATGGAATCAGCAGTTGATTTTTAAGCTATAAACTAAACATACAAATAACTTAGCTCAATCTCTAATAAGCTGAAGTGCACCTAATAAGCTATTATTACTCTAAAGAAATTTAACTAAACTAACTAAACTAAAATAGACTAAGTCTAAGCAGCATATAAGCTAAAATAAGCAAATAAGTGGACCGATAAGCACTAAAGTAGTCTGCTGCAACAGCAAGCTAAAGGACCAATAGCAGACCTGATGGTGGTACTTTTAAGCCTACAAAAAGCTATCTAAAACTATTAAAAGCTTCTACTTACCCAAGAATAGCATTTATCATCTAGCAAACAACTTATATTCTAAATTTCAAGCAATGTTGAGCTTAAATGAGGCTTAATTTGAAGCTGATAATAAGTGGGACATAACATGATGAACAGCAGCAGAATGGGGCAGAAAGGGCATTTGCAGGCATAAAAATAGCTTCTAAATAAGCAGTAAAAAGGAAATGAAGGCAAAATATGCAATCTCTATACTACTAACTATCTAAATAAACAAAAATCAAATAGAAACATTGATGCAGGTTTTACTGACCAGGTTTTAATATTTATAATGTCTCGTTATACCTATGGTCTACCCTAATGCACTAACGGGCAGTGTACCCGATAGTGTGTAGTGTAGTATTCGGTAAACCCGAGGTCGTCCCAAGAGCTATGTGTGTGGATTAATACTAAGTCTAGGTGTCACAGCTTTTACGATGGTTTTGATATCGTATTAACTAATTAACTACTAAAGCAAATAAAGGCAAAGGATGTGATCAATAGAGGAGAGTGGTGCTAACCTAGTTATTCATCTTAGCTAGTAATGTCTATGTCTAATTACTTCCAATTACTTCAGGTGGGGTCAAAGTCGAGAGGACAACATTTGGTCAGTTCGCCATAACCTATGAGCAAAGATGCCACCACTGGAGAAGTCAGGTGTCCCCTCATAAGTCCAGTTGTTCCTGGTCCCCTAAGCCGAGTCATTAAGTTCCGCTACATGCTAGACTTATAATAGTGAGTGCCCGGGAGCCAGCATCTTAGACACCCATCCCCCAATTCTTAAGTTCATCCAAACGGTAGGTGATCAGTTGGTTAAATCGCACAATTTGAAAGGGTTGTCAGTTGGTCATATCTTACCCTTCTCGTCTCAGTCTACTCACATAGGGTCAGTTGGTCATATCTCCTAAGAAACTAGCCTCTATCGCCATTCAAAACTACCGAAACAAGGGTAGCTACCAATAAACTATGCATGAATACACTTAGAAATAATTATACGGAAGTAATGTAAAAGCAAACAAAATAATTAAGGAATCATAACTAGGCCAATACCAGGAAGTGCTTAGCTGCTCATATTAACCATACAAATCAATTCAATGTTTAATGTAACGAAATACATGAATTGAAACTAAAGAAAAGATAAAATGCTAATGCTTATCGTAGGGGAGTGATTTCTCCCTTGGAGATAGCTCTGTATGCTCCTCTAGATGTGCCTTTGGCTTCTTCCCACGTTCTCTGATTTTTGTGTGTGAAATGGGATGCTTTTAAATGCTCGAAATCGTGGGGTATTTATAGGCCACATCTTAATTACCCGTAACTATAAAAAGAGTTACGCCGTAATCATCTAATTCTTCGTAAATTGCACTAGATCTGCTGGTTACGGCGTAACCTTAGAAGGGTTACGCCGTATTCTTCAAAGGTTACACCGTAGTTGATGCATGTGTTACGGCGTAATTATTAGCGGCGCGGATCCTCATTTGACCTAATATGGTTACGTCGTAATCTTTAGGGAGAGTTACGCCGTAATCTTCTGATAAGTTGGTTATCTGAGTCACGCTTTAGTTACGGCGTAATGTGAGAGAGGAGTTACGCCGTAACTTCTTCAAAGTGAGCATACTATGATACTTCAGTAAACTCTCCAATTCCGCGTCTCTTTAGCTCCAATGCTCGTAATTTACCTGAAAGTGGAATATAATGGAAAACAAGCGTAAATCCATATAAATGATATAAATTACAAGCATTATCGGCGGAAATTGACACTTAATATTCAGGATAATTTGATGTTATCAAATATCCCCCCACTTGAACTCTACTTTCCCTCAAGTATACCTTATTAGATAGATTCCTAAAAAGATATCTCCTATTACCTTGAAAATATAAGTTTACAAAACCCTTATGCTAGAATAAAACAAAGCCGTACACCACACGAAGTGGGAACGAAAAACTTAAATCTCTCAACTATTCTAAGTGTCAATTTCGGGGTGATCACTCAATCGCACAGTCATAGCATGTATTCTATCATAAGCTTGGCGGTTACACAAATCTCCACCACTAGAGTTAAGGGCTAAACAATTCTCGAAGGCAATATGGGTAGACACGACAGAGGTCAAGGGTGACTCGTCATTACTAACATGTCACGGCGAAGTGGACAAAATCAATGATACATGACCAAATCCATGGCCAAGACACCACAGATTGCTCGCTGCATCACCTAGACATGCTTCATGACTAAAGGGTAGGATAAGACATGGGATATATAAATGGTGTAAAAATAAAAATCAAGCAGATTGTCTAAATCTATAACCAAGTCATCACCAGTTACCGTCCGTCCAAAGTTCAAGCTTCGAAGTTAAGAAACCGGATCTTGAAATACTAGGTAAATGTGTCATTAGAGGACGTCATGATGGGCACACTACCTTTTCTTCAACTGTGAGCGCAATTACCAACTCTAATCTTCAATTGTGTCCGAGGTGGCCTCCTCGATACTAAATCTATATAAAGCTCATAACATAGTGCTTATAACATCGCACTTTACAATAAACTGAATAACATAACTAAATTTATTTTTATTTTTTTCGAATCACTTTTTTTTTATAACATAAACATAACAACTAAACATAACATCCCCCCACTTGAGATGAACAATGGGAATTCGGGGGGTCTTCAATGATCTTTAAGAATATGTCGTCGACGAAAGCGTGATTCCCGAACCTTTGCACTTGAAGCTTGAACTTAGGCAAATGATGACTTTTCAATCACAAATAAAGACTACAGGGTAGGCTAAGGTGTATAGGTGTAACGAAATGATATATTGACTTAACAAAATGAAATGAATGGCTCAGATGTGTGTATCTAGGGGTATCTTGCACTAAAGGTGAGTGCAACAAAAGGGTTTCACATGGGAGTCGAGAAGTCGAGGTGACTAATCGATAGACACACAATGGTAGACTATTTGGGTGATAATCCTATAATATTGCCTTCTTAAACTGAAAAGTCCAAATACATCGAGCTAACTCAACATACCTCGTCTATGGTCTCGAAATGATGCAAAGGCCAAGTTCTAAAGTTTACAAGCTACCGGAACACTCATAATTTGGTAGATTTGGGGTAAAATTTTGGAAACGGATAAGGCTAATCTCACCATATAATGTCAAGGGTTGTATGTGCTCGGCTAAGGTCTAATCTAGTTAGGTTAAGAAAAACATGTCAAAATTTTAAAAATGGCATAATTTTTCAAAATAAACTAGATAAACGAGGGCAAAATAAAGTTCAAGAGACAATTCGACTCCCGTCCCCCCACTTGAATTGTACAAAGTCCCTTTTGTACTAAGCGTTATATAAAGGTGAAGAGAAAAGTAGAATTAGAGCGAGAACTTCCCTGAAATTTTCTCCAAAAAGAAGGAAGGCCCACAAAAAAGAGTCGTGCCTTCGTATAAGCATCTACGAGCAAAATTCAATCCCTGAAATCACACTACCGACAAGCATATTTCTAAAAAAAAGAAAAATGAAAAATGAGAAATATACCTAACTCACTTTCGTAGGAATCACGGTTGCATTTAGCATATGCAACAAGCCTTCTAAACCACTTGGTGACCCAAGTGGACGAGTGAAGTCTCGTGAGGGTTTACAGGGAACACACCCACAAAGTTCATTTAAAATACTAATACAAGGTTATTGTGTTTAAAATGAAAGAAGTACAGAGGATAGTTACGTCGTAACTCTATAAGAAGTTACGCCGTAACTAGGCAAAACCTGGCATACGCTGCAGAAGTGTAGCTACAGCGTAACCACTTAGATGGGATTACGCCGTAATTGGTAATGCATCCGAAGTTCTGCTGCAAGGGGCTTGTTATGCCGTAATCATGAGAATGAGTTACGCCGTAACTATAGTCAGATCAGCATGCTGCAGCAGCAACTCTTCTTTGTTTCCTGCAAAAATGGTTAAAAACACAAAACCCAACAAAAATTGAAATAAAACAAAAGAAAGGGATAATTCGGGTTGTCTCTCGAAAGAGCACTTTTCTTTATTTACGAGTCTTTAAGTTAGACTCAGGGCCTCGGGGCTTTATGGTGGCCTTTGGACTTGGCCAACTTCCTCCATGTCCTTCATTAAGTTATCTCTGACCCAAGCGACATTCGTGGCAGTGCAGGGGTATTCTTTAGTCTCGATTTTCCGAATTTTGCAAAATTTTTCCTCCGGCCCCAAGTGGTATCGAGTGAACTTATACTTTTCCACAATAATTGGGGGTGGCCTCTTATATGGAATCCCAAGGAGTTTGCATCTTCTCTTCTCATGTGCTTCATCATCGGGGCAATGAACCCATCTTCACCTTGTAGTTCGAGGTAATCAAAATCACCATCGTCGAAATAGGTATCTTTAAGAGGTTTATCGTAGAGTAAATTTTCCCCTAGCACTTGTTTGCATTCCTCTTTTTCCTTTCTTGATGAATCCTTGGTGTCATTATCTGATTCTTCATTTGGAACTTCGTTGTTTGGTTGATCTTTACTCATACATCCATTCTAGATTTTCTCCTTAGTCAACGCGTCTACTTTTCCGTATTTGATTCTGACCCAATCATCGAATCCTAAATCGTCTGGCCAAGAAAATTCTATTCTTTCTGAGTCATTAGTAGAGGTCCATAGGAACTCGTCTTCCCCAGCTCTCTCAATGCTGCTTCCCCCGTCACATTCATAATCAAAAGGGTTGCAGGAAGCCCAAACATTTTCGTCAGTGGTTTTAATTTGCTCACACCAATGACTTTGAGTTCCTTCGTCATCGTCGTTGCCAGAAGGAATATCATTGAGAGGCTTAATGGTCTTTCCTTGAAGAATATGTTTTTCATATTTGAGCTCTAGATTTCTCAATAAGATCGAATTAATTATTGCGTCACCGAACCTTACTGAGTACCAATCTTCGAATGATAGGTCCCCAAAATCAACGTCATGTCTTCCCGGTTCATGTGGGCATATCCAAACTTCGTTCTTCCCATTGCCCCCTCCGTTCCAATACTCACAAAAGGGGTTGCAAGTCAGCCATGCTTGTGTGAACTCATCTTCCGTGATTAGTAAGGGTCTGCAGTAATGCTTGATAGGTGGTCCTTCAACTTCGTTAATAGAGAACTTGGGTAATATTTATTCATCGTTAAGTGTAGTCCACATGTATCTGTCATCATTAGCCCTTTCCTTATTAACCCCTCCATCGCAGGCCTTTCGAGGGTCGCAAGAGGCCCACGGGTTGTAACATTCTCCACCATCAATTGCAATAACCTTACACCAATGGTTCTTCCTTTTAGAGTCATCAACTTTGGTAGAGTTGTCATTGCTTGTGTCCAGGTTACGCCGTAACTTCGAGGTTTGGTTACGGCGTAACTCTCTTCTGCCTTCGGTATCATTGTTTCTATTAGACTCATCGAAGGACTTGTCATTTTCATAAAATACGGCTTTACATACTGTTGATTTGTTCTTTTGTGCCTCATTTCTTTTTTGTACCTCGTTGCCAAGCTTTCCAATCATAGTTTCCAAGTTCTTTAGTGACACGTCATGGCTAGAAAGGCTTTTGTTTATACTATCTTGGAAGTTTTTCAGCCATTCTTCTTGCTCTTTCTATCTCTTGGTCGAATCCACAAGGTACTTGTTAATCATTTCCTCCAAGTTAGCTCTTATTTCACTACGCTCAGAGTATGGTGGGGGTCCTCCACGATAGCCATTACGATTATACCCATAAAATGGTCGATTTTCTCTATATTTAGCTTTTTTGATCGTGTTTTCTTCGTTAATGCTAGGACAATTCTTAGTTAGATGTCCTCCCCCACACCTTTCGCAACCACCTTGGATGGCATGAACAGTTTCTTTGATTTTTAGCATATCTCGACCTAGATTCTCAAGCTTGTTAGCTATGGCCGCAATTTCATCAAAATTCCGCCTTGGTTTTTTTTTGCTTCCTCCATCGTGCCATTTTGGGGAATGATCAGCCATTTTTTGAACGGCTTCAATCGCAAGAGTAGGAGTCATGATCGGGATCGGTCCTTGATAGTCCAGCATCTGTCTTGTAGTTACGTTGATTCCTTTGTAGAAGATGTTGACTTTTTGCTGGTTGTTCAGATCATGTGTAGGACATTTGTAGAGGAGATCGTTGTATCTATCCCAGGCTTGATACAACGTTTCATCGTCTTCTTGCTTGAAGTTATGGATTTCTAAGAGTTGGTTAGATATCTTTGACGGAGGGCAATACCTCTGGATGAAGTGCTTCTTTTGCAGAGCCCAATTATTAACTGCCCCGGCGGGAAATATTTCGATCCATCTTTTGGTAGCCCCAATAAGAGTCATGGGGAACACCCTAAGCATAACAGCGTCATGAGACACACCCGAAATGTTGAAAAGGCTTGCTATGTATAAAACATTTTCAACGTGCTCATACGCATCTTCGTCCCTGTTTCCTGAAAAAGGGTTAGCACGAAGCTCCCTCATAAATTGGTCTTTAATTTCGAAACGGACATCACTCCAATTGCCGGCCTTACGAGCCCCGGCCCTTGTTCTGCTCTTGTCAACGCCAAATATTCCTCAAGAGTGAGGTCATCAATGTTAACAACTTCCATGGTACCTGAAAACTTGAAAAGTGATCGTGAGAATTTGAAAAAATTTAAAACAAAAAAAGACTTAATAGCAATCCTAATATAACTCCCCGCCAAAAACTTGATGCAGGTTTTACTGATCAGGTTTTAATATGTACAATGTCTTATTATAACTATGGTCTACCCTAATGCACTAACGGGCAGTGTACCCAGTCGTGTGTAGTGTAGTATTCGGTAAAACCGAGGTCGTCCCAAGAGCTATGTGTGTGGATTAATACTAAGTGTAGGTGTCATAGATTTTAAGATGGTTTTGATATCGTATTAACTAACTAACTACTAAATCAAATAAAGGCAAAGGATGTGATCAATAGAGGATACTGGTGCTAACCTAGTTATTCATCCTAGCTAGTAATGTCTACGTCTAATTACTTCCAATTACTTCAGGTGGGGTCAAAGTCGAGAGGACAGCATTTGGTCAGTTCGCCCTAACCTATCAGCAAAGATGCCACCACTGGAGAAGTCAGGTGTCCCCTCATAAGTCCAGTTGTTCCTGGTCCCCTAAGCCGAGTCATTAAGTTCCGCTACATGCTAGACTTATAATAGTGAGTGCCCGGGCGCTAGCGTCTTAGACACTCACCCCCTAATTCTTAAGTTCATCTAAACGGTAGGTGATCAGTTGGTCAAATCGCATAGGTAAAAAGGGTCGTCAGTTGGTCATATCTTACCCTTCTCGTCTCAGTCTACTCACTTAGGGTTAGTTGGTCATATCTCCTAAGCAACTAGCCTCTACCGCCATTCAAAACTACCAAAACAAGGGTAGCTACCAATAAACTATGCATGCATACACTTAGAAATAATTATACGGAAGTAATGTAAATGCAAAAAAAACAATTAAGGAATCATAACTAGGCCAGCACCAAGAGGTGCTTAGCCGCTCATATTAACCATACAAAGCAATTCAATGTTTAATGTAACGAAATACATGAATCGAAAGTAAAGAAAAGATAAAATGCTAATGCTTATCGTAGGGGAGTGATTTCTCCCTTGGAGATAGTTCCATATGTTCCTCTAGATCTGCCTTTGGCTTCTTCCCACGTTCCCTGATTGTTGTGTGTGAAATGGGATGCTTTGAAATGCTCGAAATCGTAGGGTATTTATAGGCCAGATCTTAATTACGGCATAACTATAAAAAGAGTTACGGCATAATCATCTAATTCTTCGTAAATTGCACTAGATCTGCTGGTTACGGCGTAACCTTAGAAGGGTTACGCCGTATTCTTCAATAAATTTGGTTACGCCGTAGTTGATGCATGAGTTACGACGTAATTATTAGCGGCGCGGATCCTCATTTGACCTAATATGGTTACGTCGTAATCTTTAGGGAGAGTTACGCCATAATCTTCTGATAAGTTGGTTATCTGAGTCACGCTTTAGTTACGGCATAATGTGAGAGAGGAGTTACGCCGTAACTTCTTCAAAGTGAGTATACTATGATAAATCTTCAGTAAACTCTCCAATTCCGCGTCTCTTTGGCTCCAATGCTCGTAATTTACCTGAAAATGGAATATAATGGAAAACAAGCGTAAATTCATATAAATGATATAAATTACAAGCATTATCGGGGGAAATTGACACTTAATATTCAAGATAATTTGATGTTATCAAACATCAAACAAATAAGCAGAAGACCAGCTTAAAGAAGAGCTTATCTAGACAAGGTTGATGGTGCACAGGACAAACTCAAACCAAACCATCAATTTCAATGCACAAGCAGCCTTAGCAATTGATTTTTTTTTATTTTTTATCTTTTGGGAAAAGTAAAACAGGATACTGAACTTGCTATTTATAATTTTTAAATTTTTTTATAGCAACTAAAACTGACTTAAAATGTTATGCTAAATCTGACAGTTAAAAGTGAAAATGATTTATAATCTGATGAAAGAATTTAGTGAAAGCTAAAATTGAAGCTAAAACTTTTTAAAACTAAATTACCAAATGAACTTAAACAACAATTTTGAGCAGATTTGAAAGCTATTTGATGAAATCACAATGAGATTATCCCCTGATCTACCTTGTGCCAAACACCCCTTAAAAACACAAATCAATACTGAGAACAGAGAGATAAAAACTTTTGAATATCCAAAACACTTATCAATAAGCTGTCTAACAACTTACTTATCTAAAGTGCTTATATATGGTTTTTTTGAAAGATGATGCAATTGCAGTTAACAAAAGGATTAAAAAACAATTGTAAGCGGTAAGGAGTGACTAACAAACATTAAAGCAACTCAAATTAGCAATAAGCAGAAAATAAGCAGTTTGACCCAACGTTTACTTTTATAAAAATTGAATGAAAATACAAATACAAGACTGAATTATGAAATTGCAACTAAAATACAACTTAACTAATTGAAAACAATAAATTGACAGGAAATTTAAAGCATGGTAACATTCTTCTAAATGCTTGAAAAATGTACAATCTTCTTCTTGTTATGGAAAGGCTATTTATAGCTGATTCAGGAGCTTGGGTTTGATCTTCACAAGCTTCAAGAAGTACAATCTCCACCATTGATCTCTTTTTGTGTCATCTCAATTCCTCACAACCCTTGGATCAAATAGATGATGTGTTCTCCAATCACAAAGCTCCAAATGCCAAGTTGGCAATCCCAATCGTCACACCCTCGACACGCGTTGTCGAGGCTTCTAGAACTATTTTATGTACGGGTAATTTTGCTTTGATCATGGTAATTGTGAAAGGGAAAGTTGAACGAAACTGTGGGTAAAAGGTTTATTTGGCGGGATGACTTATTTGTGGGGGTGATATTCTTTTGTTGACCTGGGTAAAGAAAGGGTTGACTGTGGGTTTTTATGGGGAGTTGACCGGGTTTGACCTGGGTAGGATTTGTGGGATACGGGTATTTTGAACGGGTAAGGTTAATATTGGTTGGGTTGGGCCAAAGTGGTAGTAAAAGTTATGATTTATTTTTTTGGCTTTGGGTATTTTGTGTCCAAATATAGTCATAAGGACCATTTATGTTTATTAGTGAAAACCAAAGACCACAAATGTAATTTAGGAAATGTTAGAGGGTGTGAATGGGTAATGAGGCATATAGGGTATAAAAGGTAAATATGGGAAAGTAGGGGGTTGATTGTGAAAATTGGGTAAATGAGGGGTTTGTTGTGTAATTATGGATAAGTTAAAGGTGTAAAGTGTGAATTTGGTAAAGTGAAGGGTTTAAAGTGAAAACTCCCAATCTTTATCCAGAACTCCGTAAAATGTCACTTTTGAGCATCAAAGTCCCATAAAATAGCATCCTGGCATCGGCTTTGCACTCTTCTCATTCTCGTGCTTGGTTTTCTTCTGATTTGTCTTTCATTTGTGTGTTTTGTCATATACGTACCTGCACATGCTTAAACTCAAGAAACCAATAAATATTAGGCATTAACGGCTTGTTTCTGGTTATTTTGGGCCTATTTTGGTCAAGAAAAGGTGTGTGTTTTCGCACATATCAAAATACCCTAGACTAGAAGATTGTCGTGTCCTCACGCAATGTAATCAACTCACGCTTCTAAAACCAAAGATTTCAACCTCTTTCTAATAAACCTATGAAAAGTAGCAAAGATTCCTCAAAAGAGATTAAGAAACCCTCAATTCTAAAAATGCCCTGTTTACCTTTCATTACATATAGATATTACGATTAAGCACTTATTATTATGAGTGACGGTTTGTTGAACTTTCATGTGGATCAATAACTCTAACATTTTTCAAAATACATTTTTAGGATCACAACACAACTCAGCGAGGAGTGACCATACGGATAGAATACATCGTCCCTGATTTTTCACAAGTCCCCAAACCTAGCGTAAAATCGAAATAATTATTAAATATGACTTTAGATGCTAACACTACCCATGGAAGTTACTTGTGTAATTACCTCTTGCTCTCATTTTCCTATTTTCCTCTATTTATTTTATTTTTGGTGAGAAATGAATTTCTTCATGATTTCTCGTTTCAATAGTTTTTATTCCGATAAAGATATGAAGCTAAAACGCTAATTAGTTTTCCATCTTCCCTCGAAAACCGTTGCAAACAAGAATGAGGTCCACATCAAGGTCCTAATTTAACACGATTTAGGGAGATATCCTTTTATTATTAATCGAAACAACTCATCTACGAATCCAGAGACAGAAGCTTTATTTAGATATCTCCCAGAGTCAAAGTTTGGCTTAACACTATTTCAGCACATTTGCGTTTTTGCAATTTAAACCCTCGGTCTTTTCAACCACTAATTCAACGGGATTACCATTTTATTAGAAGTCTTATTATGACTTTGGAATTTTCCTCAACCTTTTTGAAGTCCATGCCAACGGGGGTACTGTCAGACATAGAAAACTTTTATGGCTTTGGATTATTTCACATTAATACATCTGGGCTTTATTTCATGTTAATTTTTGCCAAACTCTGAGTCCCACGGCTTTTATAACAATAGAAACAATAGCAGCAAACTATCAAGAATCAGTTGTCTATTACACCGCAACACTGACAGTACCTTGATGTGTACCCAACTCTCATAGTCAAGGATTCTCTAAAGAAGATAAAGAACTAATTATCGCCAAAACCTAACATCTTTAATAATTTTTACACATATATGGGGTGAAACAATTTTGTGGGAGCAAAAATCCACAAGTACCTTCGATAAGCTCTAAAGAGAACCAACTACTCCACGCTTAGCATCTAAACTCATAAGTAACTTTATCATTCCTCGATCTCCGCAAATTTAAAATCTCAAATAATGAGATCCGCGGATGCTTAGCCGATAATTAAATTATCTATGGTTAAGAGAACAAGCTAGGGCTCAACACGCCCGGTCCAGTCAGAATTCTATTCCTACTCTCACCAGCAGAAAGTCAACAAGGTGTCAAAACATATATTATCTTAGCAAATGCTTCGTCAAATAATCTCAAGTCTCGCATTTTTAAAGTCACTCATTAGAAACTAGCAAATCCTTTCAAAGCTTCGCATATTTAAAATCACTTAGGGAAGCTTGCAAATACTTGGCCTTGTGAGCTGGAATCGCATTTTATAGCGTCTTGTCTAAGCAATTAGCAAAGACTTTTCCAAGAAAATGCATATTTAAAGTAACTTCTAAGAGACTCGCAAAGACTTTTCAATCATAAAACTAGCAAAAGCTTACAAAAAATTTTAAATCTTTCACATTTTTGTACAATTTTTTCATTTTCTAAGGAAAAACGGGATTGCGAGAGTACACAGCAAAAATAAGCAAGTGCGGTCAAATCAAATCGAAGATTACCCACCCTAGACTAAAATGAAACATTGTCCTCAATGTTTAAAGGCAAGGGTAATAACGAAAATCTAAAAGCCGTTTATTAAGTATGCTAAAAGATAAACGTTAGTCGATAAGATTAGGATATCGGATTTCCATAAGCATCAATCATGAAACTCGAATGGAGAAAAGACAATCTTCGAGCACGAGAGTCTTCATATCGGGAAATCCTAAACAAAAATATCACAAACAACCAAATACGAGAAATCGAAGAGGCTAACCCCTTCACGTCACTTATTAGAGAAAATAGAAAGAAAATAGAAGATAAGCATGGGGTGCCTCCCACGAAGCGCTACTGTTTTTGATCCACGAGTCGCTAGCCTGACTCGTCCCCGAATTCATTTGTCCTTGGGGAAGAAAATGGTAAAGATACCAGGGTCGCAAACGGTGTCCTCATTCCCGAAAGAATGAGACTGGGAGGGATGGGAGGTGAAAATGTCGGGCATCAGCACACAAGGGATAACTCCCCCTAAACTCATATAAGGCATATCATGAAAGAATGATCCATCATCCGACGGTTTATCGGGCGGACGAAGGGATGATGGATCAGAATGAGAATACTCCAAAGAAAACGGGAGTCCATGGTAAGGCATCAGACTAGAAAACTCAGCAATGAAGGCATCCATGGAAGGATCCTTATCTCGGACAACGTTTTTAACAAAAATCTCATTTATGACGAATATCCCGGGATTAAAAATCTTGTCTTCACATGTGGGCTCATCGGGATAAGTGATGGTGGAGTCGTCAGAGAGAGGGGAGTCAATCAATCCATCACATAACAACACATCCCCCTCGGGGTCATTAACGGCATCCTCAATACCCGGTGGTATCAAGTCATCAATAGCATCCTAAATGATCGGGTCATTTGTCGGATTGTCGAAAATCTCGTTTATCGCCTTGCTCAAATCAACCTCAAAGTAGAACCGCTAAAAAATCGGAGGATAAACATCTGTAGTAGTGGGACTGCCACTAATCTCTTCGTCAAATCGGAAAGTTTCAAACTCGGGCAAGAAATCACTATCTTTAACAGAGATAGGAGGTGAACTTGAATTATCGTTAAGGGCTTCAATCTTAGAAATGAGAAGATGAATATTCAACAATGTTCCACGTAGTGCTTCATCCTCGATCTGAATATCATCGGGTTCAATCTCTACATCTCCTGGCTCAAAATCATTTTCTTCTTCAATATTGACGGGCTCAGAAGGTAAATCATCGACGTAATCGATGTCTCCATAAGAATCATTATCGGAATCGGAGAACATCTCAACATGATCGTTCGAAATAACAAGAGAAGGCTCATCACAAATATCGTCAAAAACAACCTCGGACTCTCTTGGGGTTGGGACAAGGATCTCAACACTAGATGATTCTGTTTCCGGAATAGTGCTAAAATGCTCATCCCCCATTATGAGAGAGTCCTGAGAATCAACAATAGTAGGAAGGATAGATGGGATAACAATAGACTGAGGAAGTTGAGAGATAACGTCTTTCAATGGAATAGTACTTTCCTCGTTTATAGCTCTTAGACATTTCATATTCTCCTCCGCTAACAATTCTTCCATACTCTTTCCTTCTGGGTTTTCGTCTTTCTTGTTATCATATATAGCAAGTAGACTCTTCGCATTCTCCTCCGCCAACAATTCTCCCATGCTCTTACCATGTTTAACTTCCTCAACGGGAGTGGGATTGCCACTCGGAGGCATATATTCCTCATCAGAATCAGAATCGTCATCATAGTCCTAAACGAGAGGTTTCCAATATTGGGAACTCACTTTAGCGGCTTGTTCTTCAGCTAGTAATTCATCATAAGTTTTCTGATGAGGATCTTCTTCTTGAGCACGTTTATCAAGAAAATTTGCGATATCATTCGTAACATCCAGAAATTTTTCGACAATTTCGTTAGATAAAGACGGAGGTTGTGGTTGAGTCTCTTGGTATTGTGGAGGTGGGTTATAAGGTGTTGGGATATGAAAGTGCTGAAGATTGACAAAGTACTGAAGATTGATAAAGTACTGTAAACTACAAAGTACTGGAAAAAGTCAAAGAGTCAAAGTACTGCTAAAGATAAAGTCAAAGTACTGCACATGAAAGTCAAAGTACTGCAAGAACAAAGAACTGTTATATTCGTTTGTAGAAAGTATTGTAACTCTAGAATATTCTATATTAGATTACTTGTCGTACAAGGATACAATTTGTAAATCGACTAGGGTTATCCTTGAGCCTATAAAAGGACCCCTATATTGGCATTAGACATATGATTGCTTACAAGTTATTATTTAGAGTTTTAGAGAAGTTCGATATTCTTAGAGTTGTTAAAGTATCTGCATAATAAGCAGATTTAGAGTTAATAATAAAAGTTATTCTTCTTAGCTTTGTTAAGTAAATTCCACATACTTAATAGAGTTTGTTCAGTGTTTCTTTGTTAATAACTTAGGATTTATCCGAGGTTGTTAAACCTTAAACAAACTATTTAAGTTAGTTTGGTTAGAGTACATCGATCCAACAAGTGGTATCAAAGATTGTGTAGAAACTCTGACTAGGAAGAAACCCTACTACAACATAATCTAAAGATGTCGACTGATTCCGTTCCACCACCTTCCATCACCTCAATGAGGATTCCTGTCATCAAGAAAGGCGAATATGATCTATGGTGTATGAAGATGAGGCAGTACATTGCCATTACAGACCAAGCTCTATGGAATGTAATTGTTAATGGTAATGAAGAAGTTCCAGAACCTATTGATGTTCCTGGACAACCCAAAGCACCTAAGGCAGTCTTACCAGCAGCAACCTTAAGGAATCAAGAGAAGGCACTCAACATTCTCTTGTCTGCCATTCCAGATGGTCATCTTCTAAAATTTCATGATGCTAAAGATGCAAAGCAGCTCTGGGCTGCTCTCAAGACCAGATTTGGAGGGAATGAAGCTTCTAAGAAGATGCACAGAAATCTGCTGAAGAAACAATTTGAAACTCTTATAGTTGGTGAAAGAGAGTCTTGATGCTGCATATGATAGGTTTCAAAATCTCCTCAACATGTTGGAGTTATACAAGGCAGAAGTATCAGTTGAGGATGCTAATTTGAAGTTTCTAAGGAGTTTGCCATCTACATGGCATGTGATTGCTACAATGATAAGAGGACAACCAGGTTTGGATGTCATGGACTTTGATGATCTCTACCATCAACTAAAGGTGTATGAGCATGAGATGAATGGTCAAACCAGTTCTAAATCACACAGTATTGCTTTTCTGGCATCTGAAAAGAAGGGCAGTACTTCAACCAAAAGTACTGCTTCTCCTCAAAGTACTGTTTCACAAAGTACTGCTGTTTACACCCACCTATGTTGAGAAGGCCCACCAACTACTACTTTGCACTCAGATGAAGTTGTGTGCTCCTTTTTTGCACAACAAGCTAGTTTACCTGTCACTTATGAAGAAGATCTAGCATAAATTGAAGAAGATGCACTTGAAGAAATTGATATCAGGTGGCAAGTTGCTATGATCACTGCTAGGATTAAGAAGTATATGAAGAAGACAGGAAAAAGAATTGATTTCAAACCAAAACAGGGAATAACTTTTGACAAATCCAAAATTGAATGCTTCAATTGTCAAAAGACTAGACACTTTGCAAGGGAGTGCAGGTTTGCTAAGTATCAAGCAAACAGACATCGAGAAACCAAAGTTAGAGCTCAAAGAAATTCCAATTACTGAAACAAAGGCTTTGGTTGCTCAAGAGAAGTTATCAGAAGTTGACCGGAGTGAAGAGTTTGATGATGAACCAATGACTTACTGTATGGTAGCAGTGGAAGAAGTAGCTGAAGAGTCAGTGGAAGAATTGGACTGGAGCACTGTTTTTGATGAGGAACCTGAACATGCTGATTTGGAATCCAAAGATTGTCTAGGAGAATTTGATTGGAGCATGGAAAGTGAAGAAGATCTTGTTCAACTTGCAATGGTGGCTACTTCACCAAGTTCACCCCCTATCTCTGAGGTATGCTCAAATTGTCATGATTTTTATCACAAATTACTTGGCAGTTATGTGATTGAAAGTGATAATTGTGTTAGGGCTAGGTCTGAGGTAGATGGTTACCAAATAACCTTAGAATCTATGGAAGCTAAAATCTTAACACATGAAAATAATGAAGTAGCTTGGGCTGAAAATATGCACAACAAGATTATCAGTTAAAACTAAGTGAATGGAAATTAAACTATAAAATTTCAAATAGAGAAACCTGACTAAAGAAAGAGATGATTTGTTAGCTAAGTTTGCTGCTTGGGGTGAGTCTGGTCTGTCACATGTTACTTATGTTCAAAAACAGAGAAGAGCTTATATTAAAACTGGCTTAGGTTTTGGAATAGACTTTGATAACATAGAAGAGAATCAAGCTGATGATGACCTAGAGGATATAACCACTAATGATGATGAACTCCTTAATTATGTAGACACATCTAGTAATGAGGATTCAATTAGTGAACCACCTCCTGAGTATAAGAAAGATAATGGTTATCATGCAGTTCCCCATCCCACTGGAAGTCATCAACCCCCTAGGCCTGATGTTTCTCGTTTTGGAGTAGACAATATAGAGTTTAGGAAAAAGCTGATTGGTCAATCTAGGTCTGAAAACCCCAAAGAAACTGTTGAAACTAATGTTCAAAGTCAAGTAGTACCTTCAACTCAAGGTACTGCTCCACAAGCAGTACCTTCAGGAAAACCTTTTCAAAACAGTACTGCTAAACCTTTTTGGGATAACTTTGGTCAAAAAAAGTTTAATCATTCACCTAGAAGGCATAATAGTTTTGGTCATAGACATAGAAGAAATCACTTTGGAAATATGGGTCAAAAACTGTATTTTGTGTGTTTTAGTCCTAATCATTTAATCAAGGATTGTGAACATCACTCAAAATACCTTAGCAAATTTCCAAAGAACAGGTCTGCCAACCAGAAACCTAGAGAGCACAAACCAGTCTGGAATAATTCAAACAGGGTCAATCACAGAAATTTCTCAACAGATCATAGATACCCACACCAGAGAAGACCTTTTTCAAAACCTTCAGTATCTCACAGTACTTTCCAAAGTACTGTTAATTCTAGACCAGTACTTTCTCAAAGTACTGCTCAGCCAAAACAAGGTACTGATCACACTCTTTGGAATAGGAACCCTAGGAGATCTCATCACTATCAACCTAGAAGGTATTATAGTTCACATAGGGGATCTAGATCACAGGAACCACGTGTTAAACCAGAATGGGTTAAGAGGGAAAGTACTGCTGAGGGACAAACAGTACTTTCAACAAAAAGTGAATCAGATGTTTTTGTGATACAAGAAAAAGAGAATGAACTTGTAAAAGAGAGTTGTGTTGAAAAACCAGAAAGTTTTGAAAATCCACATGCTAAAAATCAAAAGATAATTCTGGATCATGTTTTGAAAAACAGTGGAAATTACATACTCAAAGAATTTGAGTTTGTAACTCCACAAGGGGAACACAAGTCAGTAATGGCTTGGGTTCCTAAAGATCACTAACTCTTTTGTTTTTGTGCAGGGCAACCCAGAAGAGGAGCTTAAAGATCATCTGATTGTAGATAGTGGTTGCTCTGGAAGTATGACAGGAGACAAAGAGATTCTGTCTGATTTTAGAAATATTAGTGGAGGAAGAGTTGCATTTGGGAATGATCCCAATGGAGGAAGGATTACTAGAAAAGGAACTATCAAAGCAGGGCGTATTGATTTTGAAAATGTTAGATATGTGAAGGAGCTTAAGTTCAACTTATTATCAGTCTCTCAAATCTGTGATAAACAGCATCCTGTGTTATTCAACGACACAGAATGTCTCATCCTTTCCCCTGACTTTAAGCCTGTTGATGATAACTTGGTAGTTCTTAGAGTACCAAGGACAAATGATGTGTATAGCTTAGACATGAAGAGTCTACATTCTTATGGGAGAGCCACATGCTTGGTGGCTAAAGCAACAACTGAAGAGGCACATCAATGGCATAGAAGATTGGGCCATGTTAATTTCAAGAATATCAACAAACTGGTCAAAGGCAATTTAGTTAGAGGTTTACCTTCCAAGACTTACAAGAATTATCATTCATGCTTGGCATGCAAGAAGGGTAAACAACACAAAGCTTCATGCAAGAAGCTTGAGGAGAGGACTATTAGAGAACCTTTGGAGCTGTTACATATGGATTTGTTTGCACCTGTCTCTGTGGCAAGTTTAAACAAGAAAAAGTACTGCTTGGTTGTTACAGATGATTGCAGTAGATTCAGTTGGGTATTCTTTTTTGGATTTAAAGATGATACTTTTGATGCTATTCAGACTCTCATAATAGCACTTGAAAACCAATTGAGACTCAAGGTTAGAGGTATTAGATGTGACAATGGGACTGAATTCAAGAACAAGCTTATGGATGACTTTTGTGCAAACAAAGGCATCAAGAGGGAGTTCAGCATTGCAAGAACACCACAGCAGAATGGTGTTGCAGAGAGGAAGAATAGGACTTTGATTGAAGCAGCCAGAACAATGCTTGCAGATTCTCATCTACCTATTCAATTTTGGGATGAAGCTGTAAGTACTGCTTGCTATGTACTTAACAGAGTATCTGTTACCAAACCACAGATGAAGACACCTTATGAGTTGCTGATGGGCAACAAACCCAACATTCGATTTATGAAGCCTTTTGGTTGCCCTCTTACTATTTTGAATACAATTGATAATCTGGGAAAGTTTGATGGCAAGTCAGAAGAAGGATATTTATTGGGTTATTGTACCAACAGTAAGGGATTTAGAGTGTACAATAGAGTCACTAATAAGGTTCAAGATTGTCTTCATGTTGAGTTTTTAGAAGATCAAGTTGATGAAAAAGGTAAAGGTCCTGATTGGATGTTTGATCTTGAAGTTTTAACTCCTTCCATGAACTATGTACCTGTTCGAGAATAAAATCAACCTGTGCACAATGGAGAAGATTTGCAATATGTTGTTCATGGAGTTCATATTAGACCAGATGCTGTCCCTGATGAAGATCATGTTAGTCCAAAGCAAAGTACTGATGTTCCAAAGCAAAGTACTGATGCTCCTAAGCAAAGTACTGTTGCACCACAATCCTCATTGTCTGCTGAGGATCAATCTATTCAAGAGGAACTTAATCAGATGCTTCTTCAAGATGTTTTAGCTAATGCTTACACTGATGAACAAAGAAGAGCTTATGAAGAGGCAAAGAAGAAGAACAAGACTGCAGAGTACTCTCACAGTACTTTGGATAGTACTTTCGAACAAAGTACTGATGCACCAGTTGACAGTACTTTAGATGATTTGGATGATCCTACCATGCCTGGATTAGAAGAAACTGATGATGAGTTTGAAGATGAAGGCATTTTCTGAGATTCCAATGAAGATGCTGATGTTACTAATTTGGAGGATACTTATGGAGTTCCACAGTCTCCAAACTTAAGAATTCATAAGAATCATCCTTCTGATCAAATCATTGGTCCTTCTACTTCTGGAGTAATGACTAGACACAGAGCTAAGACTTTTTCAACACCTCACAATGCTTTACTTAGCTTTGTATATAAACAAAACAGACTTAATCATAAGGACCATCAAACATGTCTATTTATTTGTTTTATCTCTCAAGAGGAACCCAAGAATATTGCTCAAGCTTTGACTAAAGAAAGCTGGGTTGAAGCTATGCAGGAAGAACTTCTTCAATTTAAACTTCAAGAAGTCTGGGTTTTATGTGATCTTCCAGATGGGAAGAGAGTTATTGGAACCAGATGGGTTTTCAGAGTTAAAAGAGATGAAAGAGGTAATGTTATCAAGAATAAAGCAAGGTTAGTAGCACAAGGCTACAGACAAGAAGAAGGAGTAGATTATGATGAAGTGTTTGCTCCTGTAGCAAGAATTGAAGCTATTAGAATATTTCTTGCTTTTGCTTCTTATATGGGATTTCAGGTTTACCAGATGGATGTCAAAAGTGCCTTTTTATATGGCACGATTACAGAGGAAGTTTATGTCAAACAACCTCCTGGTTTTGAAGATCCTAAACATCCAAACAAAGTCTACTAGGTAGTTAAGGCTCTTTATGGCCTTCATCAGGCACCTAGAGCTTGGTATGAGAGACTCTCTACATTCTTATTGCTACATGGCTACAGAAGGGGAGCTATTGACAAGACTTTGTTTATCAAGAGAGACAAGAAGGATATCATGTTAGTTCAAGTCTATGTTGATGATATCATCTTTGGGGCTACCAAACAGTCCATGGTTAAGGAGTTTGAGCAGCTGATGCAGAAGGAATTTCAAATGAGTTCAATGGGAGAGTTAACATTCTTTTTGGGACTTCAAGTTAAACAGTCAAAGGAAGGAATTTTCATAAGTCAAGACAAGTATGTTACAGACATACTTAAGAAGTTCAATTTTGATGATATGAAGACTGTTACTACACCTATTAAATCTATCAATTCATTGGGCAAAGATGAACATGGACAGCCTGTTGAAGTCAAGTTATACAGATCAATGATTGGCTCTCTTATGTATCTTACTGCATCAAGGCCTGATATCATGTTTGCAGTTTGTTTATGTGCAAGATATCAAGTCTCACCAAAAATCTCTCACATGAATGCAGTGAAGAGAATTTTCTGTTATTTGAAACAACAACCTAAGTTGGGGTTGTGGTATCCAAAAGAGTCACCTTTTCACTTAGAGGCTTTTTCAGATAGTGATTATGCAGGTGATAACTATGATAGAAGATCAACAACTGGTGGATGCCAATATCTTGGAAGAAGATTAGTCTCCTGGCAATGTAAGAAACAAACAATTGCAGCAACATCCTCTACTGAAGCTGAATATGTAGCTGCTGCAAGCTGTTGTGGATGCAGAATCAACTCTTGGATTATGGGTTCAACTTCAAGAATACTCCTATCAATATTGATAATGAGAGTACCATTTGTATTGTGAAGAATCCAGTGTATCATTCCAAAACCAAGCACATACAGATTAGGCATCATTTTATCAGAGATTGCTATGAGCACAGGCTCATTAATGTGGTTAAGGTTCACACAGATGATAATGTAGCTGACTTACTCACCAAAGGCTTTGATGTTTCAAGATTTAATCACTTGGTGGTGAGCATTGGCATGATTAACTACTAAGTTACATTTAAGGGGAGGACTATTTAGTATTAGTATAGTCATGTGCATTGCTTGAGGGGAGGATATTTATGTGTACTTAGCTTATACAAAGGAATTTGGAAAAGTACTGTTATTTATGAAAGTATTGCTTGGAAAGTACTGCTTGGGAAAGTACTGCATACGTGGAAAGTACTGTTTGTCTTATTAAAGTACTGTTCCAACGGTAATATTGAGGGGTAATTAATTCTAACGGTCACTTTGTTATTATGGGCTGTGATTTTTTAAAATCTCACCTATAAATAACTACTCTCCGATTTTCCCTCTCATATTGATACTTTAGAATCTTTTCCATATTTCGCTCATCATATCTATATTATTCGTTATATCTCTAATTGTGCTTACATACTCAATCATGGCGAATCGTCCTACTGTTTCAAAGCACAACATGGTGGCGAATTTAGAAAAAACTGAAGATAATGTGCTTTTTCATGATATAATTGATTATCTTACTGGGTCGCCTATCAGTTATGCTCTTTTAGTGGAGCCGGATATAATTGAACCATGGATTCAAGAATTTTGGGCTACTGCTAGGGATAATATGGAGAATGATGAATTTTATATTAGAGCTACAGTTGCTGGAAGAACTGTGAAGATTACTGAAGCCTCCATTAGAGAAGACTTATTGTATAATGATGAAGATGGGGCTATTCGTTTTGATAAGCAGTTGATTTGGGAAACTTTTGGGCACCTTGGTTATGAAGGGTCTTTAACAGAACAAACATTCAGGAAACAACTATTTTGTCCTCAATGGAAGTTTTTAGTGCATGTGTTGCTTCACTGTATTAGTGCAAAAAGTACTTCATGGGAACAATTTGGTTCAAATATAGCATCTGCTATTGTGGGATTGGCTACAGATCGTGTTTTTAATTTTTCAAGGCTCATTCTTGATGGTATGCTTTCCCGCATCACTCATGGATCAAAATGGCTGATGTATCCAAGGTTTGTTCAAGTATTCCTCAATAAACAACTTTCAGATATTCCTAAGCCAACAAATCTTTTACCTGTTATTGTCCAACAAGCAAAGATTTTTACCTTTATGGCGAGAAGAAGTGATTTATTCCGAGGTCCAGACACACCTTTAACTACTTCTATGATGGAAGTTGTTCAGGCTGTTAGAGCTGATGCTGAAGAAGATGAAGCTACTGAAGGTACTGCATCTGCAAGTACTGCATCTGCAAGTACTGCTTCTCAAGAAGGTACTGCATCTCCACAAGGTACTGCTTCCCCAAGTACTGAAGTTCAAGAAGATGTTGCAGTTTCACCTTCTCCATCTCCACAAAGATCTGTTCCTGCTTCTCACTCAGAGGAACATTCACCAATTCAAGGAGATGATTCACATACTATACCCCCTGAAGAAATGACATTGGATAATTATGTTTTGACAAGGGAGTTGGTTAAGTTGAAAAAGACTACTGAGGCTCAAGCCAAGCAGATAAAGAAATTGAAACTCAAGTTTAGAAGGCTAAAGAATTTTGTTTGGCCTTTGGTTCAACATCATCAATAATCTTCTGTCCAATTGGGGAGGAATTTAGACGAAGAGAATTTGAAAGAAGATGTTGAGAAGGAGAATGAACCTGAAGGTACTGAAGAACAGGTCGTTCAAGATACTGAGGAACAAGTTCAAGTTCAAAGTACTGATGATAAAGGTACTGAAGATCAAAGTACTGCTTTTCAACAACAAGGATCCTACAGGCAAGCATTATTAACTCCATGGATTTTGGACTTTGAAGAGGAAGTTGGTCCATCAACAACTGTACATGAAGAAGTTGTTGGTCCCTCAACTGTTATACAAGAAGAGGAAGCTACACTCAAACCTATTCATTATGCAAGTGATGATGAGTTCATTGCTGTAATTTTGCAAGATTTATCACAACCAAGGGGTGGTGTTACTATTTCTGAAGTTGCAGAGGAACAACCAAGAGCTTCTCAACCTACAATTGATCCTAAAGATAAAGGAAAGGGTGTTCTGCTGTAATTTTTCAAGATTTATCACAACCAAGGGGTGGTGTTACTATTTCTGAAGTTGCAGAGGAACAACCAAGAGCTTCTCAACCTACAATTGATCCTAAAGATAAAGGAAAGGGTGTTCTGGTAGAAACTAAGAAGAAAAAGCTAACTTTGGCAGAACTTAGAGCAATTGAAATTGCTAGGAATGAAGCTGCAACTAGAAAAGTACAAGAAGAACTTAATGCTGAAGTAGTGGCTGAAGTTACTAATGAAGAGGCAATTAATGAAGAAGCAGCTAGGAAAATACAAGAAGAATTGGATGCTGAAGCTGCTGAACCATTACAGTCACCTACTCCTGTTAGATTTATGCCAAGAAGACCTAATAAAGCTAAAGACAGAAATGCTATGATGGCTTATCTTAAAAGTCAAGGGTATAAAGGATTGCAGAGGTTTAATTATTTTGAGATGAAAAGATTGTATGATGCTGCTAGGGAAGCTTATAAGAAACATGTTGAAAGCATCAAAGATATTAGAGATGAAACTACTTGGACTGAAGCAGAAAGGAAGAAGAGTTTAAAAAGAAAAAGGAAAACTGAAGTTAAAGATGTTCAGTTCTCAAAGAAAGAAAAAGTTGAGTTAAGGTCTGAGACTAGGGATGAACTAAGAAATTATCTCAGAGTAGTAGATTTTGAATATTCCAAAGAAGATGCTAATATGAAGATGAACAGATCTCAGATTAGTGCTTTTGAAGTTGTGGAATCCAAAGATGGAAGTTATATGATGTTTCATAAAGAAGATGAAAGTTTCAGAGTGTTCAATAGGCTATGGGATTTATTGCACATTATAGATAGAGTGGATCTATTCTATTTATATCATGTGGTGAAAGCTTACTTTGAACATAATCCATTAAAAGGGATTGGTTTAGTTTTACTTGGAGATCTCACAACTGCATGGGAAACTGAAGAACAGAGCACTGATGATATTTGGAAAGATCAAGAGAATTGGGAAATTGTCTGCTGGAGATTCTTTGAAGAATCTGGTGTTCATGTTTTAGAGTTGGAAAATGGTACAATGATACACATGTTTGCAAATAGAAGATATCCTCTTACTATTGAGCTTATGAGAAGGATGCAAGAGCACGGAATGGAAGTAGAAGAGGATAATGAAATTGCTTGCATGGTTATCAATTTGTTTATCAACTGGACTACTATTGCTGATGAGGATGACTGACTGGTATGAATCTTATTTGAATAAATTATTTTTGATAAATCAGTACTTTATTCAAAGTACTGCTGATCAAACAGTACTTTCATCAAAGTACTGCTTGCAGCTTTTTAACGAGTTAAGTACTTTTTGAAAGAAACCTTTTGTTAAGTAACAAATATTTTGAAATAAAGGTTGAATAAAATAAATGGTTTTTGAGATGGCAACATCAATAGGTCGTCAATCCACCATGTTTACAAAAGGATTGACTAATCCATGAGCAAACGGCTCTGGTAAAGATATTTCAAATCCGTTTTTAGTTGACAACTTGCTAATAAGTTGTATGGTATTCAACTCACCATATCAGTTAATGTGAAGAGTTGGCTAGCCCACAAGAAAATGGCTTGTGGTAAAGGCTGTGGAAAATCCATTATTGGTAATTAGTTCACCATTAGATAAAAGAACTAACTAGTCTAGAAGGGTACAGCTTTTGGTAAAGACAACTCAAATCTGTTGATAGCTGGTGATTTGCTAAAAATCATATGGTTATCAATGTACCATGGTCTTACACATCAAAACATTCGGCTACTCCAGAGATAATGGCTTTGGTAAAGAGATCTAAATCCATTAAATTTTCAATGATTCACCTCTCACAGGAGTTAACATACCTGGAAGTGATGAGAATAGTATGTAACTTAAACTGAATTAATGTACAAATTATCATATGTTGCTGTGTTGCTGAAAAGATGGAGCTTGCTGGATGATGCTGTAAAAGAATAATTCTAGAGATACTTTGACAAGCACAAACACTACAGAAATACAATCCAAAGACTAAGAAACAATCTGTTCTTAAAGATGAAGCTGTTAAAGATAAATTCACAAAGGAACTTGAAGTCAAGCTAGTAGAATTCAAGTTAGGGGAGGATTGTTGGGATATGAAAGTGCTGAAGATTGACAAAGTACTGAAGATTGATAAAGTACTGTAAACTACAAAGTACTGGAAAAAGTCAAAGAGTCAAAGTACTGCTAAAGATAGAGTCAAAGTACTGCTAAAGATAAAGTCAAAGTACTACACATGAAAGTCAAAGTACTGCAAGAACAAAGAACTGTTATATTCGTTTATAGAAAGTATTGTAACTCTAGAATATTCTATATTAGATTACTTGTCGTACAAGGATACAATTTGTAAACCGACTAGGGTTATCCTTGAGCCTATAAAAGGACCCCTAGATTGGCATTAGACATATGATTGCTTACAAGTTATTATTTAGAGTTTTAGAGAAGTTCGATATTCTTAGAGTTGTTAAAGTATCTGCATAATAAGCAGATTTAGAGTTAATAATAAAAGTTATTCTTCTTAGCTTTGTTAAGTAAATTCCGCATACTTAATAGAGTTTGTTCAGTGTTTCTTTGTTAATAACTTAGGATTTATCCGAGGTTGTTAAACCTTAAACAAGCTATTTAAGTTAGTTTGGTTAGAGTACATCGATCCAACATAAGGATAGTCGTAATTGTTACATAGAACCTGCTCATAGACAAGCGGGTTCTGTGTTTGACAATCGGGATTAAAGTGCGGACCTCCACAATACTCACAATAGTATGCTTTTTGTGGCGGATTTGGTGAATTATATGGATAAGGTTCATAACCAAAGGTTGTATTGTTAAACTGAGCTTGACATTGAAAACCTTGGTGAGGACCTCCACATTACTCACAATAGTATGTTTCCGTCTCATGGTACGGGGGTTGGTTAAGGAAATTGGTTGTTTCATTGTAGGGATTTTGGTCATAGACAAACCTTCATATTGCTACAACCGGGACAATTTCCACCATTTTGAGCCCCCCCCCCCCTCCCCCCACACACCATTGACAACCATAATGGTAAGACGAAGACATCGAGAAGAATTATACGGATAAGAGGGTTAAGAGGAAAGAATTAACGGTTCAGAGGATAAAGACGATTATTTTTGGGTTTTGATAAATAGAAAACATAAAAGGAAAATAAATTTTTGAAAAAGAAAATCTTTTTGGGATTTTATATTTAAGAAAACTTTGAAAACACAATATTTTTGGTAACCGTCCCGTCAACCGGTGCTCGGTAGCTCTCAAAAGTACTCGCAGCGTGGCGGGAAAGAAGAGTGGATCTTTCTTCGGTCTGCAATTTAGTGTCAAGACCTCCTAGAACCCCGTGTATAGGTGAGCCGACGTAACAATTGACGTTTCGATTTCTTTTGTTGTTTTTTTTTTAATTTTTTTGGTGTTTTAAACACTTTAGGAAAAATGTTTTGGTTTTTTAGATTTTTTTTTTGGTTTTTAGAAAAGAGATATTTACAAAAACAACGATAACTTCTCGGGGAAGGATCTTCAAAAACACGCGAATCAAGACGGAATCAAAAACTCACTTCATGCCCTCCTCGGCAGCAGCGCCATTTTTGATTAAGTTCGAATTCGTAGTACATATATTTTCCGAAGAAATACAAAGGCAATGTATTTCCCGGGTCGTTCTCCCAGCGAAGGATGAATGAAATTTACAACTCACGTCTCGTTTTACGGGTTTTTGAATGGGAAATAAGAGGGAATAATGGGATTCTACACTACGATAATGAAATATAAACTAAAACGAGCTAATTAAGCATATAAAACAATAACAAAAAGAACAATTAACCTAAAACGCAATCTAAGCTTAAAAACGTAACTACTGGAATTAAAAAAACGCGAACTAAAACTAAACTAAAGAGATTTAAGCTAATTTTATGAAACGTAAACTAAATTTAACTCATAAGAAATGTAATTTGACAAAAAGGAACTTTTAAAACTCAAAATGTAAGAAAAACGCAAAAACAAGTGCGCTCGGGTAAAAACCCGAGCCTAAAACGTAAACTATGTGAAAAAATGATCTTAGGAATGAAAATCTATTTGTCCTACGAAGAATACGATAAAATAAGATTTTAGGAAAAAGCGGAACATTTTTTCGAGTTTTTATTTATTTATTATGATTTAAAAACTAAAACAAATAGAAATTAAATGATTAAAAATATCAAAACTAATTAGAAAAATGCAAAACTTTTCAGGAAAATACTTTTTAGTAAACTAAATCTAAGAAAAATAAGAAATTTGAAAATTCAGCAACCAATAAGCAGAAAATAAGCTAAAGACCTTATTTAGTGTTAAAAACAAAAATGTGTATAAAGCATTAGAGTGTGCAACGGATGACAGTAAAAGACCCAAAGGCATACTGGTATTGGTGTGGTGTTGTGAGGCGTGGGAATTGTGTGGGGACTGACCTAGGTTCGAATCCCAGGCAGTACTTTTTTTTTGTTTTTATTTTTTGCTTTTTCTTTTGAAACTACTTGAATATAAGCTTACTAACAACTTTTTGCAAAATTCACTCACAAAATAAGCTGGAATATCAGATTTTAAAAGGACAGAAATTAAAAGAGCTTAAAAACTAAATAAACCTTAATTTTATCTAAACTAAAAGCTACATAACTAGCTAAAAATGAATTGTAAGCTAAAAATGAATTGTAAACAAAATAATCCTTAATTCTAATGGTCATACAATCAAAAATTTTATGTGTGACTAATTAGTAAATGTTGTCAATTTTCGTACCTTCAGCCACACAAATATGCGAATGTGTGGCCGTTCCATTTCGACCATGTGTGACCAAATCCCATTTTTGTACTAGTGAGAGGACCTTAATAAGCTAAGGGAAACTTGTATGAAAAAGCTAATGGAATCAGCAGTTGATTTTTAAGCTATAAACTAAACATACAAATAACTTAGCTCAATCTCTAATAAGCTGAAGTGCACCTAATAAGCTATTATTACTCTAAAGCAATTTAACTAAACTAACTAAACTAAAATAGACTAAGTTTAATCAGCACATAAGCTAAAATAAGCAAATAAGTGGACCGATAAGCACTAAAGTAGTCTGCTGCAACAGCAAGCTAAAGGACCAATAGCAGACCTGATGGGGGTACTTTTAAGCATACAAAAAGCTATCTAAAACTATTAAAAGCTTCTACTTACCCAAGAATAGCATTTATCATCTAGCAAACAACTTATATTCTAAATTTTAAGCAATGTTGAGCTTAAATGAGGCTTAATTTGAAGCTGATAATAAGTGGGACATAACCTGATGAACAACAGCAGAATGGGGCAGAAAGGGCATTTGCAGGCTTAAAAACAGCTTCTAAATAAGCAGTAAAAAGGAAATGAAGGCAAAACATGCAATCTCTATACTACTAACTATCTAAATAAGCAAAAATCAAATAGAAACATCAAACAAATAAGCAGAAGACCAGCTTAAAGAAGAGCTTATCTGGACAAGGTTGATGGTGCACAGGACAAAGTAAAACAGGATACTGAACTTGCTATTTTTAATTTTTAAATTTTTTTATAGCAACTAAAACTGACTTAAAATATTATGCTAAATCTGACAGTTAAAAGTGAAAATGATTTATAATCTGATGACAGGATTTACTGAAAGCTAAAATTGAAGCAAAAACTTTTTAAAACTAAAGTACCAAATGAACTTAAACAACAATTTCGAGCAGATTTGAAAGCTATTTGATGAAATCACAACGAGATTATCCCCTAATCTACCTTGTGCCAAACACCCCTTAAAAAACACAAATCAATACTGAAAACTGAGAGATAAAAACTTTTGAATATCCAAAACACTTATTAACAGATTAAACTAAGTTTTTGAAAACTCAATAAGCTCACTAACAGCTTATTTATCTAAAGTGCTTATATATGGTTTTTTTGAAAGATGATGCAACTGTAGTTAACAAAAGGATTAAAAAACAATTGTAAGCAGTAAGGAGTGACTAACAAACATTAAAGCAACTCAAATTAGACAATAAGCAGAAAATAAGCAGTTTGACCCAACTTTGACTTTTATAAAAATTGAATGAAAATACAAATACAAGACTGAATTATGAAATTGCAACTAAAATACAACTTAACTAATTGAAAACAATAAATTGACAGGAAATTTAAAGCATGGTAACATTCTTCTAAATGCTTGAAAAATGGACAATCTTCTTCTTGTGATGGAATGGCTATTTATAGCTGATTCAGGAGCTTGGGTTTGATCTTCACAAGCTTCAAGAAGTACAATCTCCACCATTGATCTCTTTTTGTGTCATCTCAATTCCTCACAACCCTTGGATCAAATAGATGATGTGTCTCCTCCAATCACAAAGCTCCAAACTGCCAAGTTGGCAATCCCAATGCGTCACACCCTCTGACACGTTGTCAGAGGCTTCTAGAACTATTTTATGTACGGGTAATTTTGCTTTGATCATGGTAATTGTGAAAGGGAAAGTTGAACAGTAAACTGTGGGTAAAAGGTTTATTTGGCGGGGATGACTTATTTGACCAGGGTGATATTCTTTTGTTGACCTGGGTAAAGAAAGGGTTGACTGTGGGTTTTTATGGGGAGTTGACCGGGTTTGACCTGGGTAGGATTTGTGGGATACGGGTATTTTGAACGGGTAAGGTTAATATTGGTTGGGTTGGGCCAAAGTGGTAGTAAAAGTTATGATTTATTTTTTTAGCTTTGGGTATTTTGTGTCCAAATATAGTCATAAGGACCATTTATGTTTATTAGTGAAAACCAAAGACCACAAATGTAATTTAGGAAATGTTAGAGGGTGTGAATGGGTAATGAGGGATATAGGGTATAAAAGGTAAATATGGGAAAGTAGGGGGTTGATTGTGAAAATTGGGTAAATAAGGGGTTTGTTGTGTAATTATGGATAAGTTAAAGGTGTAAAGTGTGAATTTGGTAAAGTGAAGGGTTTAAAGTGAAAACTCCCAATCTTTATCCAGAACTGCATAAAATGTCACTTTTGAGCATCAAAGTCCCATAAAATAGCATCCTGGCATCGGCTTTGCACTCTTCTCATTCTCGTGCTCGGTTTTCTTCTGATTTGTCTTTCATTTGTGTGTTTTGTCATATACGTACCTGCACATGCTTAAACTCAAGAAACCAATAAATATTAGGCATTAACGGCTTGTTTCTGGTTATTTTGGGCCTATTTTGGTCAAGAAAAGTTATGTGTTTTCGCACATATCAATGTTCCAACAGCAGTCGGTTGAGGTTTCACCGTCCACTTTTCAAAGAACTATATAAATAACAATTACACTACTTAAAAATATCTTACCAGAAATTCATTGGCTTCTCTAACAAACTTAATGGAATATACTAATTCTTATTTTGAAAAGATAAAAGCTTTCTAAGCTTATAACAAAGTAGCAAAAAAAATTTATGTAGCTTATTAGACGTGTAAATGATCGTTCACGATGTTCAAAAAAAAATCTTTCACAAATAATAAAAAGATTAAAAATTCAAAAACCATAACAATTACACAATCTAGTTTAACAGAGGTATGATTTCGTTCAAAATATCAATAAAATCCTTGCTTAACTTCACCATCTATATGCGTGTATCGTAAGATCTTTATAATAATAAATTTAGCTTGCACTAAACTGTAAAAAGACATGGCAACAATTACACAAATTTAGGTGCTAATATTTGCAGCAAAATCCAAGAGTGTTATTCCAAATTCTTACTTACGATTTATAATTAAATCACAACAAATGATACAAAACATCACATACCTATTACAATATAATCAAGAACGAATTAAAAGTAAATGTTTTACCTTGATAAAATCAAGCTTATCTTTTCCTCATAAACAATCATAAGGATGGAAGGCTTTGGTGATACGTAATTATGATACAACAATCATAAAAATACTTCAATTGTAAGAATGGCGTTGGACTTGGAGGGTACTAACTTTTCGTATAAAAGCAACCTGTGAAACATATACAACAATCTATTTTATTTTGGAACTGAAACTTTATAATGCAAAGTCGCCTAAACAACCACACAACTGAAAAGAGTCGCGCCATTTATAATGCAGAGTCGCAACTTGTAAAATGCTTTCATCCTTAATGGCATGAAAAGCCAAAGACAACATAAAAAGATTCATCATCCGATTACAACAATTACAACAATGATAATGAGATCATAATCCAAAATGTATTGAGATTGCTATTCTTAATTTCTTACAATAGGTAGTGGAAGTAATTATTTATAACTGACATCCACATTTACGGTACATAAGTAGTTTACAAAGACCTAACTAAATTCCAAAACCTCAAACGTACCTTGAGGATCATCGAGGTAAAGGAATTGACATTTGATTTGCATGATTTTGTTGATCGCTTGACTGTGCTTGTGCGTGACCCAATTGGTTAACATTTTGTTGTGATTGTGTAACCTACTGCAGTAATAAAATCATAAAATCAAAGACGCAACAAAACATGTATATACCTGCAGATTTAATAACCAATTCAGACCCACCAATCCTTTTACTCTCTGATCTTCTTCCTTTTCATCTTTATTAATCAAAGGGAAAATGAGTCAAATAGACCGCGCGCCCTGAGGCTTATCACTTTCCGGACCACGCACTTTTGCCGAATGAAAATGGACCAGTTGCCCAGCGCTTTCCTGGTATCCAACCATGGGGTGCCATGTGTCCGACAAAGGTATGACCGAAGTACGTATTTTGAGATTATATGTCATGTATTGTAAGGTATTGTTTTTTGGGCAACCAAATAGTATTTTCGGGCAACTATATAATATTGGGCAACTTGTATTTATACACGAGGATAACATGGTCATTTTACACTGGTTGTATTATAAAACTAATAATAATAACGCACACAACATCATGCGCGTACACACACAATCAAACATCTTCTTGTACAATTTGTAACAGCTTCTACAATTAAACGTCTTCTTCTACATCACGCGCACACACTCACAAACCACATCTTATTCACAAAATCCTCTAAACCCTAATTAATTTTACTCTATAATTCCATATGACAAAATTAAAGTTTTACAATTGTAAAATCGCAGTTCGTTCTACATTGAAGTTGCTGCCAGATATTAAACTCTGTTTGTCAAAGAATAAAAACCGGGAAAGGTTGTTCAGGAAAACAGTATTTGGTCCATGGTTGGATATAAAGTCGTGTGAGAATGACTGCCTTCTGATGCATTATGTTTTGCAACACCATGTATATGTTTCTAACATCTCCGATTCCCCTCCACTAAAATTCCAAATTGGTGATCATTCGTTAAGGTTTGGCCGGAAAGAATTTTGTCTGATAACAGGGTTTAGATTTGGCAAAGTTTCAAAACCTATTAAACCATCTAGCGCATTTTTCGATCGTGTATTTCCTGAAAAAAAGAGTAATGGTATAACAAATGTACATGCAATTGATCTTTTGGAACTTGTTAATGACGGAAAAAAGGATGGGAAAAGGTGGTTATCTCTTTCTGATGAGGATGTTGTTAGGGTGTGTCTGCTGGTAGCTGCAGAGCTGGTGTTTATGGGAAAAGAAGACAGGAATTGCATCCATAATCACTTATTGTCCTTGGTTGATGATTTTGAGGCCTGGAATGTATTTCCTTGGGGTGAATATATGTGGCATAAATTTTATCAAAGGACTGTCAATATTGTTCATATTCACAGAAAAGATCATCTGTTAAAATTGAAAAAAAAACCCAAAGTTCAGTGCCACATACAATCTATACGGGTTCGCTTGGGCTTTCAAGGTTTGAATTCTCTGTAGTTTGCTTTTGATTCTATTTTGTTGTGCTATTACTTATTCATTTCAAAAGTATCTAAAATTAATGTTGTTGTTTTATTGTTATGAAATCATGGTGTTTTGTTCTGTATACAAGTGCCTAATATAAAAGTTACCCGTAATTTAGATAACAAAATTGTTATAACACATTTTAGTTTGTGATTTATTTTTTAAATTGTAACCATAAAGGTCTTGTTTCATCCTAAACAGGTGACCTTTACTTTGGTAAACCTTGAAACATTTTCAAAAACGATAGCTGCATAAGTAGTTTTAAAGATGACAGTTGTGGCTATTACAGATTTGGATTTTGGAGACTTATCCTAAAAGCTCACGTTGGTGGGTGAAAGACAATAAGATCATTCCACGTGGTCTTGCTTGGTCAGGACTGTCAAAGTTTCGGAAACCGGACTGTTGTAACCTCTTTGGACCGGTATGCATCACACAGTCTTACATTGCTGACCCCACTAACTTGTACCTGAATTTGTTCACAGTATTTGAGTAATTTCAATTTTTTTTTTTTTTTTTATTATTATTTTTGTTGTTGTTAGGATTCAACTCCCATTGCTGAACTTTCTGCAACACAAGCTGAAATGAAGCAACCGTGGTGTATTGCCAGCGCCTAATTTATAGATGGTTTGTCTGTTCCAGACACAGCCGATGGTTACAAGACTGCAGAGCATTCGAATGAATTCGCGGACGATGTCTATTTAAACTTGTGCATGGACGATTTCAATTTAAATGTTGCACAAACTGGAACTACTCATTCGACAGGGGGTCTATTTCGTGAGTTACTGGATTTGGAAAAAAAAGTTTTGATGATAGAAAACGGCATTCATTCGGTCAGAAACACACCTTTTGTACTTGATGTGTTTACGAGTGTCAAAAGCAGACTTTTAAAAGTACAGCAACTATTGGGTCTTAATAATTATGCTGCTGTTGATCCTGAACATACTAAAACTTGTGCCACCCCAAACGACCCTCACGTTACTCCCGATAATCCGAAGGTTTGTATTTACTTTTCAGTTTACCTCCAATGTTTATACCAAACTCAAATAATCGTTTGTGTCCACACTTATATCAAACATTGGTTGATACAGGCCACGTCGTCTCATATTGTTGGCCCTAACGGGGATAAGGTTGTCCATGCGGACCATGCAACGGACATTGACAATGATGATGGGCTTAAAGAAACGCAACCATGTAACCTTGGTATGCTTGTTGAAGCTTGTGCCATCACCCAAAAATGTCCTGTTATGGAATATGGAGGTGAAATTAGTACTCAACTTCCACCAGTTGCACCTAAAGAGGAAAATAAAATACCGGGTGACCCCATTATTGTACGTTATATTTCAGTTACAGTTTAAATATCGGCTAAAGCATACGTCCCTACTTATGTATATATATTTAAAATTCAGCAGGAACCGGATTGTGGTAATGACTGGTCGTCTTACATAAACGATGAAAAAGATTCGGGTGATAATTCTGTAGATGCAATGGATTGTGATAACGAACAGCAAGATGTGGTTCAGAAACAATTGGCTTGCCAACCAGAACCCGTTAGCAATATTGATTGTGTGCAGACAGAAGTAGGAACACCCACCAACAAAGCTCATGAGGTATCTACATTATTATTGTGCTGTTTTGTAAAACATTGCCGATAAATAAAATAGTTTAATGTGCTGTTTTGTAACATACTATATTCTCAAATGTCAGTTTAAAGACAACAACCTACCATATGTAAATGTGGTTAGCCAAAATGACACTCGTGTTTCCTCCCAACATAATGTCAACATAAGCGTCGATACAAAATTGTGTCTTCCGGCAAGTCGATCAGTTTGAGATAAATGCTGCTAAGTGAATCGGAAAAGGCAGTCCTTGTGTTTGGAAAATGTGACTCAAAATCAAGTTTGTCCTGTAAAAAATATGCAGGAAATTTCTAAAAATAAACAATGGCAGCGAGAAATAGCTATAGATTAGTTGAAAGGAATACCCGAAGACCACCAGTTCTGTCATGTGCAAGAACCTGTCAAGGTCTAAGTGTTAGGAAATTCCGGCAGGTGATGTTAAAAAAAGTGAATCTACTATTCTTATATTATAATGAATATAAAGAGAACCTGAATAATACACTCAAGTTTAAAAACTTGGCGATTCAGACCGGAAATTACATGATCCTTAAGGCTTTTTGTTCTGGAACTACTTCCACTCTTGCATTGTTTTGAATTTACTTTCAAACCAGTTTTCGCACGTTGCCGTGACTTTTCCAGCCTCGAAAAATAGGTATCAACAAGGCTGTGCTGGGTCCTGACCGGCGGTCTGGGAACGTAGTCATTGCAAAATCTTGGCTATCTATCCACCATGCACATTGGAACTCATGTATAGTAGGTCTCAGATCAGTAATTTTAGTTGAATCCTAAAGTTCAGTAATGGTTAAAAAAAATATAAATAAATGGTTTAGTTAATTACTTTGAGATACATACGACAACATTTTATAAGGGATTCGTAATTAAATTCATAAACTGCTAGTTCTGGGCAATCACTGCAAATAATATTTCCACTGCTAGCTAGCTTGAAAACACTGCTAGTTCTGGAAAATCACTGCTAGTTAGTTTCTGATGATTGTGGAAACTATAAGAGCTGTTTTGTAACTTTTTGGTGATAACATATTTATTGCCCAAATCACTTCTGAGGCATGGCAAGGGAAACGTAAGAACGACCCAACCAATGGCAACTCCTTATGTGAATAGTTCTTTACAATTCAACACAGGTGAAGGAATCCCTAGACAACTGGCTAATTTGGGGGACATGGATGTTCAGGCTGGTCTGATGCAATGTTAGACACATCTCAAATAGATGAGGGTAGTTTGGAACACCAACATGATTTGATGAATAATGGCTTTCTACATGATGACAATTCCAATGATCCACTTCTAGGACCAGGTTACACAGGTCAAGTTGGGTGAGGATAATATGAAACTCAATCTCATATTGCCAGATATATTCACAAGTCTGGAATCAAAGATCACTGGTCTTAAAAATTCGACAACAACTCACGGTAAAATAAGAAGTTAGAGCCTTCCATGCATTCAGGAAAGTGAAGAAACTGGGAAAGAAGGCAACCTGCAATATGATTAAAAGTTTAGATGATGCATACAAACAGGGGAGGAGTGAGAGTACAAATTCAGGCGATGCATCGAAGGTAAAGAAGCAGTACTGGATGATTCTTTAAAGGCTGCAGTTGAAGAAAAGGATAAGGAAGTGGTGCAGGCAATCACTGCCAGTGTTGCTGCATCCGCTGATAGTATTCAAGTTACCAGTGCTACAACAACTACTGGTATTATTATAGCCACCGCCAATTCAGACGTTTCAAGGCCAGAGCCAACATCTGCTACAATTATAAGCACCACAATAACACCAGCACCAAAACCAAAATAAGCCTGGGAATGAGGTTGCCATACAATTGGTCAACTTAAAGCAATCTGACCCTATCCCTGCACCCAAACCTATTGCTAAGAGTATTTAGATTGGTGAAACTGTGCAGAAAGGTGTAGTTACTGAACCTGATATTGGAAAGGGTATAGGGATTGCAGAGCCAACATTGAAGTTTAAAAGTAGAGAGGACCATATAGCCTTAATTTGCAGTGTACTAAATCAACTAATCCAATTGTTCATCCACTGCTGATTATGAAATTCATTTGGCCATCAAAGGCAAGCCTCAAGGTAGAATGAAAAGAAAGGCAGACAGATAAAAAACATTTGATGAAGAATCTGAGTCTGATAAGATATTGTGTGCTTAGATAGGTGGAAATGGAACATCTAATTTTGTGTGTAGGTTTACTTTTTTTACCTATAAACAATAAATAAATAACAACAAAGTTTAACTGGCTTACGTTTGAAAAAAGGTTCGAACGATCAGTTCTTTTAAAGATGGATTTCCTAGACCAGGCAAGCGCTCTTTGTAAAACCTGAAAATCTAAAACATGAATAAAGACTAAAATACCCTTGAAATCGAAATTTATTAAATACGTAAAATACATTTATATTCATTCAACGAAATTAAAACCTAACTTACGAATAATTAAAACTTAACGAATATGTGTACGTGATCGATTTTGTACGACGAAAGATTTAAACGTCTTGCGTAAAAGTTTGGGCCTCGCCATTTGCCTAATTGTGATCCGATGGGCAGTTCGTCTGATGGATTGGACTCAAGCCGAGAGCCATGTGGGCGTGGGTTTGTTTGTTCGGTTGGACCTAAGCCGAAGCCCACATACTCAATAAGCGTAACCTATTTGTTTCACTATAAATACAATCACATTAACTCAAATTGGAACCCTAGTTTTGCCTCTTTCTTTTTCTTGTTCCATTCGGCCGAGAGTTATCAACACCCTTGGTGTCGCGAGTTTAGTCCCAACGTGAGCAAGCTAAGGTATAACATGTTCTATTCGTCTTCCTTTGATACACCTTACGTTAATATATGTTGTAACTTGTTTCGTTTTTGAATCGAGCTTGTGTTTTCTTCTTTTGGCCGAACCTTATGTAAACCGAAACCAAACAAATAAATATGAATCGGATCTAATATAAATCTGAGAACATGTAATGTAATATGTATTGTATGAATCGGGTATTAGTATGTCGAGCTTAAGAAAACCGAACCACATATATCATGAATCGGACAAGGTAAAACATGCAAACGTGATTAAGTAAGATACGTAGATGAGCTAGTGTTTGCGTAAAACATGTTAGCCGAAACCTACATGTTAGCCGAACCATGTGAGGGTTTTTGGAACGTGTGTTAAACGAGAAAGGTCATGTAAAACCTAAACCCTAGATTGAGGTGTGAACCGAACCATGCATGCCGAACCCTAATTGGTTTGTGAACCGTGTATCAGGCGTGTGTTGATATGTAAACGTAGTACGTGGTCATATCTAGTCTAAACTATGGTGCATGTGTGTGTAAATGTGTAACTAATCCGAGTAATAAGTAACTTTGGGGTCACATGAAATCATAAACGTGCATGGATATAAAAGTTGACGTATAATATGTGTATAAGTAACGTATGGTTAAGTCATGAATGTGTTGAGTAAATAAACAAGAGTAATGAGTCATTAGATGACGTAACATATAAATTAAGTACGCATTAATGGGATATTAAAAGAATGAGAAAACCCTAGAACATAAATGAGAGTCGATTAGGGTTTGAAGCTAAGTATAATAATTCATTATTTCATGTGTGAGTTATGACGTTTAAACTATTTTCACATTTAACCCTAAACTTTAATAAATGACATAATGAACCTTAATCTACAATATCGGTTATAAAACACTTAAGTCTCATTTAATCATAATTCTCTAAAGTATTAAGATCACTGAATACACTAAGTATAAACACCAAATATTAAAAGATCAATTCGACAATTATGGAATCATAAATAAGATGTACGACCGTTAATGTGTATAGGTTCTGTGAAGAAGGAGTAATCCTTTGCTTTCCGTCTTTTGCTTTTTGATCATTCGCTTTGGAATAAGGTACAGATATTCTGACCTTTTCAGTAAAGGTTCCTTATAACGTTTCCTTTCGTTAGCTTTTATATTAAGGTTTCCTAAGCCTTTGCTATGAACCCCATTCTGTTTGTTTGAGCTGTTGCTTATCTAAACTCTGATTTCTGAATTATGAAACATCTGATTTTGAACTATGTTGATATGAAAACTCTGATTTTGAAAATATGATTAACCTTATGATAAAGTATGATATGTGTCAGTTTTGACATTCTGATTTGACCTAAGATAGTTTGACACCCGAGCCAAATATTTCACTAGTCATGGGGGTTCCATGTCCGTGTCAGTGATGCACCTCTGATATGACTCTTGGGCAGTAGAGTGATGTTCTGCCACGTCCCTTATCTGTTATCTGTTATGAGCTCAAGTTATGTTATATGACCAATATCTGTCTGTGTGGCGTATGGATGCATCCTAGATCTGTTATCTGTTATCTGTTATATGTTATCTGTTATCCGATGATTGATGCTGCGTGCATGCACGTCCTTCATAACTCTGGTAGGTCTCCCCTACAAATGTTGCCTTATGTGAATATGATTATGATCTGATATTTGTTTCTGGGCTCGTGGTAGTTAACTATAAACTTTATTCGATAATTCTGATTTATACTTTCAAAATGATTATGATTTTGCTATCTTTCGTTCATTATATTTTGTATTCGAAATCGTTTCGTATTTGCTTTTATATCTGTTTCACCGGAGCTTTTGAAGCTCAGCCGCATTTTTTTTATTCCGCGGCAGGTATCTAAGCATTGGAGCTGGGTTTTACTTTGGGATGAGTGCATGAGTGGACTTACCTTAGAGATTTTTAGCTTTGATCTTATGATGCCATTTAAGACTTTGTTATTTCAGATTATTTCTATTGGAGTTATTTTCCATTGGGACCTATGTATTGAAGTCATGTTGACTTGAATTATTCCGCATTTATGTTAAGACTTCTTTTGGATATTTATGTTTGCTTTGATATGACCCCATTATTTGTGATTCCTTTACCCTTGTCGGGTCGGGGCGTTACAATTTATGGCATCAGAGCCCAGGTTTACGACTTGTAGTCAGGACCTGTGACATATGGACCCTAGGTTTTGAGACCCTTAGAGCTTAGGCTATGACCTGTGAGGATTGGGTAGACTTTAGGTTTCCTTCTGCGAACTTCCATTTCGTATCTCACCTTTGTTCATTTTACTAATCGTTTGAATATCGTTCAGATGGTTCGAACTCGTACTAACGGTAACTTGGATGGAGACGATGATGCTCCTAACTTGGATGCTGCGATTGCTAATGCTCTCAACACTCTTTTCCCTGGTCTTACCACACCTGAGATGATGACACAGGTGATCAACAACATTCGTAATCAGACTGGTGCTTCGGGTAGTGGTGGAGGTAATCAACCCGTCGGCATTCATACTTGGCTCGAGCGTTTCGGTAAGCTCAAGCCTCTTTCTTTTAGCACTGCTGCTACTCCCACTGAGGCCGAGGACTGGATCACTCATATTGAGAAGCTGTTTGAAGTACTGGGTTGTGGAGACGAGTGTAAGACACGTTTGGCTGCATTTAAGTTGGAAGGTGATGCTTTGAATTGGTGGAAGGCACTCAAACAGGCGAGAGGAGGAGATTCTTTTGCTATTACTTGTACTTGGGCTGAGTTTCGGACTATCTTCTATAACCGTTACTTCCCTGATGCTGAGCAGCAAAGGTATGAGAGGGATTATCAGGCAATCTGCCAGTTTGATCATGAGAACTCCAATGAGTACATGGGTAGGTTTATGAGGCTGGTAAGTTTTGTGGGAACGATTGCTGGAGATGGTAGGCGCCAAGCTAAGCACTTCAAGTGGGGACTGAAGAAGTGGGTGTTGGACCGACTGCTGAATATTGAGTATGAGGATGTGTCGGCCTGTAATGACGCAGCTCGTAACATTGAGATCTTTCATGAGGTTTCGGGTTCCAACAAACGTAACCGTGATGGTGATCGGATTCAAGGTAGGACTCAAAGTAGTGATTATAAGGGAAATTCTGGCAGGAGTTATGATTCGAGGAGTCAAGTGGATAGGAGTTATGATCAGCGGGGTCAGTCAGGAAGGAATGTGGACTCTAGGCGCCCTGAGGCGAGAAGTCAGGATAGCAGAGCTGCTGGTAAGAATGGAAATGATCGTCAGAACCAAGGTAACAATAACCAGCATTTCAACAAGGATCAGTCATCTCGAGGATCATATCAGGGTCGTGCTTCAGGATCTTCTGGTCAGCAAAGGACAGCTGAAGTTTTGCCTCCCCCACCTCTCTGTACTACTTGTGGAAAGGCTCATCCGGGACCGTGTTTCAAGACCACTGGTGGATGTTTCTCTTGTGGTTCCACTACTCACAAGATCAAGGATTGCCCTAAGAGGAACCCGGCGATTCCTGGAAACTACATCAAGCCGCCACCTACTACTGGACGTGTTTATGCTACTACTCGGAATCAGGCGGAGCGCACTTCAGGTACCATTACGGGCACTCTTTTCATTGATGATTATTCTGTCTTCGCTTTATTTGATACCGGTGCTACACACTCCATTATATCTGTCACATTTGCTAAGAAACTTAATATGAAGCCCAAACCACTAACAAACCACTTATCGATTTCTACGCCTATGAAAAACCACATGATCATTGATCATAAATACGTTAAGTGCCCTCTTCGTTTTGATGATCGTATTCGCCCTTCAAATCTGTATCGTCTCGATATGGTCGACTTTGATATCATTCTAGGCATGGATTGGTTGGCTTATCATAGAGCTTCCATCGACTGCTATGCTAGAACTGTGATCTTTGGAGACATAAAACATCCTGAATTTGTTTATTATGGTTCTCAACCCCTCAAATCTGTTAAGCTCATTTCCGCTATGAAGGCACGGACTATGATTGCTCATGGGTGCCAAGGTTTTCTGGCGTCTGTTAAGGACACATCTTTGGAGAGTCCTAACATTGAAAACCTTTCTGTTGTTTGTAAATTCACCGACGTTTTTCGATGAACTTCCGGTCTTCCCCCAGCTAGAGAAGTTGAGTTTAGCATTGAGTTAATTCCTGGTGCTGAACTGATTTCGAAGGCTCCGTACCGTATGGCACCTGTAGAACTGAAGGAATTGAAGGAGCAGCTGCAAGAGATGATAGAGAATGGATTTATTCGACCCAGTGTTTCTACATGGGGTGCACCTGTTTTGTTTGTGAAGAAGAAGGACGGAAGCATGCGTCTATGTATCGACTACCGTGAACTCAATCGTATTACCATTCGAAATCGTTATCCTCTGCCGCGTATTGATGATTTGTTTGATCAACTGCAAGGAGCTAAGTTCTTTTCTAAGATTAATCTGAGATCTGGTTATCACCAGCTACGTGTGAGGGAGCAAGATGTTCCTAAGACCGCGTTTCGTACAAGATATGGTCATTACGAATTCCTCGTTATGCCTTTTGGTTTGACAAATGCGCCTGCTGTGTTTATGGACCTAATGAATCGTGTTTTCCATGAGTTCCTCGATAAGTTTGTTATCGTTTTCATCGACGACATTTTGGTTTACTCCAAGTCTGAAGAAGAGCATGAACAACATCTCCGGATAGTTTCAAAAATTTTGATGCGTGCCAAACAGTCAAGCTAAATCACTCAAGTCTGCCACTTGTGAATGGCAGACCGTAACCAGCTTAAAACTGCCTAAGCACGAATGCAATGAAGATCTGGGAGTATAGTGTTTCCCCGGTCGTTATGTCCCAGCGAGCTATGCAATGGATTATCAAACGTAAAGTGATCGATAAATTTGAACGGAAAAGGATTTGGAATGATTATAACTACAGAAAAAGCCAACAAATTACAACGGCTTAAATGAAAATTAAAGGAAATTTAAAAGACAAAACCTATTAAATAAACGCTATCACTAAAATTAAAATGATGTTTTTGTTTTTATGATTTTACGAAACTGAAATTAAAAACTACGCGACGCATAAAATAAAAACGTGAAACTTATTCAATATAAATCCTAAAAATATGAAAAATACATTTTTACAATCCTAATGATAAAAGAAAACTTATAGAAAAATAAAATTATTTTTATAACTATTAAATTAATTATTATTAATTAAAAACAAGTTTTAACTATTAAATATTAACCTAAAATACAAGAAATTAGGGAATAAAGCTAGAAAAATAAAGTTATGAATTAGAAAAGTCTAAAATATCAAAATAGAATTTTCAAAACTATTTTTATATTTTTCTGATTATTTTTATATTTTTTTATGAATTTTAAACTATTAAAAACTAATTAAATTACTAAAATTACAAAATAAACTATGAAAAATCTGGAAAATTACTTTTTTTCACTTTTTATATTTATCTAAACCTAAGAAAAATGAAAAATTATTTTTTTGAACCTTTTCTGAATTTTTTGTATTAAAAGCTATTTAAAAATGCTTAAAACTAATTTAAATTAAGAAAAATAGCAAATCAACTTAGAAAAATCTGGAAATTTCAGGAAAAGTCTAAAATAATATTAGGAATCTGAGAAAAATGGAAAAACAGGGTGCTATGTGGAGGAATTTGAAACTGCTTTACAAGTGCTTATTGAAATAAGCACTTGAATAAGCTAAAGTGACACAACAAGCACCAACTGATTACAGAAGTTCTAAACTGCTAAAACAACTAAAATGCAACAATTAACAACAGACCTTAACCTCTATATTACAAGTTTACTCAGATTTGATGATGTGAGATTATGAGCTACAAACAGTTTTCTGTGGGGTTACTTTTAGACCAAAGCACAAGCTACAAAAGAAGCTAAAACTGAAAACCAAAAATTGGAACTTATTCTAGACCTGGCTAAGACCTAGCAAAACAAAACTCAGACCTGGGTGAGCTCATATGAGCCCTATGCAACCCTAGACAAACGGAGGAAACCTCAGTTTATAATAAGCCTTGTGAACAGGGCACTTGACACCCAAAAGAGAAGCCTGTTTAGAGCTTTTAAGAAATTGCAAATTTGATAAAATGATGACAAGAAAGGGGACCAGTTGAACTTTCTATGAAACAACAAATTTCACTTGAATAAGATTCCAGAATTGAGTCCAAGAAAAATGTCAGTTGGCTCAAAACTAGATTTTCAGTTTGACTTTTGATGATAAATGAAATCTTTGACTTTTTGAGTTTTGAACTTGATTTGTAGACTGATATTGATGTTAATGATTGAAATGAGACTAAAGCAACCTATATCTATGTATTTTAGACACAATACAAGTGATTAATGATTTCTAAACACAAATCAATGATAAGCAATGTCTAAAACTCCAACGATTAGGACAGGTTGAGATGGATTTTGACTTTAGGTGTATTGCGGCACAAACTAAGATTGTATGAGCTTAAATGAGCTAAACAAACATGATGCAACAAGGTTTAACCATGCACAAACCTTTGAACACAGATAAAAGAGCAAAGCCAAACACACCTTAATCAACTGTTTTGCAAACATTTTTATAAACTACTACTCAACTTGTTTAATGATCAAACTACATCTATATATCCTAAATACATCTTTTTAAACAGATTTGCACCAGTTTTAACTTCAAATAAAGAAAATGCAAAGAAACTAGAAATTTACTCACAAAGGGTCCTAGCCACTATGGCTTGAAACAATGAACCCAAGGATCACTAACCTATCCAAACCCCTATCCTAGCTCAATATCAACCCAATTCCATGGCTGCTTCACCCATTGACCAAATCTGCATCATATTTGCCCCTGTTTGACTTTTGTTGACCAAGTCCCAAGATTACTTAAATCTTGAATGTGAGCTTGTACAAAGTTATAATAAGCTCATTTAAGCTTGTTGAAGCTTAAAGGTAAGCTAAGAAGAGCTTTGATACATAAGTTTGAAAATGAGAATTGCAACAGTAAGCTTAACTAAGCAAAATGGTAATTTGACTTAAATTGAGACTTGAAAATGATTTATATTGATACTAGAACTTAAACTGAGTACATTATAACAAAAGGTTACAGATTTTTGAGCTTAACTAAAACTTAACATTAAAAACGACATTAAGAAATATTTAAAAACTACAAGACTCTTTGAAACTCTTCCTTCTTCTCTCTTTTATAATCCAAACTCTTTGTCTCTCTCTTCTGAATAGTTCCCATCAATCCTTAGCCATTGGATGGCTCAAAATGATCCTAACCGTTTAAATGAGATTTTGGCGCCAAATTGCTTATCTGCCAATTGGGGTTGAGTGAGGGGGGGGGGGGGAAGATGCATTAAATGCATATTGGAAGTTAGTTGAGGTGGAGGGAACATGGGTAAGTGGATGAGATGGTAGAGGGAGTGTTATCGGATGTTGTTGGAGTGAGTTGCAGGCATGGCAGGGAAGATGAAGACTTTTGGCGCGTTTGCTTGTTTTGACCAAGAGTGGTGGCTAATAATAGAAAGGGGGGTCCAAAATTCAATGTTGACAGGTCCAAGGTATTATGACCGGCCAAAAGATATAAAGGGTTTAATAATCCAAGGGGCCTTTGTGTAAATTCTGAAAATTGAGGGACTATTACTGCCATTTCATCAAAGCTGCTCCAAGGATTAAAAGTGATATTCTCAAAAAGTATAAGGACCAAACTTGCCATTTTGCAATTTTCCAGGGGCCATTTCTGCCAAATTTCAAACTTGAAGGACTAATTTTGTAATTTTCTCAAACTTTTGACATTTTTCACCAAAGGACTAAATTTGACAACTTTGATTTTAAAAGGACCTTTGGTGACTTTACTTTTGAAATTATGTGCTCATGGACTGTTTTTGACAACTTTTGAAACTTGGGGACTGAAATCCAATTATGCAAACTTAGCTCATTTTTCATCCGATTTTGAACATTTTGCATCTGAAACATATAAAATGCAATTTTGGAATATTTTCAGTATTTTGATGCATTTCTGAACATTTTTAACCGTTTTTGCGTTCAGATTTGACTAAAAATGATGAGTATTTACACACTCATCAATCCCCACACTAAACTATTGCTAGTCCCTAGCAATCTTTTGAGAAAAACTTAATGGATTTGAAACTCTTTACCAAAAGCCATTACTTCTGGAGTAGCCAAATGTTTCAGTTCAAGTAAGAACCATGGTACATCGATAACCATGTGATTTTGAGCAAACCACCATCTTCCAACGGATTTGATTTTGTCTTTACCAGAAGCGTACCTTCTGGACTAGCCAACTCTTAGATAAATTATCAATATTATCTTTGGTGAGCTGATTACTAATTATGGTTTTCCACGCCTTTACCACAAGCCATAACCTTGCGGGCTAGCCAACTCTTCACTTTTTAGGATATGGTGAGGTGAATACCATACAATTTTGGGCAAATTGCAAGCCATATAAACGGATTTGAGAAATCTTTACCAAGAGCCGTTTGCTCCAGGATTAGCCAATCCTTTTGTTTATTAGACAAGGCGGATGATAACCATTGAGTAAGTGTAAAACACTTACTCCAAAAAATTTTGGCCAAAACGGGGAATTAGCGTATAATTACATGATAAAATTCGTGAGAATTTCCCCCACACTAGAAATGAATATTGCCCTCAATATTCAAAGTAACGGCGGTTATGCCGAAACAAAGAACGTAAAAGGGAAATACTACGGCCATTATTTAGAAAGAGTTTTTTTTTTTTTTTTTTTTTAGGACTTATATACACAACATGTGGGGCAACCCCCCCCCACACTAGGGTGGTAGAAAATAGAAAGAAGTCAGAAATATGGGTGAAAACCCATATTGCATGCTACTGTTTTTTGATTCCCGAGTCGCTAGCTTGACTCGACCCCGCATTAATTGGTTCATGGGGAAGCAAAGTGGAAGAAACAATCTCCATCGGACTTTCATTCAAGATGTTTGGATAAACATTGAAGCACGCGAAAGTTCCACACAGACGAGATATACAGAAAGACCGGCTCACAAATGATAACTGGAAAATGCCGGGTCAAAGATAGTGTCCTCACTCCCGAACGAGTGAAGAAGAGAGGAAGTCACCGAGTAGGTGAAGAAAAGAAGGAAAATCATGATGACGATCATGATAGACTCTTCCTCAGGGTCAAGTGCAGTTGCACTCGTTTGGATTATATCGGTTGAGCTCTTAGGTTTGGAAAGCATAATCGAGGGAGGGTTGGAAAATTTGTCATAGAAATACAAATTCTCATGATTGAGAACTTTTCCCCGATCATGATTTTTGCCATCCAAGCGATCATACTCCGGCGGAGTCATGATATGAGTGAGTTCATCTGAGAACTCCTTGAAGGTGAATGAATCATATTCGGAATTGATATGAGTGGGTTCACCGTGAACTCCTCCAATGTAAATGATTCATAATCCGGGAGAGAATTATGAGAATGAAAAGTGGTACTGCCACTAATCTTCTCTCCCATATTATCAAAACAGAAGGCTTTCATTTCCCGAATAGAATCATCGGAAAGAATGTCACTATCCTTAATGGGGATAGGAGATGAAATAGGTTTTTCTTTGAAAGCCTCGATTTTAGAAATGAGAAGACTGACATTCAATAATGTTGCACGAAGTGCTTCATCTTTGATTTCCGTGTCAATAACTTCATCATTCTCTTCTTCTAAGCTAACAAGCTCAGAAGGTAAATCTTCCACATAAACGATGTCTCCACAAGACAATGAATCATCATCATCAGAATCGGAGAACATCTCAACATGATCTTTTGGGAAGACAAGAGGGGGAGGGATATCACACAAATGCTCGAGAATTCCCTGTGACTCTCTTGGGATTGGGACAAGGCTCTCAACACTAGACTTTATGAATTCGTCCGATTCCTTTTCAGGAATAATGTCAAGATGCTCATCCCCCATAATAAGAGAGTGAGTGGGAGCTGCGGGTGTGATAGCAGTTGTTTGAGATGGAATCTCAACTGCTGGGATATCAACCGAGAGGAGGTTGAGAAATATTATTTTTAAAAGGATAAAAACCCTCCTCGTCATCATCATATAGAGATGCCTTAAGAAATTGGGAACGCTCTTAGAGCCTGCATGCTCTAGGGCTAATAATTCTTCCCTTGATTGGCGAGCCTCTCGCTCTTCGGCCAGCAATTCTCCTATGGTCTTTTCACAACTCACTTGATTCTTAAAGTTTTGAATTATATCATCAAGTTTTTTCATTGTGGTTTCCAAATCTTGGGAATTTTCTTTAGGCAACGGTTCAGGTGGAGTTTGAACCGTATGGTGTTGTGGAGGTTGGAAATTGTCAAAACCGGAAGTATAGTAATTTTGATTCCACGGTTGACATTGAAAATTATCGTGAGGACCTCCACAATTCTCACAACAGTAAAACTGATGTGGCTGTGAGTCGTATGTGCTGGAGTCATAATTGTTATCAGGAACCTGCCCATAGACAAGCGTGTTTCCCGATTGACAATCAGAACTGTAGTGTGAACCGCCACAGTACTCACAACAGTAAAACTGTTGAGTTTGGATTGGTGAATCATATGGATGTTGGTCATAACCAAAGTTCTGAGCATCACTGGAAAACTGTTCATAGACAAACGTGTTTCCGGATTGACACTCAAATCCTTGGTGAGGACCTCCACAAAATTCACAGCAGTAATGTTGATTATATGAAGATAAGTCGGGCTGTGGTGGGTAATTGGAAAAATTTGAGGGGTCATTAAATGAGTTCGGATTAGGATCATAATCAAATGAATTCCTCGAACCACAAAACAAACAACTCCCGTTATGGATATCATTACCACATTGTATACAAGTACACCAACGACAGGGTGAACCAAAAAGAGGCTCACCACAACCGACACAAGGAATAAACGATTGCGTTTGAGAGTTATAAAAAAAATCGGTTTATTCAAAGAATCAACAAAACCAACATGGTGATCCGGATGACTATCAAATCTCGAAGAACATTCTGAAAAATCCGGAGGTGGGACAAGTGGTGTGCTCTGAGAGCTAGCAATTTCCACCACTTCCGTTATGGTCTCCGGTTTTGGTTCTTGAGAAACGTGAAGATTAGGCAAGTCATTCTTGCTAGTCACCGATGTTTGAACGGGTTCATCGTAATCAATTCTAATTCTCGACCTTTTTTCATCGGCTTGAATTTGTTCGATTAGATTACGGGCTCTATCTTCAAAGAAAGTGTCCTCGTAATCCTCGGTGGGTGCTTGGGGTAGCTCCGACGTTTGAACTGGTTTGTCAAGATTAGAATGTATTTCAGGTTGTGGCGGGTGGTCGAAATAACTTTGAAAAAAATTTTTGATGGATAATTCATCGCGAATTGCAAAATTCGATTGAACTAGGCCCTCCACACCGCTCACACACATTTGTGACGATGATGTTGACGGTTGTCGACATAAGAATTAAACATATAGAGGATTAAAGAGATAGAATCAAATGGTTTTGAGGATACGAAGAAGTAGAATCAAACGGCAAAGAGGGGTAAGAGAAATAGAATCATATAGATAAGAGGACTGAGAAGAGTGTTTTTGTATTTTTGGATAAGAAAATATAAACATATACAGATGGATGGTATGAACAAAGAGTGAATATCCAAATTACTAATCTGCTAGACGGAAGATAATAATCGGCGAATTTGTAGTATAGTGGTAAGTATTCCCGCCTATCACGCGGGTGACCCGGGTTCGATCCCCGGCAGCGGCGCCAAAAAATTTGATGCGTGCCAAACAGTCAAGCTAAATCACTCAAGCCTGCCACTTGTGAATGGCAGACCGTAACCAGCTTAAAACTGCCTAAGCACGAATGCAATGATGATCTGGGGAGTATAGAGTTCCCGTCGTTATGTCCCGCGAGCTATGCAATGGATTATCAAACGTAAAGTGATCGAGGAATTTGAACGGAAAAAGGATTTGAGAATGATTATTATAACTAAAGGAAAAAGCCAACAAATTAAAACGGCTTAAATGAAAATTAAAGGAGATTAAAAAGATAAAATCTATTAAATAAACGCTATCACTATTTTTAAAATGATGTTTTTAGCGTTTTTAAAACTGAAATTAAAAATTTACGTACGCGACGTACAAAATAAAAACGTGAAACTTAAGACAATAAAATCCTAAAAATATGAAAATACATTTTTACAATCCTAATGATAAAAGAAAATTTATAGAAAAATAAAATTATTTTTATAACTGTTAAATTAATTATTATTAATTAAAAACAAGTTTTAACTATTAAATATTAACCTAAAATACAAGAAATTAGGGAATAAAGCTAGAAAAATAAAGTTATGAATTAGAAAAGTCTAAAATATCAAAATAGAATTTTCAAAACTATTTTTGTATTTTTCTGATTATTTTTGTATTTTTTATGAATTTTAAACTATTAAAAACTAATTAAATTACTAAAAATTACAAAATAAACTATGAAAAATCTGGAAAATTACTTTTTTTACTTTTTATATTTATCTAAACCTAAGAAAAATGAAAAATTATTTTTTTGAACCTTTTCTGAATTTTTTGTATTAAAAGCTATTTAAAAATGCTTAAAAACTAATTAAAATAAAGAAAAATAGCAAATCAACTAGGAAAAATCTAAAAATTTCAGGGAAACTCTAAAATAATGTTAAGAATCTGAGAAAAATGGAAAAACAGGGTTGCTATGTGGAGGAATTTGAAACTGCTGATTCACAAGTGCTTATTGAAATAAGCACTTGAATAAGCAAATGAACAACAAGCACCACTGATTACAGAAGCTAGGAAATGCTAAAACAACTAAAATGAAACTTAAATCAACAGACCTAAAACCTCTATTATTGCAAGATTGCTCAGATTTGAAGAGTTGATGTGAGATTATGAGCTACAACAGTTATTGGGTTACTTTAGACCAAAGCACAAGTCACAAATCAAAGCTAAAACTAAAAACCAAAATTGGAACTTATTCTAGACCTGGCTAAGACCTAGCAATTATACCAAAATTAGACCTTGGGTGAGAAGCTCATGATAAGCCCTATGCAAGCCTAGACCAAACGAGAAAAACTCAGTTAGTAAGCCCTTTGAACTTTTGGGCTTTGGAGGGCAACTGACACCAAAGGCAAGTTGATAAGCTTGTTTGGAGCTTATACAAGAAATTGTAAAATTTCACATAAAATGCTAATGACAAGTAACAAGGGACCAGTTGAACTTTCTAAAATGCCAAATTTCACTTGAATAAGATTCCAAAAGAATTGAGTCCAAGAAAAATTCTCTTGTAGTTGGCTCAAAACTAGATTTTAGCAACTTTTGACTTTTGAAGAATATTTAATGAAACTCTTGACCAAAATGGATTTTGAGTTTGATCCACTTGATTTGTAAGACTGATGTTGATGTTAATGATGTTAAACTGAGACTAAAGCAACCCCTATTTAATGTATTTCTAAACACAAATCAAGTGATTTGCAATTTCCTAAAACTCCAACAGATAAGTGGGCAGTTGAGATGGATTAAAGTGAAATTGTTGACTTTGGGGGTATTGCAGGACCCAAGTTATTGACGGTTTGTGCTTAAATAAGCTTAATAGATATGAACTAGCAAAAGGTTCAACCCTTTGCATAACCTCCTGAAACGATAAAAAGTTCAGTAATTCCAAACACCCTTGATTAACTTATTTTCAAACAAAAACTAAACTCAAGATTGAATAACCATAATTCATTGATCAAACTAGATTCATCTATATATCCTAAATACGCTATTAAAACAGTTTTGAACAGTTATGCTACTGAAGCAGATTATGCTAAGAACTTGTGAGAAATTAACTTACAAAGGGTCCAAAGCCACTATGGCTTGAAACAATATTGAAACCAAGCTGATCACTAACCTATCAGAACCAACCCAAATCACTAGCTCAATATCAACCCCAAATCCTTGTGTCGCTTCAACCCATTGACCCTTCCTTCATCAAATTTGCCCCAAGTTTGACTTATTGTTGACCAAAGTCCCAAGATTAGTGAGTGAAATCTTGCAATGTGAGCTTATGGGAAGCTTATAATAAGCTCATTTGAATGAGCATGTTGAAGCTTAAAGGTGAGCTAAGAAGAGCTGTTGATACATAAGGATTTTGAGAATTGAAATTTCAACAGTGGGTATATAATATGGAAATTGAACATGAACTGCAATTGATGCTTAAGTAAAGTTGAGATACACTGAAATGGTTCTCTTGAACACAATGGAACTTTAAATTACAACTGCAAATCTAAGTTAGACTAAAAAACCATTAAACGACATACATTGCTAATAAAAAATAAACTAACTCTCTCTCATTGCTTCTCTTGGTCTTTTTATACACCCAAAGTGCTTTTCTCTCTCCCCTGGACAAATCCCAGCAACAATTGAGGCCCTTGGATGGCTCAAATCAATCTTGGCCGTTTAAATGAGATTTTGGCGCCAAAACCTTTGCTTATCTGACAAGTGGGGAGTGAGGGGTTGGTATAAGATGCATTTAATGCTCCCTTGGCTTCTTGTGTTTGGAGGAACATGGGTGTAGGGATGATGATGGTAGAGATGGAGTGGAAGATGTTGTAGGATTGTGAGTGATGGAAATGGTGTATCTCGTGAGGGAGAGATGAAACTTTTGGCGCGTGAGTCAAACTTGTCATTTGACCAAGAGTAGACCGGGGTATTAAATAAAGGAGGGGTCCAATTTGTTGTAATGACAGGGGTCACAAAGGGTAAGCGGGGTCAAAAATAGAAATGACCAAGTCCAAGTGGTGTAAAAGGTTATTAATTATCCAAGGGACTTAATTGTGTAATTTACGAAACTGTAAGGGACCTAGGCTGCCAATCACCTCAAAGTTGCTCCAAGGACTGAAATTGATTCTCAAGTGTTAAGTATTACAAGGACCAAAGTTGCCATTTTGCAGATTTTCCAGCGGGACCATTTCGCCAAATTTCAAAGTTGAAGGACTAACTTTTGTAATTTTCTCAAACTTTTCACATTTTTCACCAAAGGACTAAATTTGACAACTTTTGATTTTAAAAGGACCTTTGGTGGCTTTACTTTTGAAATTTGTGACTCGGGGACTATTTTTGACAATTTTAGAAACTTGGGGGGAAACCTGCCAATTATGCAAACTTTGCTCATTTTTTATCTGATTTTAAACATTTTGCATCTGAAACATATAAAATGCAATTTTGGAATATTTTCAGTATTTTGATGCATTTGTGAGCATTTTTAAGTTTTTCTGATTGATTTGACTAAAATGATGAGTATTTACACACTCATCAATCCCCACACTAAACTATTGCTAGTCCCTAGCAATCTTTTGAGAAAAACTTAATGGATTTGAAACTCTTTACCAAAAGCCATTACTCCTGGAGTAGCCAAATGTTTCAGTTCAAGCAAGAACCATGGTACACCGATAACCATGTGATTTTGAGCAAACCACCAGCTTCCAACGGATTTGATTTGTCTTTACCAGAAGCCGTTTGCTCTGGACTAGCCAACTCTTAGATAAATTATCAATATTATCTTTGGTAAGTTGATTACCAATTATGGTTTTTCCACTGCCTTTACCACAAGCCATAACCTTGCGGGCTAGCCAACTCTTCACTTTTTAGGATATGGTGAGCTGAATACCATACAATTTTGGGCAAATTGCAAGCCGTCAACGGATTTGAGATATCTTTACCAAGAGCCGTTTGCTAATGGATTAGCCAATCCTTTAGTTTATTAGACAAGGCGGACTGATAACCAAATGAGTAAGTGAAGAACACTTACTTCAAAAAAAATTTTGGCCAAAAACGGGGGAATTAGGCGGTATAATTACATGATAAAATTCGTGAGAATTCCCCCCCACACTTAGAAATGAATATTGCCCTCAATATTCAAAGTACCGGCGGTTATGCCGAAACAAAGAACGTAAAAGGGAAATACTACGGCCATTATTTAGAAAAGAATTTTTTTTTTTTGCATATATACACAACATGTGGGGCAAACCCCCACACTAGGGTGGTAGAAAATAGAAAGAAGTCAGAAATATGGGTGAAAACCCATATGGCATGCTACTGTTTTTGATTTCCGAGTCGCTAGCTTGACTCGACCCCGCATTAATTTGTTCATGGGGAAGTAAAGTGGAAAAAACAATCTCCATCGGACTTTCATTCAAGATGTTTGGATAAACATTGAAGTACGTGAAAGTTCCACACCGATGAGATATATTCCCGGCTCAAGATAATGGTACATGGAAATGCTGGGATC